>OY856409.1:1781031952-1781589452 GCA_963693085.1 Alisma plantago-aquatica
TTTTGTTCTAACATTGAAAATCAACTACAAAACAAAATATGCACCTGTAGGAATGATCATGGTGGGGAATTTGAAAATCACATCTGTGAATTATTTTGTGCATCTCAAGGGTACACTCATAATTTTTCAGCTCCATGCACCCCACAACAAAATGGGATAGTAGAAAGGAAAAATCAGTCTTTACAAGAAATGGCTAGAACAATGTTACTTGAACATAATACGCCTAAAAAATTTTAGGTTGAAGTAGTAAATATAGCATGTTATGTATTAAATCATGTAACAATTCACTCTCATCTTAAGAGAACTCCTTATGAACTCATCTTCAATAAGAACCCAAGAGTTGACTATTTTCATACCTTTGGTACACCTTGTTACATCATAAATACCAAGGATGATAGAGATAAATTTGACCCAAAAGCACATAAAGGATTCTTCTTGGGATATTCAAGTTCTAGTAAGGCATTTAGAATCTACAATACCATATCTATAAAAGTTGAAGAATCAATTCATATCACATTTCATGAAATGACAATACAAAGTGCTGAAAATGAAATTGAAAATAAAAACTTAAATGATATTACTCATCAAACTGCGGACCTAATCATATCAACAAAAGCTGATCAAAATTCTAAAATTGAGCAGCGTAATAATGAGGCATAACAAACTATTCCTAGATTAATCAAGGACCATCCCCAAGACTTAATCATAAAATTATTTTGATAAAATAAAAACTTGATCGTCATTTAGAGATGTTGCAAAGATGGGCTTTGTATCAATTGTTGAACCTAAAAAGGTAAATGAATCTCTAAAAGATGAATATTGGATAATGGCTATGTAATAAGAACTAAATCAATTTACCAAAAACAACATATGGGACTTAGTTGTTAGACCATAACACAAAACCATCATTGGAACTAAATGGGTTTTCCAAAACAAACTTAATGAAGTCAGGGAAGTAGTTAGAAACAAATCTATGTTGGTTGCTCAAGGATATAACAAAAAAGAAGGGATAGACTTTGATGACACCTATGCAATTGTGGCTAGACTTGAAGCTATTATAATGTTACTAGCTCTAGCTTCCCATAAAGACATCAAACTATTTCAAATGGATGTAAAAACTGCTTTTTTAAATGGAATCATAGAAGAGGAAGTCTATGTTTCTCAACCACCTAGTTTTGAGTTTCTTAACAAGCTTGACCATGTCTATAAACTTAAGAAAGCTCTTTATGGTCTAAAACAAGAACCACAAAATTGGTATGAAAGAATTAAAAATTATCCATTTGATAATGGTTTCTCCGATGGAAAATCAGATTCCACTTTATTCTTCAAAACATATGAATCAAATTTTCTTATTGTTCAAATATATGTTGATGACATTATCTTTGATGCCTTAAATGATTCCTTATGTAATGAATTCAGTGATGTCATGAAAAAAGAATTTTAGATGTGTCTTATGGGAGAACTAAAATTTTTCCTTGGTTTTCAAATAAAACAAACGGTCGCTGGATTTTTTCTAAGCCAAGAGAAATACACCAAGGAACTCTTAAAACAATTCGGTATGGAAAATTGCAAACATGCTACTACACCCATGGCCACTTCTGCTAAAATTGACAAGGATGAAGATGGTGAACCCATCGATGATTCCTTATATAGGGCCGTGATTGGTAGCTTGCTATATTTGAATGCTTCTAGACTAGATATCATGTTTTCTATCAGACTTTGTGCTAGACTTCAATTAAAACCAATGCACTCTCATTTTCAATCCATCAAAACAATTTTAAGATATCCCACCAATACTATCGACTATGGTTTGTGTTATCCCAAAGGACAATCATTGGATTTAAAAGCTTACACTGATGCCGATTATACAGGTTGTCAACTTGATCGCTAGAGCAAAACTGGTGGTTGTTTCTTACTAGGAAGAGCTTAAGTATCTTTTTTTAGTAAGAAAAAAAATATAGTTTTGCTATCTACCACTGAAGTCGAATATGTGGTTGTTGGCTCATGTTGTTCTCAAGTACTCTATATACAACAAGTTTTGAATGACTACGTCTTTGTATTTTTCTATAGTAGTTTTCTATGATAATACTGGTGCTATAAACTTGGCCTATAATCTTGTTTTACATAGTCGTGCCAAGCATATTGAAATTAGACATCATTTCTTAAGAGATCATATTTCTAAAAATAATATATCTCTTCATTATGTTGATACCGACGAACAATTAGTTGATATCTTTACCAAACCTCTTCCTCTAGATCAATTTAAATATATTAGAAAGAGGTTACTCATTACTCCCCTAGAAGATGTTTTCTTTGATATATGTTCTCAAAACTCTTGATAAATTTTTGACTTGAAATTCATGTGATTTTTAGTGCATATAACTTTAGAACTATTCCTTTGCTTAGTCAAAATAATTTATTGTCATGAACAAGCACTTAAACAATCTCAAATCAATTTAACAAAACTACTCACAGTATCAATTTCGGCCGACAATATTGTGGATCAAGAAAGTCCTTCATCGACAAATTTCTTGCTGAGTTCACTTGGTGGGACCCTCGTTCTACTATGTGAATCTCAACCAATATTCTTCTAGAAACCTTGTGAACCAAAAAATCTTGCACAAAAGTCAATTAGTCAAAAATATTTTCAATCAAATTGTCGACCGTTGTGCCCAAAAATTCAAAGTCCAACGTCGACCAACTAGTCATTACAAAGAGCCATTGGAAAAGAGACATTGGGCTCTCGGTCGAAATTTTTTTTCATTGAGCAGGTCTCTATTTTTCTATAAAAAGGACCCCAATCCGCCCATTTTCTTCACACCTCAAGTGCTCTCTTCTCCATCACATCTCTAGTTTTTGTTAGAGCTATTCTCTAGCAACATTCGTCTCCTATCATCTCTACCTCTTCTTCCACCTCTCTTTTATCAAGATGGCCTCCTCTTCATCTTGTGGTGGGAAGAAGCAAGTTGCTTCGAGGAAGGAAAGGAAGGTTACTCCATCTCTGAGCATCATCAACGACATCCTCTACAATGACGTTGCTGATGGAGAATGCTACATGAAGCTCACCTTGAAGACTCCTCTTCCTCGATGCATGGTGGACATCAACGACTTTGTCATGCTTCTTGACCTCTCCGAGATATTCAAGGTGCAAAAATTGATGGAGTTCCTTATCCCATCCTTCCGCTTCTGGTCCACCCAAGCTATTAATGAATTCTATGCTACCTTACAAGGGACTCCAATGACCATTTTATTTCACTTCCATGGTTGATGGGTTATCCTTCCATTTCTCTAAAATGACATTCCTTCCATTTCTCTAAAATGACATTCTTAAAATGCTAGATATAGATGCAGAAGAGTATGGAGAATTCCTAGACATAACCACCAAAAATCCTATCTCAAAATTCTCCACCAAAGATAACACCATTAGCCTAGGTGGCCCCAATGAGGCTATTTTTCTTCCCAACACCTCATCTCATGAGCATTGGGGAAATTATGCTACATCCTTAACCCCTAAAGTTGGGGTAGTAAACCTAATTATTTCCCATAACATCTATTCTAGAGCCAAGAAAACTAAAATTCCACAATTTAAGATGAGCCTCATCTATGCTATACTTGAAAGCATTCATGTGAACTTTATTCACATCATCCTATCTAATATGTTTAACTTTTATGGAAATTCTCCCTATGCTTATTTTGTGAGCTGAATAATACAATACTCTCTTGACAAAAACCTAGAGGACTTAGGCTACAAGTGTGATAGGCGTCCTCAATGACTTACCAAAAATATTGTATAAAATGTGAATTGACTTTGGGCACAAAAGAGATAGGACCAAATGGGAGACATCCACTGAAGTAAATCCTCCACCTCCTTCTCCTCTTAGATACTCCATAGAAAATCTAGACAATGATGTTTACTATCTCAAAGGGGTCATCTATCACCTTGGGGTACAACTAGACTACCACCACCATGCCATGACATATCTAAACCAAAGAATGCAAGCTTTATCTCCTAATGTTCCCGACACATACCCTTACACACTCTATCTCGGGAGTCTCCATCCTTTTAACTCTGATACCCAATACACCCAAGTTCAACAACCACCATCAAATGATCTTTCCCATACTCAATACTCACCCATGCAACTGCAGGACATAACTGCTCACTTCAGATTTTAACGGGCACCTACATTTCTGGAAGCATATGCTCTCACCAAGATAGGTGCACTTGATTGGCAAACACTTGTCAAGTACTATGGTGATGCTCCATTTCTCAGGAAAGATCCTAAAATTGATGTAATCCTAAACTTTTTCAAGTGATGTTTTATCCTATGTAGTGAGTAGTAAAGCTTATGTAATCACTTTAGTAAAGCTTATGTTGTTATCCTATGTTATCATCAATGAAATTGTGCTTGTTTGTGTTCACTTGTTCATGATAATAAAAATTTATCTTGTGGCTTTCATTGGACATTTTTCATCACTTTGTTTTTACATCTTGTGTATGCTATTGCGGGGGGGGGGGTATTCTATTTAGGGGTAGTAAGCTTAAAATCATTATATGGCTATATTTTTGAAATTACAAAGGGGGAGAAATAAAATAAAACTAAAGGTGTTTCATCATCTCTTGGCTTGACATTAATTGATGCTACATTTCCTTAAGAGATGGATACTATGTTCCATATCTCTTTGGAATAAATAGCACACATTTTTTGAAAACAAGAGAACTTTTCATCTCAAGTATATCACAAGTATGAAATTCATCTCATTTAAATAATTTAGATTATATTTTAGAAATGTTTGTCATCTTCAATAAGGGGGAGATTGTTGGCTAAATTGGACATTAATATACCCTTTGTTTTGATGATGACAAACATTTTATGCTTGTGGATCTAACATGCTATTTGAGTATTTCAGGGATCAAGGTAATAAGGAGATTCTACTAAGTGAAAAGATGAATATAAATACAAATTGAAGATCAAATATGCTTAATTGTATATGTGTTCATGATTGTACTCAAATGTAAACACTTGTACAAAAATATAATGTAAAAGTACTTGGAGATCACATAAATCAAGTGTTAGATCTTCCCTATCCACTTATAACCCTTAGCTAGGTTTCCCCTTAGAGTTAGAGTCACCATCACTCGTTGAAACACACACTTAATAGGTGATTCAAAATCTTGACGGAGACACAGTTCGGTCGACAAACTTGTCAACCGAACAGGGTTCTGGATCATTCTTATAAGCATGAACAAATTAGCCATTACTAGCCAGCTGATGTACACCTAATGGCTATTTAAGCACTAAGAACACTCTATAGACTCTCTCAAACATCCCTAAGTACTTGAAAACCATTCCTATAAATAGGAGAGGCCTTAGTACACCTAAAGCACACAAGATACACTTGAGAATACATTCTAGTGAGAAACAAAGCTAAGCAACACTTGCCATCTTATTCTACAAGATCCAACTTCATGTCCTATAGCCATATCAGCTTAGCTACCTCATATTAACGTTCATATTAAGTGGTTTGAGAGGTCTAACACTTGATATAGGATCAAAGGCTATACACAATTGGTGTACTTCCTTTCATCCAATTCCCCATCACAGGCTAAAGCTACTTGTGCTCCTTGACTACTCTAAGTTATTTAGGCTGCTTGAGGGAGCTTGGTTGAAGCTGCTTCTTGGTGGAGAAGGCCGCTTCAAGGGGTTCTTGAGATTACTTCAAGAAAGAGGCTTCATGGGAGGTTGGAGCTACTTCTAAGTGAAGCATATCTTAAGGTAGTGGAGCTTTTTTTGAAGTTAAACAGACAAATTTCATTATGGAGGAGCCATACGACATCTACATGAGAAGAAAAATAAACTAAAGGACCATACAAAGATCAAGAACACATACAAACTACCACAAAAACTCATATCGGAATTTGATAAGAACAATGATGTATAGATCCCTCTTCTCCTTCGCTGGCTAACACATCTTTCTATGAGGAATACCTTCAACCTGAGTATGTATATGTGGTAGAGTATCTGCGCCAGATCGGTGTTCCAAAAGGATATTGCCCCCACACTTGCTGCCATACAACACCACAACAAAATTGACCGAGAAAGAGAAATCTACTACGAGAAGAGACAGTGGAGCTACTTCAAGGAGAAGAAGGTTGCTCCAAGGGTTTGGAGTTACTTTAAAGAAGGTTTCTTCAAGGAGGTTGAGGCTACTTCTAGGAGAAGGCTACTTCAAGTAAGTTTATTGTATTTTATTGTAATATCCTTTAGAGGTAAATGAAATTAATCACTTTCAAAATCCCAATTGGAGACAATAGGGTAGTGGACTGACAACCTTTGATTCAAAGGTTGGAACCACTCTAAACCAAAGTGTCTTACTTGTTTCCTCCTCCTTCTTTGGTTGAGTGTTTCATTATTTTTAAGATTCAAACATCTCTATTCACCCCCCTCTATATCTTTCAATTGGTATTAGAGCAGGTCTTCAGGGATCCCTAACATGTCTTAAAGAATGGGGGACAATATGCTTAGTAACCTCAACCTTGAAGCGACTCATGTGACTCAGCCGCCACCCTTTGATGGAAGAAACTACACATATTGCAAAAGAAGACTGCAATTGTACTTGTAAGGAATCAACCTAGAGCTATGGAGGATGGTATCTACACTTTATGTACTTCTCACGACTGAATATGCAACATGTGACCCAAATATGCTAAAACAAGTTCAATTAAATGCAAAAGTGGTGAGCATATTATATTGTTCTATTTTTTTAAGTGAATTTTAATAGGATATCTTCATGCGATACAAGTTATGATATATGGCATAAACTTTCAATAACACATTAAGTTACCACCCATGTTAAAAATACCAAAATTAACATGCTTAAATAAAAGTTTAAACAATACCATATACAACCTAATGAATCCATTAGTGAAATGCATGCAAGATTTTCTTCTATTATTAATAGTTTGAGTGCACTAGGTAAGTATTTAAGTGAAGAAGATCATGTGTCCAAGATCCTTAGATCTTTGCCTCCAAAATACAATAAAAAAGTGATGGCCATTGAAGAAGCTAATGATCTCACCACAATGACGATGGAGCAGCTCATTAGCAATCTAGAGACTCATGAGGTCACCCTTGAAGAAGAATAAAGATTGGAGGCTGAACTTCAAAATGGAAAAAGGAAGGACATTGCCCTAAAAGATAAAAAAAAGGCTCAATAAAAAGTCATCACTCAAGAAAGTGATGAAACAAGTGAAGGAGACGATGAAGAAGATGCACTCATTGTAAATAGTAAGAAATATAGAAGGTATAAATCTAACAAAAATTCTAGTTCTTCTTCCTCTTCTTGCCTTACGTGCTTTGAATGTGGAAAGAAAGGGCATGTAAAGAATGAATGTCCTAAAATCCAGAAAGGAAAGAAATCTTCCTTCAAGAAGAAAGACAAGGGATATAAAGCTTACATAGATACTTGGGATGAATCAAGCGATGACAGTGAAAGTGGAGAGGAAGAAGTAGAATGTCTTATGGCTAAGGAAGATTAAAATGAAGACTCAAGCGAGGAGTGGGTGGTTGATAGTGGTTGTTCCAAACATTTGAAGATTTCTTTCCTTTACAAACATTTTAATCTTATGTAATCACTTTAGTAAAGCTTATGTAATCACTTTAGTAAAGCTTATGTTGTTATCCTATGTTATCATCAATGAAATTGAGCTTGTTTGTGTTCATTTTTTCATGATAATAAAAATTTATCTTGTGGCTTTCATTGGGCATTTTTCATCACTTTGTTTTTACATCTTGTGTATGCTATTGAGGGGGAGTATTCTATTCAGGAGGAGTAAGTTTAAAATGATTATATGGATATCTTTTTGAAATGACAAAGGGGGAAAAATAAAATAAAACTAAATGAGTTTCATGATCTCTTGGCTTGACATTAATTGATTCTACATTTCCTTAAGAGATGGATACTATGTTCCATATCTATTTAGAATAAATAGCACACATTTTATGAAAACAAGAGAACCTTTTCATCTCAGGTATATCACATGTATGAAACTCATCTCATTTAAATTATTTTGATTATATTTTAGAAATGTTTGTCATCTTCAAAAGGAATAGATTGTTGGCTAAATTTAACATTAACATACCCTTTATTTTGATGATGAAAAATATTTCATACTTGTGGATCTAACGTGCCATTTGAGTATTTCAGGGATCAAGGTAATACGAAGATTCTACTAAGTGGAAATATCAAGATCAATGCAAATTGAAGATCGAATATGCTTAATTGTATATGTGTTCATGATTGTATTCAAATGTAAACACTTGTACAAAAATACAATGTATAAGTACTTAGACATCATGTAAATCAAGCATTAGATCTTCCCTATCCACTTATAACCCTTAGTTAGTTTTCCCCTAGAGTTAGAATCACCATCACTCATTGAAACACACACTCAATAGGTGATTCAAAAGTTCGTCCGAGACACAGTTCGGTCGACAAACTTGTCGACCGAGCAGGGTTCTGGATTATTCTTTCAAGCATGAACAAATTAGCCATTACTAGACAACTAATGTACATGTAATGGCTAGTTAACTACTAAGAACACTCTAGAGACTCCCTAGAACGTCCCTAAGTACTTACAAACCATTCCTATAAATAGGATATGCCTTACGACACCTAACTCACACAAGCGACACTTGAAAATACATTCTAGTGAGCAACAAAGATTTGTGTCCTATAGCCATAGCCTCTTAGCCACCTCATAGAAACGTTCATCTTAAGTTTTTTGAGAGGTCTAATTCATGATATAGGATCAAATCACTATACACAATTCGTGTACTTCCTTTCTTCCAATCCCCCTTCACAAGTTAAAACCACTTGTGCTCCTTGGCTACTCCAAATTTTGGAGGTTTCTTGAGGGAGTTTGGTTGAAGCTACTTCTTGGTGGAGAAGGTTGCTTCAAGGGGTTCTTGAGATTACTTCAAGAAGGTGGTTTCAAGGGAGGTTGGAGCTACTTCTAAGTGAATACTATCTCAAGGTGGTGGAGCTACTTCAAAGATAAGAAGGCTGCTCCAAGGGCTTAGAGTTACTTCAAAAATGGCTATTTCAAGGAGGCTAAGGCTACTTCTATTAGAAGGCTACTTCAAGGAAGGTGATTGCATTTTATTGTAACATACTTGAGAGGTAAATAAAATTAATCACGTTCAAAATCCCAATTGGAGACAATTGGGTAGTGGACTGACAACCTTTGATTCAAATGTTAGAACCACTCTAAACTGAAGTGTCTTTCTTGTTTCCTCCTCCTTCTTTGGTTGAGTGTTTAATTATTTTTAAGATTCAAAAAGCTCTATTCACCCCCCTCTAGATCTTTAACTCATTGTGTCTCTGATCAATTATTATTGTGGTAGGTTGATAGACAACAATGACACATAAGATCAGAGTGTGAGTTGGTTGATGAAAAAATATCATTAGTCATGATATGGCTATATCAAACCAAGCACACAGATACATGTTGGAGAACAGTGTATTAGACATACCCATCATGGGACTGACACATGGAAACCATTACCATGGTAGTCATAGTCAGCTCTCATAGTGATGGATATGTTTGTGGTTCGTATACCTAAAATCACTACACTTATCACATGTCGTTCGATATGCTTTGACATCATCAAACACAATCCTGGAATATGGGTTGTTATAAAGGTGTTGATTGGGTGATTGTAACACATGGGGACTGGTTGTGAGTGATAGAGATGGGATTTGTCCCTCCTAAAGGAGTATGATATCCTAGGCCTCTTGATTAGCGAGACTGGGAAATGCATGGTCGTGCATATGTGAGTCAATATATGATATTGAGCTTACATATATCTTAGACATACTACTCCTGGTTCAAGAAACAAGATTGAATGTTAAAGAGGGTGACTACTCCATGCCTTGAGTTCAATCTGGATATCAGAGACAAAGGAATCATACAAAAACTATAATACCATACACAAATTGTAGGTTGAAGTTGTTCCCCAACTTTCCATTTACATGGATAACATTGATGTGTGACTAGGCACCTCTAATTGCTCGTGATATCATAATGTGTTATGCACATTCACTACCAATCCAATATGGGACCTATAGGGTCACACACATAGATCTCGACCTAGAAGAGGAGTTTAATCTTGAATGATGATTTAATTAATTACTAAAGTCTTTATGTATTCAATTCATACAACACATCAGTTGGACACACTATTAGATGACCGACTCCCTCTGTGAGATGGCCGTTTGGAGAGCCAAATGATCGACTCAAGTGGTGAGACAACTATTTGGAGTATCAGACTGATTGGAACTAATTGGTTAAGTTCTGCACAAATTGAAGTGTGAACTGACCGATTCATTCTGTTGAACTGACCGGCTTGGCTTGGCTCACCAGAAGATTTTCTGAGTGATCAAGATGACCGTATCACATGAGCGATATCACTCAGTTCGATTTCATCAAGGAATTAGTGTTGATGTCATGTCATGCATTAATTGGATTCAAATTGCCAATTTCACATGCGATTGGGAAACATGTGAAATGACCATCTCTCTATGTGAGATGATCGACTTGCATGCCAGATGACTGTATGGGTTTGTAGATGACTATTTGGATGGTTACATGTTACAAAAATTCAAGATCTTCCGATCTCTTACACTCCCGCATAGTCTAGGAACCTTAACCCAAACCCTTTCTCTAAATAGAGGGGTACTAGGGGCTTCCCAGAGCACAACATAAATAATTGAGAATCAGTTGCTCTGATAATTGTCATCCTCTCTAGTTGTGGTAACTAATAGAGCCCAAACAAGTCCTCCCCAACTAGCGAGGGATAGAAAGGTAGAGAACAACTAAGGATCATTGTTGTGGGAGAGCAAGTTGGTGACTAGTACACCAACAGGAGGAACAACTCCTTCCTATCCATTCTAACATGATAATAGGAGTTCTAGGCGGTCCGTATGGACTTATCTAGAGGTAAGGTGGCCTTTCCCCATCGCTAAGGAAGACAACATTAACCAGCAGTCTGTGATGAGAGGAACTATTATAGACGACGATGTTCAAGGTTGTACTCCATGGTGCAGACTAGGAGGCATAGTAGTTAGACGAGTCCCAGTGCAAATAGAAGATAGTTGTGCATCAATAATGATAAGGAGATTTCGCTGGACTTCCTCCAGGACCAGGTATATCCTCAAAACCATAATTCACATCTTATACTTATTTACATGATCTCTTGGTTTATGGGGAATATGGTAGATAAAATTGTGTTATATATATATATATATATATATATATATATATATATATATATATATATATATATATATATATATATATATATATATATATATATATATATAACAGAATTACCCTATTGTTTGAGCATGGTTGTGTGGTTGGTTAATCCTTTTATCTTGTCTTGTGTACTGAGCCTCTATCTTATCTTCCCAATATAAAGTTAATTCTTTCCTACCCTTCCTCCCCTCAAATGTAACTCATGGTTTCTCAATAATCATGTAATGGTACGACAGTTTACGTTCCTATTATGGCGAAGAAGTTTACGTACCAAAGATGAGTCAACCAAATGGAGGACCAAGGAGGACGAGGTGGATGAGCTGAGCCGATCAGATGGTGGACCCAACCGATCAACTGGAGGAGCCAATAGATGATGGACAAACAGAACCAGATGACCAGTGAGACAACAAAATGACCGACCAGGAGGTGAGTCGATCAGTTAAAGGGTTAAACCAATCAAACTGTATTGGAAAACACATATCCTCATCAACAACATGTTTCTACATGTGATGTGGATCTAGGATGTGGTAATTCCTTGTGGGTCCAAGGAATTACATTAGACTGGACATAACCATTGCTTGTGTTTGTTGCATGTTTTCATTGTGGGATATATCATGTATATGATACATAGTATATATATGGTAATTGGATAAATTATATGTATTTATAAATACAAACTCCCTCAAATAAAAATTATATTAATTCTTATATGCTTTCTAATGAAAACACACATGAAAAGCTTGATCGAGCAAGCATAGGTTACACCTTCACATGGTGTGACATCTATCTCGTAGAAGTGTGATGATATATATGTAGGTTTTTCCATTGTAGGGTGCATATATATCATGTTGGCTGTTGGGTCAGGCTTAAACTAGTGATTCTTAGAGTGTCTAAGCCCATAAGCATGCAGATGAGTATGACAAGGATTTGCGCATATCATCTATCCAGAATTGCATATAATGCAATTGACAAAAGTTTCCTACCTTGATAATTGACTGTGTTTTGCGGTGTTGATCGATCCACATTTGAATAATCATGGATCTATCACACTAAAATATTATATAGTGCAATATTTAAAATTTATATGTCTATCAATTTAAAATAAAATAATGGGAGTGATAGTAATTAAGGACCTAATTAATATCATCAAAATTTTCAAATCAAATAAAAGGTTTTTGAAAAATGCAATTTTTCTCTTGTTGAATAAGATGACGATCAAATCTGTATTACGATTGGTTCTTAAGAAGGACAAACTTGAAGGGACAAATTTCTAAGATTGGATTTGGACTTTGAAAAGGGTTCTCAGTGAAGACTGAAAGTTGTACATCCTTGATAAAGTAGTGTTAGAAATACCTACTCCTGATGCACCTAGGGCACTAGTGGATGCTTAATGGTAGCATGCCAATGATGCCTTAGAGATAAAGTACCTTATGCTTAGCTGCATGAACTATGAATTGCATGATAAGTGCAAAGACATGTGTGTTCTTGAGATGATAACACATCTTAAAAAATGACACTTGGTCTTATAAAGCAAGAAAGAGACAATATCATAAGGGTTCTACTTCAGTCTAAGGTAATAGAGGGAACCTCAGTATAAGAACATGTGCTCAATACATGTAACGCCTAGTCCCACTACCTAAGGCTTCAGTGGAGTTTCAAAAAATATGAGTGGCCCCACAGACCACTACTAGCCTTATCTACGTACTTTGTCCTCACTCAAGCTCAAGCCGGGGTCAACTTCCTGACTGGTCACACATCCTAGTACTACTCTAAGATGACCAAACTTAACTATGGAGTTCTTTAGTAATGGGATTGCAAAAAAGGAGGTGCACCTTGTTGATATATTTTGTCCAATCATTCCTTTTAAGATCATTTTATCTGAGGCCTCAAATCCTGGGACATTATAATATCCCCCACTTAGACTCTTGACGTCCTCATCAAGGCTCAATATCAGGCCTCATAATCTCTTATCCATTTCAGTGTAGACCCAGAATGGCCCATGGATACCCAACTCACATCTATGGCTACCAACGTAAGGGCGGCTCATTTTATCTTAGTGGATAGTCCTTTCCAACTTGCCTAGACCACACAGCTTAAAGTTGGCATGCCACATGCCCATGTGAGCCCCAGTTACTATAGGTGAATTGGCTCTGATACCATTTGTAATGCCTGGGCCCACCGTCCAAGGCTTTAGTAGAGTTTCAAGATTGACGACTGGCCCCATAGACCACCACTAGTCTTATCTGTGGGCTTTGTCCTCACTCACGCTCAAGGCAAGGTCAACTTCCTGACTGGTCACCCATCCTAGTACAACTCCAAGCCCAGAACACAACTATGGAGTTCTTTAGTGATGGGCTTCCAGAGAAGGAGGTGTACCTTGGTGATATGGGTAGTCCAATCATTCCTTTTAAGATTGTTTTATCTGAGGCATAAAATCTTAGGATGTAACAATATGATTGGACATGTGGATCATCTAGAAGAATTAGGATTCACTTTGAGCCAGAGTTGGCCACAGATATGATTCTAAAGTCAATGCCGAAATCATATAGATGCTTTATTGAATGTTATCATGTGAATAATGTAGATGACCTCATGTTAGACTTGATTGCCATGTTGATTCATGTTGAAGCAAAATTGAAGAAGGACAAGCCCATGATGGTGATTAGCGGAGATGAATCCAAGGATCAAAGCAATACTGAGAAGAGTTCTAATGTCAAACCCAAATCCAAATCTTTAACACTCATGATAAGGAGAAGGAAAAGTACAAGAGGAACTCATCCTTTGTACCCAAAGGCATTCATGAAGAAGAAGATGGGGATGGTTATCTCCACTTCAGTTATGTACATTATAGAGATAAATTTATCTACTTCTTCATCATGGGTACTAGATACCGGATGTGGATCTCACATATGTTCGAATATGCATGATCTAAAAGGAAGTAGGCCTTTGGTAAAGGGCGAGGTAGAACTGTGAGTTGCTAATGGATCAAGAGTTGCAACCAGTATAGTTGGAACCTATAGATTATCTCTGCGCACATGGCTTGTAATATAGTTCAAGAACTGCTATTATGTACCTTTTATAAATAGAAACATCATTTTTGTATCTCATATTGACAAGGATGCATTTGAATTCTATATTAAAATGGTTTATGTTCTATTTTCAAAGATGGGATCTTTTATGGTAGTGCCACAATGTCATATGGTCTTTACTTGTTAGATCTAAATATAGATGTTTAAAACATTAATACCAAGAGACTAAAACTCAACAACTCAAACAAAACATACATTTGGCATTGTCATCCACATAAATGAGAATCACAATCTAGACTCCATAAAGATGGTTATCTAGACTCTTTTGATCTAGAATCAATAGAGACATGTGAATCTTATTAGTTGGATAAGATAGCTAAGACCCCTTTGACTGGTAACAATGAGAGGGCTAGTGATCTATGAGGACTCATTCATACTGATGTATGTGTACCTTTTAGAACAACCGCTAGAGGTGGGTATCAATACTTCATTATCTTCACTGATGACTTCAGTAGGTATGGTTATGTATATTTAGTGAAACATAAGTCAGAAACTTTTGACAGGTTTAAGAGTTTATGAATGAAGTCCAGAACAAACTTGGTAAAAGTATTAAGACACTTCTTTATGATTGAGGTAGAGAATACTTAAACCAAGAGTTTGAGAACCTTCTTAAAGTGCATGTGATTATATCTCAATGGACTCCACCTAGAACACCTCATGGTGTATCAGAATGAAGGAATCACAAATTTCTAGATATGGTGCGATCAATGATGAGTTTAGTTGAGCTTCTGACTACCCTCTGGGGATATTCTCTAGAAACTATTGTGTGTACACTAAACCGAGTACCATCTAAATCAGTTCAAAAGACACCATATGAGATATGGCATGTGAAACGTCCCAAAGAGTCTTTTATGAGGATTTGGGGATGTGAAACTTATATTAAGATAATGTTTTATGATAAGCTTAGTCCTAAATATGATAACTATTAGTTTTTTGGATATCCTAAACAGATAAGATGATATTACTTTTATTCCCTCTCTGACAACAAAGTGTTTGTTGCTAGGGATTCTGCATTCCTTGATATGGATTTCATTTTCAAAATAATCAGTGGGAGGAAAGTGGAACTTGAAGAGGTTCAAGATCAACAAGAGAACATAGAACCAATAGATGAATAAGAGGAACCAAGAAAATCACAAAGTTTTGTGGAGTCCCAAATTCCTCAAGTAGCACATGAACCCCGTAGATCTAATAGGACACACCTTGAGCCTGAAAGATTTGAATATCTGATGACTAGGGAAGGTAGTGAATTGGTCATAGATGATGAGACAATAACCTATCAAGATGCTATAGAGGGAATAGAGTCTGAGAAATGGCTGGAAGCCATGAGATCTTAGATGTAATCCATGTACAACAACAAGGTATGGACCTTAGTGGATCCATCTGAAGGGTTAAGACCCATAGGGTGTAAGTGGGTCTTCAAGAAGAAGATTGAAAAGGATGGTAAAGTACAAACCTATAAGGGAATATTGGTAGTAAAGGATTTCAAACAAGTTCAAGGTGTTGAGTATGACAAAAATGTTTCTCCAGTGGCCATGGTTAAGTCCATCAAGATCATGCTTGCCATTGTAGCTCATCATGACTATGAGATTTGGCAGGTGAATGTTAAAAATGCATTCCTTAATGTGAAGCTTCTCGAGGATGTGTACATGACACAACCTAAGATTTTTATAAATACAAAGGATGCAAATAAATTTTGTAAGCTACAAACGTCAATCTATGGATTGAAGTAAGTATCTCAGAGCTGGAATCTTCATTTTGATGAGACAGTCAAAGAGTTTAGCTTTATTTAAAATGAAGATGAACCTTGTGTGTACAAGAAGGTTAGTGGGAGTGTAGTGACATTCCTCATACTGTATGTGGATGACATACTATTGGTGGGGAATGGAATCCCTACTTTACAAAAGGTAAATTTATGTCTGGAAAATATGTTTTCTATAAAAGACTTGGGAGAAGCATCCTACATCTTGGGGTTAAAGATCTATAGAGATAGATCCAACAGGCTACTTGGACTAAGTCAAAGCACATACATTGCCAAAGTGTTGAAGTGGTTCAACATGGAGAAATCAAAGAGAGGAAACCTACCCAAGATACATTGAGTTGTCATCTCTAAAGTTCAATGTCCCAGTTCTTGTAAAGAAAGGGAACACATGAGTTTGATTCCATATGCCTCAACAATTAGATCAATCATATATGCAATGTTGTGTACCCATCCAGATGGTTCCTATGCCTTGAGCATGATGAGTAGATATCAGTCAGATCCAGGTGGGGTTCACTATACATCCATGAAGAACATCCTCAAGTACTTGAGAAGAACTAAGGATCAATTCTTGGACTACAACAGAGAGGAAGAGTTTGTCGTAAGAAGTTACACCAATGAAAGCTTCCAGAGTGACGAAGATTATTACAAATCACAATTAGGATTCATGTTTTGCCTCTATAATGGAGATCTAAGTTTGAAAAGTTCCAAGAAAGAGACAGTTAACAATTTTACAATAGAGGTAAAGTATATTGTTGCATCGAATGCAACAATGGAGGCTGTATGGATCAAGAAGTTCATTACAAAACTAGGAGTCGTTCCAAGCATCACCGATGCAATTGATCTATATTGTGACAACAATGGAGCTATTGTACATGCTAAGGAACCAGATCACATTAGCGCTCGAAGCACATACAAAGGAAGTTCTATCTCATACAAGAGATCATACACCAAGGAGATGTAAAGATTTGCAGAGTACCAACTGAGAACAATATTGTTGGCCTCTTGACAAAAGCACTTTCACAACAAAAGAATGATGGACATTTTAGATCACTTGGAATATGATTTGTGGGTGATTGGCTCTAAGTGAAAGTGGGAGTTTGTTGGTATGTTTTCCCAAAGAGCCAATCATATGATGATTGTAATATCATGACTTGTAATTGTTTTGATTAAATGCAAGCTTCCAATTTATTTAGTTTAATTCAAATACAAGATAATGATGTAATAATGTAAATGTCTAGAGAATAATACTACTCAATGAAATATGTCTTTAAGTATGTGACTTGAGGAAATGGGATCATACGGATGTTAAGAGTACATATATATATTCTCACTGTGTCCTTGATTAGTTTAAATTGTGGAAGGTTGATAAAAAACAATGACACATAAGATCCAAGTGTGAGTTGGTTGATGATAGAATCACATTAGTCATGATATGGCTATATCAAACCAAGCACACATATACATGATGGAGAATAGTGTATCATACAGACCCACCATGAGACTGACACATGGAAGTCATTACCATGGTAGTCATAGTTCACTCTCATGGTGATGGTGGTTCTTGTTAATCTTAGACCTGAAATCACTACACTCGTAACATGTTGTTTGGTATGCTTTTACATCATCAAACGCAATCATGAAACATGGGTTGTTATAAAGGTGATGATTGGGCGACTGTGACACATGGGGACTGATTGTGACTGATAGAGATAGGATTTATCCCTCCTAAAGGAGGATGATATCCTAGGCCTCTTGATTAGCGAGACTGAGAAATGCATGGTCATGTACATGTGAGTCAATATTTGATATTGAGCTTACATATATCTCAGACAGTCTTCTCTTGGTTAAAGAAACAAGATTAATGTGAAAGATGGTGATTACTCCATGCCTCGAGACAAAGGAATTATACAAACACTATAACACCATACAAAGATTGTAGGTTGAAGTTGTTCCCCAACTTTCCATTTACTTTGGTAGCATGATGTGTCACTAGGCACCGCTCATTGCTCGTGATGTCATAATTTGTTATGGACATTCACTTTTCAACGTAATATGGGACCTATAGGGTCACACACATAGGTCTCGACCTAGAAGAGGAGTTTGATCTTGAATGATGATTGAATTGATTACTAAAGTATTTAGGTATTCAATTCATGCAATACATCAGATAACTACACTGCCAAATAATCGACTCACTCTATGAGAGCTATTTAGAGAGCCAAACAATCAGCTCAAGTGGTGAAACAATCGTTTGGAGTATCATACTGATTGGAACTGAATTGGCTAAGTTATGCTCAAACTGAGTTGTGAACTGATCGATTCATTCTGTTGAATTGACCTGCTTAGCTCGACTCACCATACGACCATATGGGCAAGAGAGATGACTGTCTCGCATGATCGTGATCACTAAGTTCGTGGAAAATTCGATTGCATCAAGGAATTAGTGTTGACGTCATGTCATGCATTAATTAGATTCAAATTGCCAATTTTGTATGTGATTGGAAAACATGTAAAATGACTGTCTTGTTGTGTGAGACAATCAGGTCGTATGTGAGATGACCGTATGGGTTGCTAGATGACTGTTTCAGTGGTTGTAGGTTGTAAAAGTTCAAGATCTTCTGGTCCCTTCCACTGCTGCACATACTGGGAACCCTGACCTAAACCCCTCCTATAAATAGAGGGGTATTGGAGGCTACATAAAGACAAACACAGACAATTGAGAATCAGTTGCTCTGGAAATTCTTTTCCTCTCTGGTTGTGATAACCAACAGAGCCCAAACAAGTCCTTCCTGACTAGGGAGGGATAGTAAATGAGAGAACAACTGAGGGTCATTGTTGTGGGAGAGCAAGTTTGTGACTAGTACGCCAATGGGAGGAACAACTCCATCCTATCCATTCTAACAAGACGACAAGAGTTATAGGAGGTCTCTGTGGACTTCTCTAGAGGTAAGGTGGCCTTTGCCCCTTGCAAAGAAGGACAATGTCAACCATAAGTCAATGATGAAATGAACTACTATAGATGAGAACGTTTGAGGTTGTAGTCTATAGTGTAGACCAGGAGGCACAGTAGTCAAGCGTGTCCCAGTTCAACGAGAAGATAGTTGTGCATCTACAATGACAAGGAGATGTTGCTAGACTTTCTCCAGGACTAGGTATATCCTCAAAACTATCCTTCCCATCTTATAGTTATTGACACGATCTCTTGGTTTATGGAGAATATGGTTGATATAATTATGTTTTTGTTGCTTACTCTATAACCATATTTCCCTAGAAAAACATTAGGATGATTGTAAATCCTCCTTCTGGAAAGAAGATTGTTTGATACAACTGGGTATTCAAAAGGAAGGAAGCTGGTCCTAGATATACTACTGCAATGTACAAAGCATGGTTAGTTGCAAAAGGCTACAGTCAGGTGGAAGGTATAAATTACAATGATGTTCTCTCATGTTGTCAAACACACCTCCATCAGATTTCTATTAGTATTAGTTGCTAGATATGATTTACAGCTTGAGCAACTTGATGTAAAGACCGCATTCCTCCATGGTGACTGAGAAGAACAGATTTACATGCAACAACCTAAAGGTTATGTTTTTGTGCAAAGAATGATCATGTGTGCTTATTGAAGAAGTCTCTTTATGGCTTGAAGCAATCCCCACGTCAGTGGTATCATAGATTTGTTTCTTTTATGGTCAAGCATGGATATTCCAAGAGTAGATATGATGTTTGTGTCTACTTGAAGAAACTACTGATGAGTCTCTTATTAATCTCTTATTCTATGTTCATGAGATGTTAATTGTAGAAAGAGATATTTCTAAAATCCACAGTCTCAAGCAGTTACTTATTGGAAAATTTGAAACGAAAGACTTGGGAGCAACAAAGAAAATTCTAGAAATAGAAATTATTAGAAGTTGCAAAGCTAGAAGGTTATTTCTCAGTCAGGAGAAGTGAGTAAAGAAAGTTCGACAACAATTTTCTATATCTGATGTATCTCCTATGTCTATTCCTTTAGAAGAATAGTTCAAGAATCTCTCATCTACTAACTCGTTGCAATTTAAAGAGGATGAAAGCTACATGTCTCGTGTTCCTCATTCTAGTGCAGTTGGTAGCATCATGTATACCATAATTTGCATTGTGTAGACATTACTCAAGCAGTTAGAGTGGTGAGCAGATACATGTCCAATCTAGGAAAGATACACTAGCAAAAGTTAAGTACATTCTTAGGCACCTTAAGGGTACATCTTCTATATGCTTTGGATTTGGCAAAAATATAGAGACACTTGTTGGTTATGTTGATTCTGGCTTTGCAAATGACTGTGATAAAATGTGTTCTCTTACATGCTATCTGTTTACTCTTGGTGGTTGTGTTGTAAGTTGGAAAGCTACATTACAACTCACTATTGCATTGTCTACTACTGAACATGAGTAGATTGCATTGACAAATGCAATAAAATAATCTACTTGGCTTAAAGGATTGTGTGTTAAATTTTTATTCTTTAGAAGACAACGACCATCTGCTGTGAATGTCAGTGTGCAATTCACCTCACAAAAGACTAGATGTTTCATGAAAGATAAAGCACATCGGCGTCAAGTATCACTTCATTAGAGAGGTGATAGCACATGGGAAGATTGTGGTGAAGAAGATTGCAAGTAAAGAAAATATTGTTGATATGGTGATAAGGCTGTTTCCAGCTTCCAAGTTCAAGACCTACTTGGACTTGGTTAGCCTTCACATCTGACAGTGACACCCTTAGATGCTGGAGGAGAAGAAGTTTGTTATTTTTCTTGCAAAATGTTGACTTCGAGTCAAGGTGGAGATTTGTTATGCCTCGAAGACTTCTAGTCTTAATCCTAATCCTACATGGTGTGGCAGTCTTATTTTGGGTCTTGTCTTGGTTTGAGTCCAACCCATGTTCCTACTTGGATTTGGATTAGTATTCCTATTTGGAGTTGGACATGAATCTATCTACATGCAACTTGGACTCTTGTTGTGTACTAGACTCCTATTAGGATTGTTTATTCCTAGTTAAAGCTTTATGACATGGATCCTATAAATAGGACTCTAAGAGCATGGGATTTTCTTGTATTGAGAAGTGCCAAACTACAGTGTTGTACCTAAGAGAGTTCTCTCTCTTCTTTGGGTGTAACCTCCTAAAGGTTTTTCCGATTCTCTCCTTTGGAAAGTATCTATCCTTTCTAATCTTCTTACAATAGTGAAATTCTCTCTCCTCCTGTGGAGAAGGTTGTCTAGACCGAATCACATAAATCATGTGTTCTTTGGTTGTGTGATCATTCTCTTCGTTCTCGTCTTGTAATTCTTCTACAAACTCATCATATTCTATCATTCAAATCTTAATAGTAATAGCTCAAGATGATTTGATGCAATACGATATCTCTCTTTGACCTTAAGAAAACATGTTAGTCATTCAACTTCCATAGTTCAACCATAAAACTTTTGACTTTCACTTTCATTGCATGAAAATCACATTGTGGGTGGCTTTATTCTTATCCTTCTTGTACTTCTTTCTCTTGATGAATTTATTTCTAACTTTTGGTTATTCATTTTTTATGTGTGCTTCCACATTCAAAGCTCCTACTAAAAGAAGAGCTACCATTTTTCTTAGCAGTAAATTTCTTATATGATTACTTGCCTTTCACAAATGATCTTCATCCTCACTAAATTCTTTACTATAACAGTTGATAACTAAATCTGATGCATAAATAATGTGGTATCTATCATGTGAGTTAGGCTTCTATGGTACTCTTTTCATATAGCATGTATGATTATCTTTGCCTTAATTGTCTAATAATAACTAAATTGAGGAAAAGAAATCATATGTGGTGCTATTTTGATAGCAATACAATGCTAGTATGCCTATATAAATAAGTACATGAAAAGTATCATACATTACTCAAAAAATCACAAATCATTATCAAGAGAAGTATATGGATCCTCCTTGGATGCAAGCTTTGTGTTCATTTCGAGATTCCAAGATCAAACCAACAAAACCTTTGAATATCCAAATTGCGGTTGTTTACCGATGAGATGATGATTTTGCATCAAAGATACTTCATTTCTTCAAGAAGCTCATTTCGACCATGAGCAGCTCAGTGGTGGATCCTCTGCAAGGTTGTCTTCCAGCATATGGGAATGGGAACATTTATAGAGGTACCACACCAATCATTATGGTTGGAAGGGGGGGGGGCAAGATAAGCTGATGTTACCTTCGCACATGCCATGGCAGTGTCATATAAGAGTATAAATTTCCAAAAAGAGAGTCTTTGTCCTAGAGAGGGCATGTTCAGATATATCAAGGTTGTAATACTTTTATCAATGTTTTAAAAGTTATATAGATATGCTTTTTTGAATGATCTATTGCACTAGCTTTTTTAGTAATTAAAGTGATAAAGTTCTTGTATAAAATGGTATTATACTACTCTTAAATTAAGTATTGCCTTATAGTTTAATTGATTTGGATATGTTAATGTTATGTTGTCTACTTTCTAGTATTGACGGGTTATGTGATTTTTAACTTGAGGTTATAAGTTTTTGGTTTGCAGATTTAGATCCGGTGACTCCTTAATATATCTTAGGTTTGGTGGTATCTGTATATCTATTTCTCACCTATTTCAATTTTGTCAATAGGGTAGTAATTAAGATTTCTAACCTCTTGTAAACTCTATTGTGTGAACATTGCTCAATATTAGATGAACCACATACATTTGTATATAGTCTATGCATGTTGCTAACTGCTACTTTCCCCATGTCCTCCGCAAGAAGTATTCATGTACTCCAGCAAAAAAAAAAAAAGAATGACATCCGTCCTAAATACATAACTATTGTTACAAAATAAAATTGCAGATGCAATTAAACACGCTATTATTTAGTTCCCACATATTTGTTGTCCCTACTCTGCTATGTTCAGTGGCGTAGCCAGGAAATTTGGGTTGGAGGGGCACCATTATATACGTAGTCATTCGCAGACGAATAGGGTAGGGCACAATGGATATTTTGCACTAAATTCCAAACCAAATAGAGATCCATTAGTCTGAAAATACAGATCCTGGTAGGGCCCTTGTCCACCCAGGTCTATACGTGGCTACCTCACTGCCTATGATCCAACATGGTTGGAATTGAGGCTTAAATATGATGATGATATTCGTGGCCCCTGCTCCCTATGATCGGGATTGGGGAATATGTAAAACGAATCATTTACTGAACTGGAGAACGTACTGTGCAGCATGCAATCTAAACAGCGTTGGAACCGGAAGAATCACGATAGAGCAGAGTAGCAGACGCAAGAGTGCGACTTGGTTATTGGACCTTCATATTACAGAGCGATCAAATATGAGTTACCCGGCCGCCGAGCCAAACTCACGGTCACGCGTGTTTGGCCGCGGCGCCGAGATGCCTGGCACGTATCACCAGCATGTGGTCGCGGAGGCGGTCACGAGGCGGCAGTATCCCTTGGACTACGTCGAGTCCATTGAAGTCATCTATCCAAGCGCGAAAACGAGGGAACGCCTCCCGTGTCAGCACCTCCTCTCCGGCGAACTCGTCGACCAACAAGAATCCCACGGACCCGCACCCGAGCACGATATCAAGGAATCCAACCCGATCTCCACCGAAGAATCTCCCGTCCTTGAATCGCCCTTCCCGGAGCTCCTTCTCCAGGAGGCCAGCGTCGGCCCGGAACTTCTCCAACGCAGCCCGCCGCTTTTCCTCTTCATCGCCTGCAAGGAACACCGCCGCCCCGGAGGGCCCCATCCGGTCATTGAGGAAGTGGCACCAGAACCGCACCGCGGCGCGGCCGCGCGGGTCCTCGGGGAGGAGCGGGTACCTTTCCGGCCATGTCTCGTCGATGTAGTGCAGGATGACAATGGACTCGGGGATTGCATGGCCGTCATGGACCAGGACGGGGACTTTCTTGTAGATAGGGTTGTGATGGAGCAGGTGTTAGATAACTGATTATCGTTAGCTGTTAGTTACGTAACTGCTGTAGCTATTAGCTAGTTACTGTAGCAGCTCATTTATGTAGCTAGGCTATTGTGGGAATCACTTATTTAGCATGGGTTAAGCTCAATGTAGTACAACAAGTACATGTGAGAATGTAGTGTTGTTTATAGTGCAAATGACAAAGAAGTTTTATCCCATATTGCTCACACCTAGAACTTTTGTGGTCCTCATATGTAGGATCACATGGGGCACTAGTGTCCAAAGAAGTCCTAGGAAGGAGGTATGCTCACCTCCTTGGTATGTGGGGTTACCACATCACATCACAACGCATGCACGCACGCGCACGCCACGCCTCGCCAGGTCGGGCTCGGGCTCGTGTGGCTTGTGTAGACGCAGCTGTCAGGCGGTGGTACCTGCGGTGGCTGTGCCTATCCGCGAGGATTGCCGGGCACTGGTTTCTTTAAGTAACACGTTCGTTTCTCAACGAACGATCTGGTTTGCGAATCTAACCCTTAATTTTGTTCTCCTGCATTGCTTGTTCTTCGAATCTTATTTTGGATCTGCCTGCACTTTTAATTAATTTGCACCTGACGTTGTTGCATGAACGACATCAAACTATTATTGACAACAGCAGGTCGGGGCTCTTGTTGGAGAGATCCTCCTCCACGTACTCGTACTCCAGGCCCTTCAGCTTGAGTGCGAGCTGCACTCGCTGCGAGAAATGGCTCGCCCAAGTCCCATATAGCTTCAGGCTCGGCTTCGGGTTCATGGTTACTCCCACGGTTGTTGGAGAAGACCCGCTCGTGGTGCCTAGACGGTCTAGAACTCTCGTCTTATATAGTGACACCCGAACTCGTCTTATATAGTGACACAAGAACTCGTCTAATCTTATAGATCACGGCTCCAGGCCCCGATTTTCCAAAGTCCAAGTCAAGATTGAAGGCGCTATCTTTCACGCTGGATCTTTTCCTGTTGTGTCAGAAATTTCCAATAGAATTTTGATTCACAAACCCACAGATGTTCACCTTTTATTACTACTAATGACCGGTGATGAGTGTTTAGCGTTTACTAATTACTAATCACTGACGTGCTACATCTGCTCTCTGCAAGCATAGCGTCATGCATGAACAGCTCAGCGAATAGCAATGAACTGCCCTAAATTTTCTCCGTTTTCGACAGCGATGTCCATTTTCGGAGACCCTTCTGCATGTCTCGTCATGAATTCATAAATAGTGTGCAAGTTCCAATTGCGATGAGGTGGTTTCTAATTCCTGAATTTACTATCGACCGGTCGACTTATTAATTTTTATTGTGCAGAGCATGAATACATTTTCGAGACTTCTTGCCCCAACTTAATGTTGAAACTTCGCCCAAAACTGAAGTTGGATGCAACCCACTTCTATTCCTTCCATATTTCTGCGTTGGACTTTTAGCTCATCAACAACCTCCCGATTACCAACTTGACGAACTCTGTGAGTCAAGCTAACTTACAAAGTTCTGGCACGAGAAATATATCAAGTAAAAGAACATGTGGAACTCTTTCTCACACACGGATGATCTAAAAAAAATAAATTGTGCCCTCTAGGGTGAGCAGAATTTGTTAATATCCGATAAACGATTAACCAAATTTTTAAAATCAAATGGTTAATTTTATTTGGACAATTTAGTTAATTCGGTTAATTTGGTTAATTTACTTCAATTAATTGGTGAAACGGTTGATTTGTCGGTTAAAATTATTTTCTACTTGGTTAACCGAATTAACCAAATAGCCACAATTTATTCAAAAATATATCTTTCACATATATACATTCATATATAGTTGTACTTCTAGTTCAAAAAAACCTCTAAATTTATATAGTTTTCAGGTTTTGATGAACTCTATAGCGCTATATTTATATACAATACAACTATAATAGAATAATGGTTCAAAATTTTATGAGTATCTTCATACAATATTCGTCTAAAAGTGTTCTTCGATTAATCAAATTAACCGCCAAAATTAACCATTAACTAATTAACCATAATCGAATTAACCGATACTAATTTAGTTAGGTTAATGATTAAAATCTGAAACTACAAATTAACCATTTAGTGAACCAAATTAATCGTAGCCGACCGAATTAACTGAATGTTCACCCAAGGTGCGCACCATTCTTATATGAACGAGGTATTTTTCGTACAAAAATTTTAAATTCAGTAAATTTTCAATCTCCATTCTTATCTCTATTCTTAGGGATGTAAATGAGTAAGATAGGATAGAGTAAATGCTTATCAATACCCTTACCTGCATCAGATGCGACAACATGTAGGATATTATTCTTTCTCTTTAAAACATTACGTACCATTATCCGTGTTGGTTTACCCACTTGGTAAATTGGTAGGGTAAGGATGAAACTGGTAAAGCGACATAAAGATAGATATTAGTATATTTTCAACAATTATATCATATGAAATTCTCTAAATCAAACACCACACACTCCTAAAAATTATTTAAATAGTAATATGCTATGTTTCTAGTGATAGAAACCTAAAATATTAATATTTAAGACAAAATTTCTTTCTGTAAAAATGGCTTGACTTTATTTAGTATATAATTTCCTATTTAGGATTTTTTCTCTATCTAATATATGAATATAAAACTAGTAAGCTACCATCACCCAACTTCTTAAAACATACGGTAGCACTAATTAAGGAAGTAGTTGTAACACTCTTGTTGGAATTTTTGGTAGAAATTAGCAAATGTGTTAAGAGTCTACAATCATTAGCTTTATATTATGCTAATGGGCGAAACAAGTAGAGTAAAAAGCTTCTCTCTTTATCCTTTCTTTTTTAGATGTGGGTAAATCGAGTAAAGGATAAATAGGTGGTGGCCAATAAATATGATTACCCTTAACCTACCCTAGAGGGCATGAGTTGTAGATAAATGGGTAATAGCCTACCCATTTACAACTTTATCTATCGTTATCCATGATTGTTGACACTTCATTAAATGGAGGATGGTGGGTGGATGAAAAGCATTAGAATGGATCTGAAACTCCTGCATCACCATCACATTCATAAAAATGAGATTTGCAGATATTGTAGGAGATTGTCATTCTCAATAATTTGATGTATAGCTAGGTTTACAGTTTGGACATGGTAGGAGATAGTCCACATTATAACAAAGTACACATATACACGTTGAGGTATGAGACAAGGAAGAAATTGAGGTCCATTTCTATGAAATATATGATCCATTACTTCATCTCAAACATGTTACAAATGAACAAATCAATTTCATTGTTCTAAAAAGCTAGACTAGACTGTATGGTTCGGATAGAACTAGTTACTACGCCACATACTTATCTAATATTTGATTGTATCATGCACCATAATTGGTGTGTTTTATAAACTAGTATTTTGCTTCGTAGTTACCAAGGACTGGAGTTACACAATCAAGGTTAGCATTTGTCAGTGTTCATGATTGATGCTATTTTTTTAACCTGTATTGGCTTTCACTGGTCAACAATAGTTAGATTAACAAAGATCTAAATGATAGTAAAGTGAACTCCTAAGTGAATCATCTATCACCATAAAAATCCATTATGAGCAATGCAGTGCATTATTTCAACATCGATCCTAATGGAACGCAAGTGTGAGATAAAGAAGTACTTGAGGTCCATGTTTATGATTTATATGATTTGGAACTCCATCCATATCAGCTAATCGCTTTACTTATTCCTAACAATTAGAGTAGACCATGTGGTTAGGTTTGATCATGTTACCATGCTACATAATTATATGATATTCTAATGTATTTCGTATTGTGATTGGTGTGTTTTTACAAATTAGTATTTAGCTTAGTATTTGATGAAAACTTGGGTTATATAATTATGATTTGCATTTTTTGGTATCCAAGATTGGCCCTAATTTTTAACTAGTATTGTCTTCCATAGTTCAACAACATTTGGACTAAGAAGGATTTGGATGATTGCAATGTGAACTTTTAAGTACATTATCCGTTAGTATAATAAGTCATTGTTGACAATGCACGCCCATATTACTTTAATGTAGATCTTAATGGGATGTGGATGTGAGATGAAGAAGTGATTAGTTCATCTATATGACTTATATTATCTAGAACTTCATCCCAGTGTTATTCCAAATGAATCGAACCCTATGGTTCATCCTGTTAGTTAGAACCTTATGGATCAATTAGGATTAAGTAGTACACTGCATAGTGTACCACTATTTGACTTTATTATGTAGAGTGATTGGTATGTTCTTTGAACCAATATTTAGCTTCAAGGTTAATGATAATTTGGATTATATAACCAGGGTTCACATTTGTCATTATCTGGGATTGGCCCTATTTTCTCACCACTATTGCATTTCACATGTCAACAACCAATATTGCCTCCTCTACCTCCTTTATCATTTCAATACTCTATCTTTCATTTTCAATCTATTCCAATTTATCATGACTAGATATCTCAATCTAAAGTCTCCTCTCAAGAATGTGTTTTTGTTCAAGTTTTTCTATTGGAGCTCACCAACTCCAAATGTAGACGCATGTGTTGGCAATTACCAAGTGAGATCATGGACATTATTTTCCCACCTTACCAATCTAGATAAAGGCCTCATATAACTCCTAAATTGATCTATATGACCACAATCTTAAGAAGGGAATAAACCCATAAAAAAATCCTAAACCCAATATCCATTCCCCAAATGAATCTATGATTACCTGTTAAACTTTGTTTCCTCTATGAGATGAAAAAATTCAGTAGAAAGAGAGTTTTTCTCCCTCCCCTTTGTCAAAATCATGGACAAAGATAGGTCCAGATTGGGTTTAGAATATCATTGGACTATGACATACATATGTGTTGTTACTTAGCACTTTAATGAGCATCTAGTATCTATTTGGTGTTGGAAATAGATAATAAAAGACCTAAAGATGAAGAACGGACACCTTTTCTCCCTAACACCTACAAATCACAACAACTTCTTGATGGGTCTTTTGATGGACTTGGATATTTTTATGATCCCTCCCCCTGCTCTCCCACTCTCAGTAGTGATCATATGTATATCATTACACCATCTATGTTATAACCCCATTTTCTAAAGCATGTAATGAGATTTGTAAATCTCATTTTAAAAAGATAAATGAAATCTATGATTGATGTGATGTGTTGATTTGAATGAATTTCATGCATAATATCTTTACATGTTTTCTTGATGGGCTTTATTGTCCATTAAACCCAATTGAAAGAAAGAGAAAAAGAAAGGAACAAGGAATTTAAATAGATAAAAGAATACATAGGGAAATATGAAGAAAAGACTAAGGAATAATTTCCAAATATAGAATTACGAGTTGTTAGGGTTCCTTGGGGTTCAAGGAACTCAGGATAATAAATTTATAGTAAAGGAAATAAGAAAGATATGGAAAATATGAATAATTAGAAGATAAATTGCATATAAAGAAAAGCATCTCAAAATTTCGAGTTTGGGTCCCAAATTTGGTACATACGAGGATTAAGTCATTATGAACTTTCCCTCAAAATTTGGGATCAATCGGATAAACGGATTGAGAGATATGGATTTTTCTAGAAATCCTAAAGTGGCTCGGTTTATCTTAAATGTCACAGATTGTTTTCTTTTAAGAATATAATGGGCGCACTGGAGACCGTTGGATTGCGATCAAATGACTTTGCGTCATCTTCTACCTCAGTCAGTTTTGGAAAGTGGGAGCAACAGGGTAAGCGATTTTCTTGCATTGCCCCCTCTCCTCACGGTTCTTGGCTCGGGAAGTTTGTACTCCCAATCAATTTAGGAGGCAGATTCGGACGTGATAGACCCCGGTTTTGGGGGTTTTGGAAGGTCATAGAACCTTTCCCCAAAAGTCCCTATGGAGTCAGACTCCATGGACGCAGCTGCGGGCCAAGGCTATAAAGGGGGGGGGCATTATACCCAACTGCGAGGGCACAAAATAAGATCGCAAGGTGCCGCAGGACCCCGATAGTCTTCCCTAGTGCCAAAGCGCTGAACGAAATGAGGATGGCGGAGTTGTTCTTTCTCCCCTGCCAACAATGGCGGCTCCATGGTCGTTCCTGGACCACGCCACCAGATAGTGAATGAAGACCATCAGTGAGTCCGCCCGATCCTGGCGACGGCGATGGGACCTTCACCTTAGCCTCCGGCGTTCTAGAGCTCAAGGTCAACTATCGAGTTGACCTGTCCCAGAATCTGGCTCGCGGGCGGGAGTCGAGCGCTGGGAGGGAGACGACCAGGCTAAAAGACGCTTCTGCCCGACTCACGCAAGATCAGAAGCTGAGAGTCTTAAGGGTAAAAAGGCAATCTTCCTTGTAGCCGGCCGCTAATAAACGAGTTATGATAATAAGCTGACGTGTCAAGCTACGATTGGTTGGTATAAGTTTTCCTTTACAAAATTTGTAGAAATTGCTAGGAACGTCTAATGGAAACACTTTATACATGAAAGTTGTGTAGGAAAAATACGAGGAATTTAAAATAAATACTTTGAGAACCTTATTCTACTCCGTTTTGCAAAAGTACCCTAATTTCCTATTAAACTGTATTAAAAGTGGATGAGAAACCCTAATTGAATGTTAAGAGTGTAATTTGGTGAATTAATAGATCAAATTGATAAGTTTAACCCTGTTGATGATAAAAGTGATGTGATTATCCATTTTGAATGTAAAGATGCCTAAATTAGAGTTTTAATACATAAAAGAAGACTAATTTACATGGAAACCCTAATTTGGGGATAAAGGAAGAGAAAAACCTTGAAATTTCAGATTAAGAAAGTAAATTGCCAAATAATGACCCTAATACTGTTGGGAATATTAAAATGAAAGGAATTGAGGGTTTTAATAAATTAGAGATCATAATATTAATAATGAAGGCAAAAACCCTAATTCCTAAGGGAAACTCTAAAATTGGAATTGAAATCCTAAGTAATGTGATGAATTTGGATAAATATTAATGAAAGGAAATTGGTACTTTTATTTCAGGATTTCTATTCATCATTGCTTGCTTGATTGGGTTTCCCTGCATATTTGATTCTGCCTTGAAATCTTCAACCAAAGGTATGTGGTTACGATTATGAATAACCGCTTTAGTTTCCCGATGGAATCCCGGATGTTTAATCGCATTGAATGCAACTAAACTATTGGATGTTTATTTATTTCTTGCAACTATAAAGTGACTACGATTATCACATAAGATATGTGCCTACTAGCTCAGATCATGGTCCCCTCTGTGTCGTAATGGCTGACCTAGTACATGGCTACCTAAAGGGTAGGTCCATCAGGTCATGAATGACTTTGGCTGCCTAGAGGGTAGGTCCATCAAGTCACCTTTATAGAGGTACCATATAAGTCCTTACAGGGACAAGACAGAGTTGTGGATAGATATGGATTGAGTAGTTTGTCTTAAAACATAATCTTGGTTGTTAAAAGATTTATTGAATGATTACATTGTTATCATAGTTGCATGTTTATTGTTTCCCCCACATACCAGCTTTGGCTGACCGACGTTTTGTTTGTCGGCGTTTTAGGTACAAGCCAAAAGGACAAACAGTAAATCGTCATATTGTGAAATACATGAAGTAAAATATGAGGAGGATTAGTTAGAGTAGAATCCTTAAGTGGATAGAAGTTAGACATCCATGTTTTCAAAAAGGTATGCAAAAGTTTATTTTTTTTTCTTATAGCTTTTTAGTATAGTATGTTAAAATTTGATAATTATTTTTGGTTAATTTCCGAACCTTTGATCCGGAAGTCATGGGTGCGGCTGCGACCTCTCGGTCTCCCTTAATTGGGGGTTATCGGGAGGTGGGGTCATAACATTTGGTATCAGAGCTTAGGTTCCTCAGTTAACCATTAATAATTATTAAATTTTACAAACTCCATTGAACCCAAGGGAGTTATTAGAGGATTATCCGAAAGACGGAGGTGTCTAGAAAAGGATCATGACCGGGGGCTGGAAATATTTTCCTCTGCACTGCTTGTCAGAATACGAGGACTCCCGGATCTGTGTGACTGCCTGGCCAAAGTCTTAGGGTATGAATCAAAATAAGATACCTTTAGGACTTCTCATATTATTCATCCCTTCTCAACTCAAATTCTATTAGGGACCTTAAGGATTAAGGTTTTTCTCTTCTTCTCACCCTCTTGAGGTATGGGTAAGGTTGATAAGGTTTAAGGAATCCTCCATCAAACTAATAAAAAGCATGTAAATGAGATGTCATGGACATAAGCTTAATAGACTAAGCGTAAAAGAATAGATACATGCTTAGGTCGTAAGACATGAGTTGTCTTTACCCTTAGTAGAGACCTGAGGCTAGACCTTCTTATCATGAGGATAAGTAAAGAGAGTTAATCTTGGAGGTAGAGACCCCCATTCTAAGTAGAGACCTGGCACATCCTCTAAGGAAGATGCTAACCCTAACCCTAAAGTGAAGGTTAGAGAGAGAGATGGCGTGGTGAGTTAGACCAGGTGTTTGGATGGATATGACTTAGATAACATATGAGCCATGACAGGATTGGGTCATGCATGATAGAGAAAAGGGTATCTCATTCATGGATGAGGTTAGAGAAGAAACTATGGAGGCCCTATGAGCTTATATGAGCATGGCATAATAGGCACCCAGAATGTGTCAGTAGTGTAAGCAATAGGTTGAAACCCTATCCAGGAGAGTATGAGGGAATAGCCTCCGAGATAAGCGTAAAGAACTATGGATAACCATGAGCAAACATAGGCTTCACCCATGTAGAGGTATACTTGTGAGCTTGATCCCTCTTGGAGAGAGAGCCTCTCATAGTAGGGTTGAATGGGGAAAAAGAGAGCATGACTCATGCAAGAAAGTTGGAAGCTTAGATTCTGAGACATGAGGAACAGTGGGAGTTGAGGATGATGCGACCTAAGTGGATGATAGTAGTTGCCTTGTTCATGATCCCTGGAGGCTGATGATATCTTGGTGTCCTTTAGGGGAACCAAACCCTAAAGAGAGAGTGATGCTTTTGATACCTATGGTATAACTGTTTACCTGTTGGGTGAGATAAAGAGTGCCTTTGACCCTGAGGAGGTTTATGTAGCGAGTTGTGAGGACTCGTACCTAGTTGGTTGTCCTTGAGGAGGACTCGACCCTGATGTGTTCTCGAGTAGGAGGATGGCAGGGAGTGCATGTCATGCCTTATACATGCTTGATTCTTGTTTAAGAGATTGAGCATGCAGTTGGACACCCAAAGGAGAACATAGGCCTAAGAGGGGAAGTGGTGTACCTGATGCTCATGATGAGTTTTGAGTTTCGAGCATGGTACTCCTCATGTATAGAGGTAAAAGAAACCCCTTAAGTTAAGGGTATGTTTGATGAACCCCTCACGGCTAAGTGGTTGACATGGGACCGTATGATCATGATCTAATGTTGAGGATGAGAACAAGGGTGACCTAGCATGGTTTGGTAAATGTCTTCTTATGCCTTAGTAGCTTTCTAGGATTAAGCATGCTCATGTGGGCATAAACCCTGGACTTTAGGACGGTTGTGACCTTGTAGTCAAGAGATAGTTTTACCTCCCATCCTGGGAGAGGGAACCCTTTGGTAGGGTGTATATCAGTTTTGTTGGTTTAAGGTAACCTAAAGAGGTCTCTTAGGATCTTGAGAAGCTAAGTGAAAAATACATGGTGTGAGGATCACCTATAGACCCATAGATAATAATCTATAAGTCCATATGGATGTGTTACCGTGGAGGTAACCAGTATGGGGCCTGACCAAGGTAAGAAGGTTGCCATGACCCCTATGAAAGGATGAAAGTCAGGCCATGCATGCAGAATGAGAGATGATGAAGGATTGGGTAAGGTTACAAGTTGAACATGTACAATGTTAGAATCCTAAGTCTATCCTAGGGTCAGATAGGGATAAGACTGATGAAAGTAGGAGTTGCCTAATTCCCTAGTTGCACATGACCATAGGGTCGAGAGGTAACAACTATCATTGTCCGAGGGCCATGGGTTAGGAGATTGATCACCTTCATGAACTCATGGGACCCAAAGGGCAGATGAGTAGGGCACTCTCTGGATGCATGAGGGAAGAAGGATGACCCCAAAAGTGTCGGCACCCTATAGACCTAGAGGAAATGACTAAGGATTTTGTGGTGACCCAAGTAGGTTCCAGATCAGTTTTCCGTGGAAGAAATCTTTGATATCAAGATGATTGTATAGTAGAGACATAAGTTACACGTTTCAACTTAGAGTTAAAGGTGTGCTGGCAATGTGGGATGTATCATCTCTACTTTTGGAACAAGAAGAACTTTGTGTTTGGACGGCCGCCAAATTCTTATTTCCTCTTGTTATGGGAGGGAGAGATGGGACAGTACGCATGCCATACACCAAGGATAAAAGATGAGGTAGGTTGGAACGTTGATACGAGGTATGAGGACAGAGATGATAACATACATTGGTGAAGTGAATGAAACATGGACAAGTACGAACGATAAGAGTATTAAGATAATCACTTTGTGAGAATGTTTTATCGTGAGCTATGTGGGATCTGCATGTGATACAAGGTTGAGTTTGATAACCAAGAAGATGATCTCAGAGTTTTCTTGATGAAGAGTTCGAGATGAGACTTAAGCAGAATACATGGAGATAGTATGTCCTCAACATTACCTAATACCGAAGGATGTGAAGTGGTAATGGATGCTCTGGTGGAGATATAGCTGCATAGTTTGGATAGAAGAAGTTGTTAGGCTAACCCTAAGTTTGGAAAAGAAGATGATGAAACCCCAATAGAATGATTTAGGGTTTTGAGGTATTGATCTTGAAGAATAATGACATATAAGAGATCATGATTTTAAGATCACCATACACCATACTACGAAGATAATGAGTGACAGTGGTACTTTAGATACCTAAGATAAAGTTGCATGTGGTATATGGCCATGCAAGCCGAAGGTGAAGGATGAACACCAGTAACCCAATGCATTGATATAAAGGATAAAAAGTCCCCAAAAGAGAAAGGGAGTTCATCACTATGGATGTGGTAAGTCTCCCCTGGATCAAGGCAGGTCGAGATGCAATATGGGTTATGGTAGATCACCTTACCTAGAAGACATGAGAAAGAAAGAGTATTGTCAAGGGACAGTTTGGGTTGAACTACATATGAGAGAGATGGTTCAACTACACCATGAGGGTGAGTATAAAAGTTCTTGAGTTTGACCTAAAGGTGTTCCCTTCCAAAAGGTGGAAGTAGGTACATGAAGAACTCTATCTTAGTATAGTTTATCACCCCTAACTAATGGTTAGTATGATCCAGACTAAAGGGTCTGATGAGAGCATGTGTGCTCGTTCAGGGTGACAACTAGAGACAGTTCTTGTCCTATGAAAAATGTGAAGATAACCACCATAGCCAGTATCAGGATTTTAAATAAGCTATGTAAGGGAGGTTGTGTCGGTCACCACTTTAGTAAGGTGATGATGGTGAAGGGACCACGTGATGGTTAGAAGAGGACCACCGTGTGTGTAAATGAAGTTGCTTTGATCATGCAATGGCTGAAAGGAGCCTAGAGATGATGAAAGTCGTGAGCAGATGCAAAGTAGACTGACATGCAGTTCACTGTGGGAGAATATATGACATAAAAAAAATCTTACCCCTCTAAGTTATAGCTAAGAGAGCTGAGTCCCCGATGCATGGGTTCTTTTGACATGGTTTGGTGGAGAACGTTAAGTTTGACCTTACCCCTCAGGATAAAGTAATGTGATGAGTTCCATGTGTCTAATTTAGAGTACTATGTGAGGGACCCTGACCATGTGCCTATCAAAGAACCTAGTGAGCCCCAAAGGGGGCTGAAATGGCCTGAGTCATCTGTGCAGTTTATAGACGCCAGGATGAAAGAACTCAGAGAAAAGAATATGTAATGATAAAGGTTCTTTGGGAGCGCCATGAGTATGACAAAGCCACTTAGGGGCCAATGATGGACATGGAAAAATCTTATCCTGAATTGTTTGTTTGGTTGATAAGAATTTTGAGGAAAAATTCCTATAAGGAGGGGAGGATGTTATAACCCCATTTTCTAAAGCATGTAATGAGATTTGTAAATCTCATTTAAAAAGATAAATGAAATCTATGATTTATGTGATGTGTTGATTTGAATGAATTTCGTGCATAATATCTTTACATGTTTTCTTGATGGGCTTTATTGGCCATTAAACCCAATTGAAAGAAAGAGAAAAAGAAAGGAACAAGGAATTTAAATAGATAAAAGAATACATAGGGAAATATGAACAAAAGACTAAGGAATAATTTCCAAATATAGAATTACGAGTTGTTAGGGTTCCTTGGGGTTCAAGGAACTCAGGATAATAAATTTATAGTAAAGGAAATAGGAAAGATATGGAAAATATGAATAATTAGAAGATAAATTGCATATAAAGAAAAGCATCTCAAACTTTCGATTTTGGGTCCCAAATTTGGTACATACGAGGATTAAGTCATTATGAACTTTCCCTCAAACTTTGGGATCAATCGGATAAACGGATTGAGAGATATGGATTTTTCTAGAAATCCTAAAGTGGCTCGATTTATCTTAAATGTCACCGATTTTTTTCTTTTAAGAATATAATGGGTGCACTGGAGACCGTTGGATTGCGATCAAATGACTTTGTGTCATCTTATACCTCGATCAGTCTTGGAAAGTGGGAGCAACAGGGAAAGCGATTTTCTCACATTGCCCGCTCTCCTCACGGTTCTTGGCTCGGGAAGTTTGTACTCCCAATCAATTTAGGAGGCAGATTCGGACCTGATAGACCCCGGTTTTGGGGGTTTTGGAAGGTCATAGAACCTTTCCCCAAAAGTCCCTATGGAGTCAGACTCCATGGATGCAGCTGCAGGCCAAGGCTATAAAGGGGGGGACATTATACCCAACTGTGAGGGCACAAAATAAGATCGCAAGGTGCCGCAGGACCCCGATAGTCTTCCCTAGTGCCAAAGCGCTGAACGAAACGAGGATGGCGGAGTTGTTCTTTCTCCCCTGCCAACAATGGCGGCTCCATGGTCGTTCCTGGACCACATCACCGGATAGTGAATGAAGACCATCAGTGAGTCCGCCCGATCCTGGCGACGGCGATAGGACCTTCACCTTAGCCTCCGGCGTTCTAGAGCTCAAGGTCAACTATCGAGTTGACCTGTCCCAGAACCTGGCTCGCGGGCGGGAGTCGAGCATTGGGAGGGAGACGATCAGGCTAAAAGACGCTTCTACCCGACTCACGCGAGATCAGAAGCTGAGAGTCTTAAGGGTAAAAAGGTAATCTTCCTTGTAGCCGGCCGCTAATAAACGAGTTATGATAATAAGATGACGTGTCAAGCTACGATTGGTTGGTATAAGTTTTTCTTTACAAAATTTGTAGAAATTGCTAGGAACGTCTAATGGAAACACTTTATACATGAAAGTTGTGCAGAAAAATACGACGAATTTAAAATAAATACTTTGAGAACCTTATTATACTCCGGTTTGCAAAAGTACCCTAAATTGCTAGTAAAGTGTATTAAAAGTGGATGAGAAACCCTAATTGAATGTTAATAGTGTAATTTGGTGAATTAATAGATCAAATTGATAAGTTTAACCCTGTTGATGATAAAAGTGATTTGATTATCCATTTTGAATGTAAAGATGCCTAAATTGGAGTTGTAATACATAAAAGAAGACTAATTTATATGGAAACCCTAATTTGGGGATAAAGGAAGAGAAAAACCTTGAAATTTCGGATTAAGAAAGTAAATTGCCAAATATCGACCCTAATATTGTTGGGAATATTAAAATGAAAGTAATTGAGGGTTTTGATAAATTAGAGATCATAATATTAATAATGAAGGCAAAAACCCTAATTCCTAAGGGAAACTCTAAAACTGGAATTGAAATCCTAAGTAATGTGATGAATTTGGATAAATATTAATGAAAGGAAATTGATACTTTTATTTCAGGATTTCTATTCATCATTGCTTGCTTGATTGGGTTTCCCTGCATATTTGATTCTGTCTTGAAATCTGCAACCAAAGGTATGTGGTTACGACTATGAATAACCGCTTTAGTTTCCCGATGGAATCCCGGATGTTTAATCACATTGAATGCAACTAAACTGTTGGATGTTTATTTATTTCTTGCAGCTATAAAGTGACTACGATTATCACATAAGATATGTGCCTACTAGCTCAGATCATGGTCCCCTCTGTGTCGTAATGGCTGACCTAGTACATGGCTACCTAGAGGGTAGGTCCATCAGGTCATGAATGACTTTGGCTGCCTAGAGGGTAGGTCCATCAAGTCACCTTTATAGAGGTACCATATAAGTCCTTACAGGGACAACACAGAGTTGTGGATAGGTAAGGATTGAGTAGTTTGGCTTAAAACGTAATCTTTTTTGTTAAAAGATTAATTGAATGATTACATTGTTATCATAGTTGCATATTTATTGTTTCCCCCACATACCAGCTTTGGCTGACCGACGTTTTGTTTGTCGGCATTTTTGGTACAAGCCAAACGGACAAACAGTAAATCGTCATATTGTGAAATACATGAAGTAAAATACGAGGAGGATTAGTTAGAGTAGAATCCTTAAGTGGATAGAAGTTAGACATCCAAGTTTTCAAAAAGGTATGCAAAAGTTTATTTTTTTTTTCTTACAGCTTTTCAATATAGTATGTTAAAATTTGATAATAATTTTTGGTTAATTGCCGAACCTTTGATCCAGAAGTCATGGGTGCGGCTCCGACCTCTCGGTCTCCCTTAATTGGGGGTTATTGGGAGGTGGGGTCGTAACAATCTACCTTTGGAGATCACAATTTGAGAACATTTCAGAAAGAGTTATAGAGCCCAGACCTCATAACCATGACTCAAAATGTTCTTGCACTAGTCAAAGCTTATATCAGAGAGGGAAAAAAATAACAATAGAGGGTAGAAAAGAAGATGACAATCCATATGATGCAAAAAAATATCAAGAAAACCAATCTACAAATATCGATGGTGGTCCAAAGATGGATGTAAAAAAAAGAATAAATTGATGAAGATAGGGAAGCATCAGTAGAATGAGGTGAGGCTTCCTCATCTATCCCCATCAAGACAACCTCCCCTATGTTCTATATACCTTATGATAAAGTTTTCACTTCTTCTAGGTAATAAACTCTGAACCTTGTGAAGATGTGGAAATGACTTCCTTGGGTGGCCCCAATATTGTATAAATAGCTCATAGATGTGCTCTATTTTTGTCGGTGATGAGGTTGGGTGTTTTAAGGGAAAACTACCTCCATTTGATACTTTTAATAGCCACAACTTTCCCCATTGATCCCAATGTGTGACCTTCCTATGGGTTATATTAAGTAGAGACCCCAATTACATATCTACGACACCTGTGGTTCTCTTTGCTGTGGGATCCTCCCAAACTATACAATAGCATCTTCTAGTTTTTATATAGAGATTACACATTGGCTTAAACTACAACTATAACATACTTGAAACTAGGTTCATAGCCTAGATATACCTTGTTTTAGGCCCTCTTTTGCTATGTTAATATATAGTATTTTGTTCCCCTAAATTAAAATAAGTTAGGATAAAATAACCAAATAAATTCAATACTAGGGTTCAATGTAAATAATTACCAAGAAAGGAGTGTTGACCTTATATTAACACTCAAATTTTGTATCAATGTCTATTTGAGGAAAGTGAATTGACGAATATGAATAAATGTGTCAGATTGACTAACAAGAGGAATAAACACATTAATATATACTTAATACCTTAAGAAAGAAAAAAAATATTAACATTATCTAAAGGTTTGATATAAATGTATTCCTTACATCTTAATTAGTCGATGTGTTAAATTTTAGGAAAATCGGACCTCATTTACCCATTTAGTCAATTGTGAGAATTCCTATCATTTCAAACACATTAATTACATTGCCAATATCAGTTTGATTACCCTCCATGTGCTTTACATGTAGAACTCTTGGCATGTGTACAACCAGGAAGCCACAATCACATCGTAACAGCCTCCATTTCCCCACTTCTTACTTGGTTCCCCCTCTTCTCCTCTCCTCTTATCTTCCTCTTCTCTCCCCTCTCTTTGACACAATCAATGTGTCCCTAATATGCGACTGCCACATCTTCTTACTTCTTCTCCTCTTCTTTCTTATTCTTCCTTTTCTTCCTATGGTCTTGCCCCTAGTTTCCCTAGCCATCTCACTTCCTAGTAACACTATAGATCCAATATTGTAGATTTCTAATGCCCTAAAACTTTTGACATTCATGATTTGGATGTCTAGTGGCCAGGGTCAGGGATCCGCTCCATCACCGACCTCTAGGCCCCGCTCCATCGCCAACCTATAGGTGTTTCTCTAGTTTGTATACCATTATATAGGTCCTAATTAAATCCATCACACCACTGAAGTAACCACTAAATCTCTAGAGGAGCCACTCATTCATCTAGGATCTAGTCTTTTTCCTCCATTATTCACCAATTGAGATGCCAAAACATCTGAGACGGGATCATCTGTAGTCGCCACTAGCACCTATTGTTCTTCCATTGTATCTAACTGCTATTACACAACTAGATACTCCTCTTGCACTACCAACACCACAACAACCTCCTCTAGCACCGCCAACACCACTAAAATCATCCCCAACACCACTGACACCACTGCATCATCTCTTTCCTACAACCTACCGTAATCGAAAGGACTATCATCACCAGGCCCTACGGATGACATGTTGTGTACAAGTCTAAATCACTAGCATATCCACCTCCTTTCTTCTTTTATAGTCCTATTCTTCTATATAAATCCATCACCTCCACATATATCTAAGGTTACGTACCCTTCAACTGAAAATGAATGCACCATAGAAGGGATCAGCTACCTTACGGACCTTAAATCCCAAATCCTATAGTACATAATGGTGATTTCCATCAAAAATCCCTCCTTAACTATTTCCTAATGTTTGAAATTGTGATATCAACCTCCACTCATACTTTTGAAACTAACAAACTAGATGACTTAGCCCATGACCCCAAATAGTAGACTAGTCTATCATTTTCCAAGAGCTATAGGTTTAGTCATCTCCCCATGGTTGTCTATACCTAGACCTATTAAACTGTAGTGAAAACCCAAGTAACTCTTGCTTCACCTTTTTCTTGGTCAAGAGGCTTGACAGATCTAGAAACCTCCTTCTTAGACCTGAAGATAGACATTGCAAGTTGAGCACAAACTTGAAGCCAACTTGAAAACAATCAACCTGTGTTGATCATCATCAACCCACTACTGCCAAATCGAAGTCATCCATGTTCAAGCCTAGGGAAATAATATTGATAAAGCTAGTGACCCTACTTATTGACATAATCTGGAATCCATCATTCCACATGTCATTATAACTCTTCTTTCCTACATTTGAGTTCTTAATAAATCATTTAGTGATATAATGATAGGTTGTATATTATGTTGCAAAGATAACATGAATGTTAAGATATACCAATATATTGCATAAGTCAATCCACTGCATATTATTTTATCTTATTTGTGTACATAGATATACAATATACAAATACTCCAACTAGGGATCGAATAATTTATATAGACTTAGATTCTTAATATCCATAGTAATCAAAGTTTCAAGGTATAATATTTGTCTATAGTGATGACCTTAATCATTTGATTATCTACTGAATGATGGTTTTATGGATATATATGTTGGTGTACGTGTAATACAAATAATAGTGTAGGTATATTAGATTCCAGTAAACCTAATTTTATCAACATGATTAGTTGCAGTAATATATTAGATAATAATTTAAAAATTGTGTTAGAGAGCTTAATGAAAAATTTAGTGAGGGTGTGTCTCTTATGATTGATTACCCTAATAATTATCATACTAGAATGTATGTTTTGGGTTACAAATATTTATATGCAATATGTAATCTTACTAATTGTTACAAACAACATGCAAAACCCTATATAGATCTTGAAAATCAAAAACCCCAAAAACACATATTAGTATATTTAATGATGATTAGAAATACTTCAGGATCTAAGTAATACATTTAACTAGATTGGTACGATTTGAATAGAGTGACATATCAGATAAAGAATAAGGAAGACTAATATTATAAATATAGGTAAGGGTGAGTTTATATTTCAAAACAATACTCATAAATGAATATGTATTAAATTTAAACCCTAGATTACTATAATAAGGGTATGTTGATTAGATAATATCTAATGTAACACTTACCTAACCTAGTTGACCAAATTGAGATATATGATATAAATAGAAAAAATGAATTGCAAGACCTACATTGAACGAATGCATATTATCACCCACACATATATGTAACCTAGATATGCTTCTATTTATGTGACTAAATATGGACATAAGAACTTAAACAAATATCTAATCATGTATTCACTTAATATTTTTAAAATCTAATATGTCATTAGGTCATCATAATATGGATAAGAGCTATATATAACTATACTAGTAATATAGACATATGTTCTTTATGTTCTGACCAACAAATCTGATGTGTTTCTAGGATGAAAACTTGACCTTATGGATCAGGTATATCTATTGAGTGAACCATTAACCATGAAGACCATGTATTTACATATCCCTATTTATGTTTTGGCATTTAATTGACTACAAACCTTACTTTCCCAAAATGAGGCAATTATCTTGTCTCATATTCTTCGAATTATTCCATTGGGAAAATTTCTAATTTCATAGATTATTTATATTATTTCATTGAAGATAGCGTATATGAACCCACTTGCCTTGCTACTTGGAAATTGAAATATGTCTAAATTAACTATCTTGCTCTCAATTTATGCATGTTTTATGTGAGAATATTTATCTAAAGTAGTGGTGCATGGGCACAATCATTTATATATTAGGGCATGTATCTTACTGGGGTGTGCGTTTCCACCCTTATTTTTTATTAGGCCCTAATCCAATGGTATTATGGACCTATTTAGATATTTGTTCTATCTCATATATACATGCCATGTTTTTATGTGTGATAACATGGATTGATTAATGGAAAGACGGTTTATTATGCTATGTTACTATTTTATGCCTTATTCTTTTTATTATTTCTTTTGGGACTTACCAATATGTTAATAGCCCTCTCTTTACAAGGGAAGACCCCTTTTATTCTTTTAACCAAAAAGAATGTACATATGTTATATATATGCACATGCTCAATGTTTATTGATACATGCCTTTGTTTCATATTTTCTAGGTGATTTTCCCCTTCCACCTAGGTGTAGGTACATTAGTGTACAAGGACTCAAGAAGACCATATTCAGGATTTTAAACTTGAGGATATCTTGGAATGGATGAGTCGTCCTTGCAACGAATCTTCCATGTTACCAGATTAATTAGAATTATAGATTATTCTACTTTGTTATAACACCCCTTGTTGTGAGGAGCAATTATAGATGAATCATCATGTAACTTTTTTATAGTTTTGTTTCCACTTCTTTGTTATTATATGGCCCATTTGAGTGGATTCCTTATCGGCTCCCAGTCTTTACAAAATGGTATCAAAGCCTAAGCAGTGAGTAACTTGACCATTTCAAGTTACCCTTTGTAGTTATTTAATTTGGCAGTTCATTAGTCATGCCGATATGCCTATATCTGAATCATGGAATACCAACTAGGTGCTAAAAATCCAACTATTTGGTCAGTTCCACACCCTAAGGTACACATGTAAATGATAGTAACCTCGATCACCCTTACCCTCCATATGGATGTGGAAATGATCCACTTTATAGTGTTTGAATCCTATCACATGTTATCTAGAGGTTATCTTGAACATTATGACATGTAGGTTGAATTGAATTCCCATAACTAGGTGTAACCCTAGTCATTGACTTACAACCCTTTCCATTGTTCTTTTTATAGCATTCCTCAGGTTCATCTAATTTGGATACTGAGCATGCACGAATGGAAAAATAAAAAAATATTTGTTATTATGAAAATGGACCGTTCCCCTTGATATTAAATATGAACTAGGTCAGCTATAGCTAGGAAGGCTTTCCTACAACATGGAGTATCTTAGCATAGATATGCTCTGAGACCATCTATCTGAGGGCCAGTTATCATTTCATTGAGCTAGTTATGCCTCATGCATGTGGTTTGGTGGATGAAAGCTACTATTATAGTAGAATATTCTTAGGGGTTCACCTTTCTCATCTCCATGGTGTAGTTATATTACCTAGTGAATGAGATGATAGAAAATTGGACTACATTGAACAACTTTCCTTGTGGATACACTATGGTTGTAAACCAACAATTTATGGGAAAATCCTAAATCACTTCTTATAATGTTGGATGATTATATGACCCCCCTATGTTTTTAGATGAGGTATTGTGAATTATGATTAGAATGATATAGGGAATGGTGGATGTTGTACCTTACTAGGGGTTTAATATAAGTTGATTGTGCACAATATGAAACCCTTCCCCCTCCTATGTTTATATGTTTGAGATGTGTTCATATCCCCTTTTAGGTGTTTAAACTATTAGACCCTCTTAGTGGAATGAAATGATGATAGAATAATAGTATATGTGTTGTGTTGTGGAAAGTGGATAAATTGGTTCTTGGATTGATTTTGGTGCCAATTTTGGATTTTCATTAAAAAGATTTTATTTCTAAACTTATTTTCATTATTAAGGTATATATACAAAAGGACAAGCTTTCATATTTTAACAAATTTTTCCAAAACAAAGTCACCACCACATGGAAGTTGAGCTATAGTAAAATCCTTTAATGATCATCCCCTCGGCTTTAATGTTCAACCCTAAGACCCTAAGCCTAAGTGTGAAGTAGAGAGTAAGAAGGAGGTTTTAGATATTTAGTATTTAGTTGATCTAACCTTTTTCCCTTTTGACATATGCTTTATTCCAAGGGAGCATATCTTAACCTAAGGATAATTGAGATTAATCATTGTTGCAATAATTAATACATGTGTGACTCTTAGTAATAATGTGAATAACTACCACCTCATCAGGACTAAAAAGCAATACTTGTTGCTCGACCACCTTAATTGTTACTTAGATTATTAAAGTAAGATTTAGCATATTGATGAATGCATATTCATCTTAGTTTTAGTCGCCAATTTTGGCCCTATTTAGCATTGAAAGATCTCATATGCCCCCTGAATCTACTCATATATAATTTTCCTCAGTTTCAGTTGATTGTTTAGACTTTTGATAAAATCCATTCATCTCCATTGCAGGATTAAGCCTTGAACTATGTGCACCACTGTAGGAGGTAGTGGTCCCATAGAAATACCCCCCCTCATGGGGGTGGGTTTATTCCAAAAGGGTCATAACCATGGTATAAGGATGGACACGACCGTAATGTAAAAGGGGCCGCAACCGCGGTCAAGATGTAGCCTCCACCAACACTTGGCATGACTAGGCCGACCTCAACACGGTAGGGTCAAGGCCAAGGTAGCGCGACCGTGGTAAATGACCTCGACTGTGACACATGACCTTGACTGCGGAAATCACCACGACCGCAACATAGATCTCGACCAATGCAAAATGACCTTGACTGCGGCCACCTCAGCATGGTCGGGTGCACACCCGACATGATCTTGCCGAGGAGTACCACAGCCGATATCGAAGATCGTGACTGCAGAAATTAAGTCAGTGCTCCATAGAGTTGTACCTATCAATAGATGATCCCCTCCTTCAATTGATGCATCACTTCCGCTCCATCCATGCCGCCAGGATGTCGCTCTGTGCCCAGCCAAGGAAGACGATCTCCTCCAACAAAGACTACCTCTATGGTTTCCTTGCTACTCCACCATCTTTGCTCCATCTCCTGTGAGCAAGAGCAGAAGGAGAGAAGGAAGAAGGAGAGAAAAGATCATCATGATCTGTCTTGGTGTTCTTCCCCTCCTCATCCAAATCTACCCCACCATCGTGTAAAATACCATTTCTCCACCGAGCTGCAACCATCTTCTTCACCATGATCATGGTGGAATCTTCCCTCTCTCTTGTTCTTTTTGTTTCTATCATGAGAAGTGAGTAGTCCTTTTCATTGGGGTGCAGGGACTAGCCCCGCTGCCCGTTCTTGCATGTCCATTTTATAACATTCCATGGCTTTTATATAACTTTCTATTTCATTGTTAATCGTTTAATGCATGCTTTGTGGATTGATCACCTGCCTTGCATGATCTATTATATTCCTTTGTTGTGAGAACTTCAATACTTAGGATTTTAATATCGATTAACATGGTTGATGCCCAGACAAGAAATTCTGAATGGATATCTCTGGAGTAGTAAGTGTGTGACCCGTGGGTAAAGAGACGTCGATCCCATGGAGATGCTAACGCAAACTCTATTTCCTAAAGGATCGTTTGCTACTCCATTTGGATAGTTGTATCTTTCCTAGATGTGTTTGCATGTGTAGTGGTGGTGAAACCCGATTCCACCCCAGTGATTCACATCATTAATCTAAACTCAATTTTTATCCCGCTCTTTTACTTTCCTTGCAATTAGATTAAATAAACCCAAATCAACTCTCGTTCTAAATATTAATCTTAGTGGATCCATATTCGACTAGCAAGATTCTGAAAAATGTTGTCCCTTAGGATTTGATCCTTAACTATAATGTAATAAGACCCGTCCACTTGTGGGTGGTACTATTGCACAAGGTTTTGGTTAAAAACTTAGGGATTTCATCCCTAGGTAGATTTTTTAGTGCAGTAAAACCCACATCACATTTAGCTTCACATATCCAAAATGGGAAACATTAGTAAGGTAAATTATCAAGTCGAGTACAAAAAAGATGAGAAATATAAAAGAAGATCATAATTATAATAGTATTGATAGTAACCATAATGAATATAGTTTCATTTAGGAAAACCCAGATGTTGTTGCAATATTGTGTTTGGGCTATCTGTAGTTACAAGGTGGTAGACAATTATCCACTACATTAAGTGAACAAGAAACCTATCAATTGGTTTGGAAATATAACTTAGTGTTCCCATAAGTGGATGGGATAAAGTCCTCTTTGAGGAGTGGGGTGTTGTAACATAGTCGAAACTAGGTTCTTAGCCTAGTCATCTTTGACTGTGTCAGTATCTAGTATATTTTTCCCTAAATTAAAATTTGTTAGGATGAAATAAACAAATACATTCAATATTAGGGTTCAATGTGAAAATTACCAATAAATGAGTGTTGAACTTACTTTGATAATAGAAAATCTTACTAATGTTTGTTTGAGAAAAGTGACTAGATAAATATGTCAAAATGGCAAAAAAAAGAATTAACACATTAAATGTATACTTAACACTCCAAGAATGAAATAAAATATTAAGCATTCTATGAAGGGAAAATAAATGATCTGAATGGATTACTTAAATTATAGTTAGTTTTTGTGTCATATTTTAGGTCAATCACACCTAATTTACCCATTCAATCAATTGTGGAACTCTTAGCCTGAAAATACATTAATTACACTAAGTCTCACTATCAATTTGATTGTCGTCTGCTTGCATTAGATGTTCAATGTTTTGCCTTTGTTCAACTAGGTATCTGCAATATCAAGATAACCAACACGTTTCTCCATTTCTTCCTTGGTTCCCCTCTCTTTTCCTCTCCTCTTTCTTTCCTCTTCTCTCCCAACTATTTGATGTGATCAATGTGTCCCTCAATTGTGATTATCACACTATCTTACTTCTTTTCCTCTTTTTTATTCTTCTTGATCTTCTTCATACGGTCTTGACCCTGGTTTTCCTATTTGTTCCACTTCCTGGTGCCACTCTATATCCAATACTCTAGCCTCCTGATGCCCTACAACTACCAATATTAAAGCGTCAGATGCCTGATTGCCAGCCTCTAAGTGTTGTTCCATCGCCAGCCTGTTGGCCACATTCCATCACAAATATTTGGGTGCTACTCCAGTGTGCATACTACTATGCAGGTCCTAACTCCATCAAAACACTACAGTAATTAGTGAATGCCCAGTGGATCCACTCATTCTTCTAGGATTCAGTCTTCCTCCTCCATTCTTCACCACCAGAGATGCCAACACCTCTTGGATGAATCTTCTACAGCCACCACCAACACATATTATTCTTCTATCACATCTGACTACTACTACATTGTTGCATCTTCCTTCAACACTCCCAACACCACAGAAACCTCCTCTAGAACTACCAATAGCACTGCAATCTTCCTTAACATTGTTGACACCTCTACATCTTCTCCTTCCTACAACCTATCATAATTGAATGGACTATCATCACTAGGTCCTACGGATGAAGGGTCGCGATAGGTCCAAACCACCACCATATAATCCTCCATTCTCATTCTATGGTCCTCATCTCCCATCTAAATTGCCATCACCACCAAATCTAACCAAGGTTACATATGCTTCAACTACAAATGAATGCAAAATAAAAGGGATTGTTTACCTGATTGACCTATAACTTTAAATCATGTAGTATACCATGATGATCTTCACTACCAAGCCCTCCTTAGAAGTTTCTCAACATTTTGAAACTATGACATCAACCTCCACTCAACCTCTTGAAATCAAAAGACCAAAAGACTTATCCCTAGACCCCAAAATAGTTGACTACTTAATCATTTTATCAAAGTTATAGGTCTAGTCCCACCATGTTCTTCTACAAGTGGACCTAGTAAACTAAATTGAAAACCCAAATGACTCTTGCTTACCCTCGATCTGGGTCAAGAGGCCTTACAGATGGAGACCTCCTTCTTAGATTTGAAGAGAGATATTGCAAGATGAGCACAACTGTGAACTCTATTTGACAACAATAAACCTGTGTCGATCATGATGAACCCATTATCGTTGACTCAAGGTCATCCCTATTCAATCCTAGGGAAACTAGATGAATAAAGCTAGCCATTGTTCGTGTTGACACTATTTGAAATCCATCATTCCACATGTAAGTTGTCAGGACCCACTCTTTTGATCAACATAAATACCAACCATTACAGATAATCCCAAAACCTACACCCAAATTTTGAATTAAAACAATGAATTCTCAACAAAGATGATTAAAATATATGAAAAACATAGTTAAATTTTTCCTATTTCATTCTTCACAAATTCCTAAATCAATGTCACATCAAGGAAATCACATTTAGATATCACAAATCTTATTCAACTCCATTAAAAATAGAATCATCTTATTCTCATATATGGTTCAGTTTACATCAAATACATGTACATTGATGACAAAATCAATCAAGAACCCATCCGGGGAATGAGAGAGTATTGGGACATTATAATTGATCTAGATTGTGCTATTTATATCTTATTTGTCACGACCTCTCCGCTGGATAGAATTATACCTAAAGACATTTGAAACAACCTCATGAGACTCATATAAAGACCCAGTGAGTGGATACCTCCCACTCAAGCTAGGTACATGCATCAGCATTAGATTAAGTATAATAAACTAAACAAAACATGCAAATATTGAAAAGTCTAGTAGATAGTTCTATCATAAGTCATATCTAGCTTACAGTGGTAATCTAATCCAACAGATAAGGTAATAACTAAAACCAATTATAACTTTGAAACATCTTTTGGAGCATGTCTATGGACAAATCAACAGATACTTCTTAGTTCAAATTAAGAACCCTACTACATGAGAAAATAAGTCAAGTTCTAAGAATTTTGAATCAATACATAACAATCACATTATCTTTGTCACACTCCACCAGCCGGACCAGGAACACATCCTGTAATCCTGAAGCTGAAGTACACATAATACTTATCTACCAAACAATACTATCAAATAGAAAGGAGTCTGACTCATACTCAGAATGAATTAAATCCCATAATTTATAACTTTTCAACATCAAATATCGTAATATGAAATAAAAATGTCAATAGCAACATGATTACTTTGCACAACAAGAAGCATAATCAATAATGAAAAATCATCAAGTATCAGTACAATGAATGTAACAACCATTCAAATCATGTTATACACGACTTATCATCTTTTATTCATTTGCAATGAAAGTAATTGACTTGTACCTCACAAAGTAGAAGTCACCACACCTGATTCTTATGTCAACGACTCACTGTCACTATCTTAGGGTTTAGTCGGACACCCTCAGATATCAAAAATAGACCCTAGCCACCTTAGGGTTTCCTAAATATGGACACATCCTCATCTCAGGTACATGAGATAGGAACCAACAAAATAGTATGTCACATATCACAATATTTCACATATTTTCACATTTCACATATTTCATTTCATCAGAGTCTATTCCATCTGGTCATAAACTTTCACAACAAGGATTTAGGGCCAGAGCCACTCCAGATGACTCACTCCTAAAACCTAGTGGACTAACCTTTAAGGTCTTGATCGACACTCTGAAAATCCTTCTCATAATTCATCAATTACTACAAGGAGATCCATTTTGTTTCCCAAGTGTGGTCCTTATGGGAAACTCATGGTGTTCATGGCACCTAACTAGATGATCCATCATTTCACTTGTTATTAATCTCTTTTACTCATCTTTAAAGAATTCAAAACAACATATATCATATCTGTGTATTCTCTCGTAACTAGAATAACATCAAATAGATTAAGTTCATCAATATGGACAATGATCAAAGCAAGAAGCACAATAAATCTATAGATTGCAACACATATGAATATATCTATCTTCTATATCATCTCATATAAATCATCAACAATGGGCTTTCATCTCGAGATATAATCTTATTGTCCAGCATTTACCCCATCAGGGTTTTATTATCATCATTGGGCTTTTAGCCCTAGACATAATGTCATTATGCAACATTTACCCTTATCAGGGTTTCTCAAATGTAAGGAGTGCATATTAAACTCGATATTAAAAAGTTTCCTGTCACTTACTTATATATCATGGTTCTTAACAAATAATAGCAGAGGCAATAGAACTAGCAATAGTAAAAGCATATAGATATCATGTATTATTCATCATACTCATAATAGATTTATCATACAACATATGTTTGTTCCATCCAATCTAAATAGATGCAAATAAATTTCATGCATATACATGCATAACAGACTTAGTTTTGTACTTCTTTTATTTCACATTCTTCATATGGGGTTACTAATCAACACATGTTGACTAACATATGAAGTTTGTACTATTAGTCCATTCTCAAAGTACAAGTCACAATTCAAGAACACATTCTTGTAAATCAATTCAAATACTTGAATTTTATCTTTTAGTTGAAATCGAATATTGTTATCTGCATCCCTTAATTCCTCATTTGATATTTTCATTCACTAGCATCATAAAAATCATCATTTTAGGGTAGGAGTTACATTCTTAGAATCATCTACTAATTCCCATCTTTTTCCTTCATTTTATATTCAATAGTTTCAACTTCTTTCATTTCACGTTCATTACATTATTTGAACCATTCTATCTTGAATCACTTTACATACAATGCTTCTCTTCTACTTAACATTTATCAAAGTCCAGTTCCTAGTATATTTGATTTAATTTGGGTTAAGCCACATGTAATTAAAATAAAAGATAAAATACTTCATCATACTAACTTCATTAGTTGCATCTTTAACTTGCAATCACCATTAAGTACATCTTGTTCATATTGTCTCTTATATTTAGATAATTGTACCATGTCATTGACTACTAATGTCATTTCCATAATCAATAGTCCTCATTCTTACTTTACCTTAAAAGAATGGTTTAGGTTACATCTTCTTACATCATAATCTTTGATCATCCTTCACAAATCACTATTATGTAACATGTATAAAAGAACCCACATTCATATGAGGGCTACTCATTAGTCCATAAATTGTACTAAAATATATAAATTAGGCTTAGATCATATTAGTAAGACTCATCATTTTTAATTGAAGTATTAATACTTACATTCAACATTTCATCACATTTACAACATCATATACAAGTTCTGGCATTATCACTCATACTCGTCTTAATACTAAACATCTAGGGTTTTCAAGAAGTCATCCTTAGTTCAATGCATCATAAGAGACATATCACTAAGTAATTTCATAATTATGCATAGAGGTTCATTAGGGCTATTCACACACATGGAAACCCTAGTTTCCATTTTGACATATTCCATTTATCAATCATAAGTATACATTGATTAATTGACTCATTTAATTCACATCCTCAACGCAAACCCTAATTAGGATATGTGGTCACCTATATTGATCCTTATACATGTACTATATTCAATTCCATTAAAATTCAACAATAAACTTGTATAATACGATCTAGTACAATTCAAATATTATTTTATACATGTCAATTCAACTCCAAGCAAATCGAGCATTGGGCTGGTTTTTAGGCAAAATTCACATGAAATAACATAGTAATATACCCATAAGATTACCCATGTATCCTCAATAAATATATCAGGAACTAATCAATTTCCAATCAATGAGAAATAATCAAAATCAGTAGAATTTGATCCCTCAATATCTTTTCCAAATCAATATCCAATCACATACATATAGAAGCTAGGTTTCTAATTATCTTAGCCGGATAGAATTAGGCTTTCAACATGAATATAGAGCTTAGGATGGAGAAATACACTCACCTCATGTTCCAAGCACCTTAAAAACGTAGGTCAACTTCTGAATTTTTGGAAACCCAGTCAAACTCTAGAAAATGAATCCAATTATTTCTCCTCTGAACTCAGAAACCCTAGAAATGGAGAATAGAAGAGAAAGAGTGAGGAAAGGGGGTGATTTGATGTGATTTCAAATCAAATCATAGGAGGAATGAAATCTTGACATGTGAGAGAAGATTCACCATGAAATGCTATGCAAAGAAGCTAAACTTGCTTGATTTCATCATATCTTGGATAGAGAAATACTAGGTCGACATCTCTACCACTTTCTCTTCTCAAAACCCTAGCCCTCCTCTCTCTCTAGAATTTCATTTATTTGACAGGAATGACAAGTTATGAGAGCTCCTTGTGTGTTATGTTAGTCATATAGATGAATTGAGGTTCTTAGAACAATTGCAAACAAGCCCTTCATTGTATTTATATTTTGCTCAGATTGGTTGGTTGGCTGAATTATAAACTCGATCGACACCACACTTTTGAGAACTCCAAAATTGTCCAAAATTTATAAAACATTAACCTAATGTTTGAAATTAAGTTAATAAGCAACAATAAAATTTTTAGATCATTTGGTGTTACTAATAAATAACTAAAAATCAAACACATCACTAATATATTGCAGCCTATAACATGGTCGGTCGCATTTGTCCAGGATAGAACTCGACCGAAACCCATCTCTGTAGAGATCAAACCTCATCCAAAAATTATGTAAATTTAATATTATGTCAATAATTGAGTTTCCCAATTGTAGTTAAATTTGAGATCAATTGGATATACCAATAAAAAGATAAAGTTCAATTACTACATTGCTATATCAATCTAAAAATATGGTCAGACGAGTTTGAAACTCGACCGACAAACAAGTCAGAACATTCTTCAAAAATTCTAATATTTTTCAAAGGTTCTCACACTTGATATATCCAAATTATATCCAAATTTCAATTAAATCAATGCAGGCCTATCGACCCATAGAAATAGCCCCCCCACCCTGGTGGGGGTGGGTATTCCAAAAGGGTTGCAACCACAGTTTAAGAACGGCCACGATTGTAATGTAAAAGGGGTCGCGACCGCAGTCAAGATGTAGCATCGACCGACACTCGGCATGGCCGGGCCCACCTTAGCACAGTCAGGCCGAGTATAAGGTAGAGAGACAGTGGCACATGACCTCGACCGTGGCACTTGACCTCAATGCGGTGCATCATCTCGACCGTGGCACTTGACCGAAACGCGGTGCATCACCTCGACTGCGGCAATCACTACGATTGCAACATAGATCTCGATCGATAGAAAATGACCTTGACTGTGGCCACCTCAGCATGGTCGGGCACACACCCAACACGGTCGTGTCGAGGAGTACCACGACTGATATCAAAGGATGTGACTTTGGCAATTAAGTCAGTGCTCCAAAGACCTATATATATAAATAGATGACCCCCTCCTTCAATTGACGCATCACTTCCACTCCATCCACGCCGCTAGGCTACCGCTCAGTACCCAGCCAAGGAAGACAATCTCTGTCACCAAAGACTACCTCTGTGGTGTCCTTGCTACTCTGCCATCTCCGCTCCATCTCCTATGAGCAAGAGCACGTGAAGAGAAGGAAGAAGGAGAGAGAAGATCATCCTCATTTGTCTTGGTGTTCTTGCCCTCCTCATCTAGATCTACCCTGCCATCGTGTAGAAGACCGTTTCTCCACTGAGCTACAACCATCTTCTTCACCATGACCATGGAAGAATATTCCCTCTCTCTTGTTCTTTTTGTTTCTATCATGAGGGGCGAGTAGTCCTTTTCACTGGGGTGCGGGGACTAGACCACTGCCCGTGCTTGCATGTCCATTTTATAACATTCCATGGCCTGTATATAACTTTCCATTTCATTGTTAATCGTTTAATGTATGCTTTGTGGATTGATCACCTACCTTGCATGATCTATTATATTCCTTTGTTGCAAGAACTTTAATACTTAGTATTTGAATATCGATTAACATGGTTGATTCCCAGATGAGAACTTTTGAAGGGATATCTCCATATTGGTAAGTGTGTGACCCGTGGGTGACAAGACGTCAACCCATGGAGATTCTTACACAAACTCTATTTCCTATTAGATGGTTTGCTATTCCATTTGGATAGTTATATCTTTCCTGGATGTGTTTTGGATGTGTTTTCATGTATAGTGATGGTGAAACCCAATTCCACCCCAGTGATTCCCATCATAATCTAAACTCAATTTTTCTCCCACTCTTTTACTTTCCTTTCAATTAGATTAACAAAACCCAAATCCACTCTCATTCTAAATATTAGTCTTAGTGGATCTAGATTCAATTAGAAAGATTCTTAAAAACATTGTCCCTTGGGATTCGATCCTTAACTATACTGTGATAAGACTCGTCTGCTTGCGGGTGGTACTATTGCACAAGGTTTTGGTTAAAACTTAGGGATTTCAGCCCTAGGTGGATCTGTTAGTGTAGTAAAACCGACATCAAATTTTGGCATCATTGTTGGGGACAACAGAATCATCTAGTTAATCTAATTCTATTGAGACTAATTTAGGATTTTACTTTCACTTTTGATACTATTGATCATCTACTTGAATTTGGTTCTACTCCACCCATATAACTCCTGAAAGATCTTTCCATCCCAGGTACCCCCAAACACTAGTGCATGCCACGCTCCAACAACACCAGCCTTGCAACTAGCTTTGACCCTGAGATGGGATGGCACAAGAGGAGGAAATTGCTCGAAGGGTAACTAAAGCCCTTAATGAACAAAGATAAAGGCTTATGCAAGAAGCTTGAGCTGCGGTTTAAGAGGAAATCCAAGCAGCCCAAGCAACAACTCAACAAGCTAAGTTACAAAAGGACCTTAGAGAGTTCTCAATCCCTATGGCTACTGACGTTCAACACCCAAGGCAATCTCCTCCCATCGCTGCTCCAAACTTTTAGATCAAGTCACATTGGATTGCACTACTTCAAAACAACCCTTTCTATGGTAAGCACAGAGAGGATAGTCAAGAACATCTGCTGAGGTTCAGAGATTTATGTGCCATGACAAAGCGGAATGGAGTTACAGATGATGCCATCAGACTCTATCTATTCAAATATTCCCTTGCATAAAGAGCCATGAGTTGGTATAACTCCTTGTAATGTGACCCTATCACAACTTGGGAACAACTTCAAATACTTTCTCGGAAAAAATTTGCCCTCCTTCCCTCACCTATGATAGTAGGGGCTGAATAACACAATTTGGTCAACTCCCTAGAGAAACCCTGGAAGAAGCATGGGAAAGATATAATGAGTTACTACGCAAGTGTCCACACCATGGCATACCTAAGAATCAGCTCATCAGAATCTTTTATAGGGGTTTGGATGATGATATCAAGAAGTTTTTAGATTCCTCATCTAGAGGAAACTTCATGCGGCAAAGTTATGATAGCATATGGAAGGTTGTTACCCTTGGAGCTGAAAATCAATCCAACTGGGGTAGATACGTAGGCAAAGGAGTGTTGAAGGTAGCTATGGAAGAAAGTAGTCTTGAATAAATGTCTATCATTGAGACTCTAAAACTTCTAGTTTCCAAGCAAGACAACCTCGAATCATCTTTCAACGCCTATGAAAGGAGGCATTTTCCCCTTGACAATAAGAATAAGTCAAGTCAGCTTCACTGTTTTGTGAAGCATGTAAATGCACTGATCATTCTAACGACAAACTTTCAGCCATTGAGAAGATGCTACAGTTACAAAAGACTATGATAGAAAATCAGCAAGCCCATCAGAAGGCTATTGAATCCCAACTAGCTCAACTATCAGCTAGCCTCAAGCCACCTACTGGAGCTTTTACTGGCCAACCAGAGAACAATCCTAAACATACTTAGCAATTTAAAGCTATTTCCACTCAATCTAGAAAAGACTACTATGATCCTCTTATCAAGACACCTATGGTAGTTACAGATGAGGATGACTTGGTGATTATCCAAGACACTGAAGTAACAAAATCTCAACCGAAAGAACTGTTGATGACTGATAAGGCAGACAGAGCAAGTTTTGAGAAACCTATCATTGCATAAGCAGAAGACATAGATGAGCCAGTTATACCAGTATAAAAGCCTTGTCCTCCTTTCCAAGCTCGACTAAAGCGGACAAAGCTCGACACTCGTTTCACGAAGTTCAAAGAAGAAATGAAGAAGCTTCATGTCGAAATACCCTTTCTAGATGCGCTGGATGAGATACCAGCCTGGTCGGAGTACTTAAAATCTCTCCTCACAAGGAATTATATAATTGAGGAATAAGAAATAGTCAAATTAGCAACAACTACCACTGATATTATTCAGAAGAAAATGCCCAAGAAGTAAAAAAATGCAGGATTTTTTAAGATTTCATACCATATCGGTGACTCCACATGTAAGAAGGGACTAGCCGACCTCAGTGCTAGCATCTCTATCATGCCACTTAGCCTTTGCAAGAGGCTAGGGTTTGCATAACTTCTCCCATCTGGCATGACCATACATCTTGCAGACAATTCAATGACTCTCCCTTTAGGAATCATAGAGGATGTCCCAGTCAAGGTAGGCAAAGACTCTTATGTCCCATGCAACTTTGTAATCATGGACATAAAAGAGGACTCCAGATACCCTCTTATCTTTGGTCATCTATTCCTCACCACCGTGAGATATTTGATTGATGTTGAAGTGGGAACCTTGCTACTAAGACTGGGAAAAGAAATACTTGAGTTCAGAGTTTTTGAAAGTATGCGAAGACCGAGCATGCAAGTAGAATTTTATTTGATTGATTGCATAGAGAAAATGTCACTCCTCATGTAAGAGAATCATGAATCAGATGATCCTTTAGAAGTGTATCTAACGAATCCATCTGCTAATGACTCCATTGATGAACAAGTAAAGAATTGTGTTCTCCGCCTCAACGATGCAGAAGAAGATCATGAAGCTAAATTTGAGGAACTCAGGGCTATGAACATAACTGAAGACCTATGAAAGAAACTAGAGGCCCCTAAAATGAAGCCCCTACCTGAGGGACTGAAGTACGTGTTTTTGGATGATCTCAAGGTCTGTCCAGTTATCATAAATTCTGACCTAACGTGTGAACAAGAAGATAAACTCGTAATAGAATTAAGGAAAACAAGAAAGACCCTCGACTACAAAATGAGTGACCTCACCGGGGTCAGTCAAGCATTTTGCATGCATAGAATCCCCATGGTGGAAGACCACAAGCCGACTATTGAACACCAATGAAAGATGAATCCAAATATGAAAGAGGTAGTCCACCTTAAAGTCATCAAATTACTCACTACCAGAATCATATGTCCTATATCTGACTCGCCATGGGTAAGTCTTGTATATGTTGTCCCAAAGAAAGGTGTAACTAACGTGATATAGAATGAAAATAAAGAACTCATCCCCACTCAAACATCCACTTGTTGGAGGATGCATATCGATTATAGAAAATTAAAGAAGGCCACACGTAAGAATCATTTCCCAATGCCTTTCCTAAACCCAGTCTTAGAGCAATTGGCTCACCAAGAATATTTTTGCTATCTCGATGGTTACTTTAGATTCTGTCAAATTCCCATACATTTAGATGACCAAGAGAAGACAAAATTCACTTGCCGCTTTAGAGCATATGCCTTTAGAAGGATGCCTTTTGGGATTTGCAATGTGCCGGCTACTTCCCAATGTTGCATGGAGGTCGTATTCGTTGGACTCACTGAGACTGTTATGGAAGTCTTCATGGATGATTTCTCCATATATGGGGATTCATATGACTCATGCCTGAAGCACCTCTCTCTAGTCCTCAAATGATGTGAAGAAGCAAAACTAATGCTAAATTGGGAGAAATATCATTTTATGGTAAAAGAAGGCATTTTCCTCAGCCATAGGGCCATCAATCGAGGGATCGAAGTAGACAAAGAAAAGATCGAAGTGATTTGTAAACTCGGTCTCCCAATATATGTAAGAGAGGTCCATGCATTTCTTGGTCATGTTGGCTTTTATAGAAGGTTTATAAAGGATTTCTCCAAGATAACCAAGCCTATGACAAACTTATTACTAAAGGACACTGATTTCGACTTTGATGAAGAATGCATCAAGAGTTTTAAGAATCTAAAGCATTCCCTTACATCAACCTCTATCATTAGAGATCCAAATTGGGAGCACCCATTTGAAATAATGTGTGATGTGAGTGATTACACAGTGGGTGCTGTTTGGGCCAATATATACAAAACAAACATCATGTCATTTACTATGCATCTAAAACCCTTGATGAAGCCCAAAGGAACTATGCAACTACTGAGAAGGAACTTTTAGCGGTTGTGTATGCCTTTGACAAGTTTAGATCCTACCTCATCGGATCGAAGGTCTTTGTCTACACTGATCATGATGCAATTCGTTACCTCCTAGCAAAGAAAGATGCAAAACCCAGGCTAATCAGATGGATTCTCCTCTTGTAAGAATTTGATCATGAGATAATAGATAAGAAAGGCATAGAGAATTTTGTGATAGATCATTTGATTCGTATCCACACCCTGAACACTGAAAAGATCCCAATTAGTGGCTCTCTTCCAGATGACCAACTCATGAAAGCTTCGAAAGCTATCCCTTAGTATGTGGACTACGTGAACTACCTTGCGATCGGTGTCATCCATCCTGAATGCACTAGCATTGCACTAAAGAAATTCATGCATGATGTGAAGAAATATAATTGGGATGAGCTATACCTCTTAAAGATCTGTGTTGATGGTCTCTACAGACGTTGTATCACTGAGGCAGAAGCTCAGCTTGTTCTAGAGCAATGCCACTAAGGTCCCACCAGAGGCCATATGCGTTCTAAGAAAACTACTTTGAAAGTTCTACAATGTGGCTTCTTTTGGTAAACCATATCCAAGGATGCCTACAACTTTGTCTTGTATTGTAACAAATGCCAGAGGGAAGGTAACATAAAAAAAGAGATGAGATGCCCCTTAAGCTCTGGCAGGAGGTCGATATTTTTGATGTTTGGGGAGTGGTCTACATGGGCCCATTCCCATCCTCGTATGTATTTTGCTACAGTCCAGTTGCGGTGGATTATGTCTCTAAATGTGTAGAGGCCATACCAACTGTCACTAGTGATTCGAAACCTATCATCAAAATGTATAGAGATTTTTTTCCCCATTTTGGATTTCCTTGCGTTGTGATATTCGACGGAGGTTCTCATTTTCAGGAAAGAAGTTTCCAGGCTCTATTGAGAAAAGATGGCGTAAGTCACAAGGTAGCTTACTTATACCATCCACAAATGAGTGGACAGGTAGAGGTGTCAAACCACCAACTCAAAGCTATCCTAGAAAAGACAGTAGGCTACAACCTAATGGATTGGTCAATGAAAATCAATGACGCCTTGTGGGCCTACAAAACTGCTTTCAAGACTCCTCTTAGAACAACACCCTTTAGATTAATCTATGGAAAATCATGTCACCTACCTGTAGAACTTGAGCACAAAGCTTGGTGGGAAATCAGACAACTGAATTTTGACATGAAGAAAGATGGTCAATCTAGGTTATTACAACTTCAAGAGCTGGAAGAACTTTGGATGACAACCTATAAGAATGAATGAATCTACAAAGAACACACAAAACTATGGCATGATGGTCATCTAAAAAGGAAAGACATATAAGTGGGAGACCAAGTTCTATTGTTTAACTGAAGACTGAGATTGTTCCCAAGGAAACTCTGTTCCCGATGGTCTGGACCATAAACTGTCAAAAGCATCTACCCACATAGTGCCTTCATTTTATGGAATGAAAAGCCAGGCAAGTTTGTGGAAAATGTCCAATGCTTGAAGAGATATTTCACCACTGTTGACATGAGCATTGAAGCGTCGTTGAATCTTTCCAAACCAGTATAACTACTAGAAAACTGAAAGAAGCATGACAAGCCAATGACATAAAACAAAGGCGCTTGTTGGGAGGCAACCCGACCCTTAACTTAACTTTTACTTTTAGTTATGAATTAGAAATTTTTGCACCCAAGTGATAATGCATCGCAAGATGCAATCTTAAGTTTTGATCATTTTCATTTTTGAGATTTCAGATGGAGGACACGTTTCTAAAAGAAAGACAACCACATCTAGTGGACCAACTAGCATAATTTCCCCCCCCCCCCCCCCCATCTTGGATTCAGAGTTTGCTCGGGATGAGCAAATTTCTAAGTTTGGGGTGGAGGGTGGGTGGTATGTACTTTGTTTTCTACCCACACCTATCTAAAATAGACTTAAGATACCATCATTGCAATTTTGAAGCAATGATCAAAATTTTCAAAATTTTAAGTTTTCAAAGTAGTTTTGTATAAAAACTTGATGAAGTTTTGATGCTTTTATTTCAATCAAAGCCTTTACCTAGCCGGCTAGTTTCCTTTTACATGCAATTTTGAATCATTATATCTCCTTATTTGAAGCAAAGCCTCAAGGGGGACAATTTATGAAACTATCTAATGGTTAGAAATCATCATGTGAAGCCTATGAATCCTAATATCATGATCCTTCAGTAAAGATGGCAAGAATCTGTCAAACTAAGAGGGATCAAACACATCGTGCTTCCTAACAGACTAGTGGAACAACGTCATGGAATCTCCAACGGATCCCCATCAAGTCACTATTTGAGAATAGTATGATAAGGAGAACAAATCGATGCAGTGAATTCTTGATCAAGTTGCATTATGATATGAACTCTCTTCTACACTTCTTCTACCATCTCCATACCCCTCCATCCATCAAAAGGAAACAAAAAGTCATAAAAGTAGTGCCAAACCCTATGTTTAGGGTGGCACATCACCCCTCTCTTTATCCACTTCTTCCATACCCCTCTATGTAATAGGGTCATATCACCAAAATGAAAAGGAAAAGATCCAATGTGCACACAAGAAAAAAAATGCAATCTCGAGTTGAATAGAGGAGAGATTCACATACAAAAAATAATAGTTGCAATCAATGTAATTGAAACCATATAATAAAAATCTCGAGTCGAATAGAGGAGAGATTTACTACTCCCTTCCATACCCCATTTCACTCCCTCTTCCACCTATAGACACAATGGATGCCTCTTTTTCACCACTCTCTTAAAAAACACCAGTGTCAGATCAGGTGCACACATGTTGTTCTATGGGTATCTATGGACTCTTACGAAGCTCTTAGACATGCTTGATGTTGGAGAAAGTGGGGAGGAAGTGCTTTTTGGAAATGAACTCGGGAACAAAGATGTTGTAAGATGTGTTCAGTGATTTCAGGAAGTTGAGATGCTCAACCATACAAAGAAGAAAAGAAACAAACATGATATGAAGATGAGGCAATCACAAGAGTTGAAAGTATTCAATTAGTGACTATTTTAGATTTTGTGTTACTCAAGGATGAGCAACGTTTAAGTCTGGGGTGTTTTGATGAATGCATATTCATCTCAGTTTCAGTCACCATTTTTTGCCTTGTTCAGCACTGAAAGCTCTCATATGCCCCCTGAATCTTCTCATATATAGTTTTCCTCATTTTCGGTTTATTATTTAGAGTTTTAATCAAATCCATTCATCTCCATTGTAGGATTAAGCCTTGAACTATGTGCTCCAGTGTAGGAGGCGGTTGTCCCATAGAAATAGCCCCCCCGTGGGCTGGGTTTATTCCAAAAAGGTCATGACCATGGTATAAGGATGGCCACGACTGTAATGTAAAAGGGGCCGCGACCACGGTCAAGATGCAGCCTCGACTGACACTTGGCACGACCGGGCCCACCACGACACGATCGGGCCGAGGCCAAGGTAGCGCGACCATGGCACATGACCTCGACCGCTGTGCATACCTCGACCATGACAATCACCGTGACCACGACATAGATCTCGAATGATACAAAATGACCTCGACAATGACCACCTTGGCACGGTCGAGAGCACACCCAGCATGGTCGTGTCAAGGAGTATCACAGACGATATCGAAGGTTGTGACTATGACAATTAATTCAGTGCTCCACATACATATACCTATAAATAGATGACCTCCTCCTTCAATTGACGCATCACTTCTGCTCCATCCACACCACCAGGCTTCCGCTTTGTGCCCAGCCAAGGAAGATGATCTCCGTCACTAAATACTACCTCTATGGTGTCCTTGCTACTCTACCATCTCTGCTCCATCTCCTGCGAGTAAGAGCACGAGAAGAGAAGGAAGAAGGAGAGAGAAGATCATCCTCATCTATCTTGGTGTTCTTCCCCTCCTTGTCCAAATCTGCCCCGCCATCGTGTGGAAGACCGTTTCCCAACCAAGATATGACCATCTTCTTCACCATGACCATGGTGGAATCTTCCCTCTCTCTTGTTCTTTTTGTTTGTATCATGAGGAGTGAGTAGTCCTTTTTGTTGGGGTGCGGGGACTAGCCCTGCTGCCCGTGCTTGCATGTCCATTTTATAACATTCCATGGCTTGTATATAACTTACCATTTAATTGTTAATTGTTTAATGCATGCTTTGTGGATTTATCACCTTCCTTGCAAGATCTATTATATTCCTTTGTTGTGAGAACTTCAATACTTCGGATTTAAATATTGATTAACATGGTTGATGCCCAGATGAGAACTTCTAAAGGGATCTCTCTGAAGTAGTAAGTGTGTGACCCGTGGGTAAATAGACATCGAGCCCATGGAGATGCTTATGCAAACTCTATTATCTAATGGATGGTTTGCTACTCCATTTGGATAGTTGTATCTTTCCTGGATGTGTTTGCATGTGTAGTGGTGATGAAACCTGATTCCACCCCACTGATTCCCATCATTAATCTAAACTCAGTTTTTATCCCACTCTTTTACTTTCCTTGCAATTAGATTAACTAAACCCAAATCAACTCTCATTCTAAATATTAGTCTTAGTGGATCCAGATTCAACTAGAAAGATTCTTAAAAACATTGTACCTTGGGATTCGATCCTTAACTATACTGCAATAAGACCCGTCCACTTGCGGATGGTACTCTTACACAAGGTTTTAGTTAAAAACTTAGGGATTTTAGCCCTAGGTGGATTTGTTAGTGTAGAAAAACCCACATCATATATAGCTTCACATGTCCAAAATGGGAAACATTAGTAAGGTAAATTATCAAGTTGAGTACAAAAAATGATGAGAAATATAAAAGAAGATAATAATTATAATAGTATTGATAGTAACTGTAATGAATAATAATTATAATAGTATTGATAGTAACCCATGCTGAGGCTGCCTTGAGGAAAGATGAGGCCGCCGAGAGAAGGGGCCTTGTAGTGTCCCAGGAGCTAGCGAGAAAATCCTTGAAACCCGCCTGGTTGTGCCAACTGGACGAGGTTCGCATGTGGTGGCCCGACCTCCTTATAACGTGTGGGTATGAGAAGAGGAGAGGGGCGTGATCTGAGTGGTTCCATTCCAGAACCTGTACAGGTTGAGAACAAGGGAGGTTAAGCCAATGAGTATTACCTAGGGCTCGGTCTAGCCTCTCGTGGAGGAGACCCCGTCTGAAGGTTGTGCGAGGCCCATTGGCTCCGAGGTCTTGAAAATGGCAGTCATTCATTACGTTGATGAATTCTTTGTTGTTAGCACTGTTAAAGGAGGTGCTCCCAAACTTCTCCGATGGAAACATGACCACATTGAAGTCGCCAATAACTAACCATGGAGCATGAATGGTGCTGGCTAGGAGTTGAAGTTGGTGCCAGAGTAAGCGGCAACTCGCTCTGGTGGTGCCGTTGTACACGAATGTGTAGAAAAAGTCCTGGACTTTGCAATGGATGAATTATTTGAGGAAGAAAATCATTTCAAAATTAACATGGGTCTTCCACAGGAGCCAAATTCCTCCTGTATAGCCCACTGCCTCAACCCTATGTGACTGGGGGAGGCTGATCCGTTTGATGATCGCGAGAGCTTTGTTGCCGTTGCATCTAGGTTCGAAAATGGCCATCACAGACACCTTGTGAAGCGCCACCAAGATCATTACCACGCGTTGGGTATCATCATCACCCATACCCTAGGTGTTCCATGCGATCGTGTTCATTGGGAAGAGGGTTCTAGATAAGATGGCCCCATCTGCCTCGCTTCATCTTCAAGGTCCTACAGGAGGTTTTGTTTTCCTCGTTTCCATGTTGAAGCTCGTCCGGAGTCTCCAGTGTTCACCACCTTCCTATTGTGTAGGTGAATCCCCGCCATTGGTTTAGTCGGGCTTCTATAATATGTGTAGCTCGGGACCCTACTTCCTTGCCCTCCCAGTGAGAACGTTGTTGATAGGAAGGGATGCTCATGAGGCACCAACTCATCCCATCCTTGAAGTACCTCGTCTCCTCTAGGTGTTTCTGTTGTGTGTTCATCTGTAACTATCTATCTTGGATCACTTTCTCTACTGTGTTTCTCCCCCTATCCAGCGATTCTTGCCTTTTGTCTTTCTTTGAGTTTTGTTTCCGTTGTTTCCAATCGATCCTTGATGTCAGCTTTTTGGCGATGTTTTCAGCATCCACAACTTCTTGAATCTCATCGTCATCCTCGGGTTGTTCTACATAATCGAAACTAGGTTCTTAGTCTAGCTCTCTTCTACTGTGTTAGTATCTAGTATATTTTTCCCTAAATTAAAATGTGTTAGGATGAAATCAACAAATACATTCAATATTAGGGTTCAATGTGAAAATTACAAATAAATGAGTGTTGACCTTCTTTTGATAATAGAAAATCTTACTAATGTTTGTTTGAGAAAAGTGACTAGATAAATATGAAAAAATATGTCAAAATGGCTAAAAAAAGAATTAACACATTAAATGTATACTTAACACTTAAAGAAAGAAATAAAATATTAAGCATTCTATGAAGGGAAAATAAATGATCTGAATGGATTACTTAAATTACAGTTAGTCTTTGTGTCATATTTTAGGTCAATCACACCTCATTTACCCATTCAATCAACTGTGGAACTCTTAGCCTTAAAATACATTTATTACACTAAGTGGCACTATCAATTTGATCGTCGTCCGCGTGCATTCGATGTTCAATGTTTTGCCTTCGTTCAACCAGGTAGCTGCAATATCAAGATAACCAATGTGTTTCTCCTCTTCTTCTTTGGTTCCACTCTCTTTTCCTCTCCTCTTTCTTTCCTCTTCTCTCCCAACTATTTGACGTGATCAATGTGTCCCTCATCTATTATTGTCACACTATCTTACTTCTTCTCCTCTATTTTATTGTTCTTGATCTTCTTCATACGGTCTTGACCCTAGTTTTCCTAGTTGTTCCACTTCCTAGTGCCACTCTGTATCTAATACTCTAGCCTCTTGTTGCCCTACAACTACCAATATTCGGGCTTCAGATTCCTTATTGGCAACCTCTAAGTGTTGTTCCATCGCCAACCTGTTGGCCACTCTCCATCACAAATCTTTGGGTGCTGCTCCAGTGTGCATACTACTATGATGGTCCTAACTCCATCAAACCATTACAATAACCAGTAAATGCCCAGTGGATCCACTCATTCTTCTAGGATTCAATCTTCCTCCTCCATTCTTCACCACCAGAGACGCCAACACCTCTTAGATGGATCTTCTACAGCCTCCACCAACACCTATTGCTCTTCTGTCATATCTGACTACTACTGCATTGTTGCATCCTCCTTCAATACTCCCAACACCACATAAACCTCCTCTAGAACTACCAATAGCACTTCAATCTTTCTTAACATTGTTGACAACTCTGCATCTTCTCCTTCCTAAAACCTATTGTAATTGAACGAACTATCATTACTAGGTCCTGCAGATGACAGGTCGTGATAGGTGCAAACCACCACCATATCATCCTCCATTCTCATTCTATGGTCCTCATCTCCCATATAAATTGCCATCACCACCACATCTAACCAAGGTTACCTATGCTTCAACTACAAATGAATGCACCTGCAACTCTAAATCATTTTGTATAGCACGGTGATCTTCACTACCAAGCCCTCCCTAAAATTTTCTCAACATTTTGAAACTATGAGATCAACCTCCACTCATCCTCTTGAAACTAAAAGACCAAAAGACTTTTCCCTAGACCCCAAAATAATTGACTACTTAATCATTTTCTCAAAGTTATAGGTCTAGTCCCCTCCCCATGTTCTTCTACGCGTGGACCTGGTAAACTAAAGTGAAAACTCAAATGACTCTTTCTTACCCGAGATCTGGGTCAAGCATCCTTACAGGTGGAGACCTCCTTCTTAGATTTGAAGAGAGATATTGCAAGATGAGCACAACCGTGAACTCTTTTTGACGACAAGAAACCTGTGTCGATCATGATGAACCCATTTTCGTTGACTCAAGGTCATCTCTATTCAAGCCTAGGGAAACTAGATGAATAAAGCTAGCCATTATTCATCTTGACACTGTTTGAAATCCATCATTCCACATGTAAGTTGTCTGAACCCACTCTTTTAAGAAACATAAATACCAACCATTAGAGATAATCTTAAATTAGAAAATTCTAATATTTTTCAAAATTTCTCACATTTGATGTATCCAAATTTCAATTAAATTAGAGTTGCACATAAAATACTAAAAATCATTTAGTGAGACATTATACTTATCAATTTTTGTATTCATATGTTATCAAAATCCTAATTTGGGCCAATTAGGGTTTCCAAATCTTAACCCTAATTTTGTGAATCAAAGTATGATTAAACCTTTGTGTTATATTTAATACATCCAAACTTCACTACCATCATTAATCAAGCTTTAAACAATGATCAACTTAGTTAAGCATACAATCATCCAAGTAATCCCTAATTAGATGACTAATTTGAAAATGGGTCATAACAAATTCTCCCCTCCTTTTAGGATTTCATCTAGAAATCCAAGAAAAGATATGGAAGAATATCATATCATCTAATCATTCATCTCTCTGGACATCAAATTATAAAGAATTTCATTTTATCTTTCTTTCATATGACATTTTTTGGCATTAAATGGATATTTCATCCCTTGTCATCATCACATATCTCCTTGAGTATTACAAACACTTACTTCACAAATATTAGTAATACATCATGTATCAAGATCGAATTCCCATCACCTTTCACATCCTTTTAAAAATTTGACTGTGTATCTCATGGATTAAGATTATGACTCATTCACATATTATCATCCGCATTCATCAATTTCCTTCATTAAGAAGATCATCTAGTGTGCATCTTAGTTCATAGATTTTTCTCACAATTTCAGATTTCATACTCAAATTCAAACTCATTATAGATTGTCTTCATATAAATTAAGCATTGATCTTTCTTAGATGATATTGCATGCTTTCCATAGCTTGGATATCAAATTATAAAATGCTTCTCTTTCACCATTTTATCACCATTCTTTTTTTATGCATCTTATTATACTGCCAAACTACTTCATCTGGATACTTGGTCAGGGAATCCAAAAGAAGTATAGTCAGTAGTTCCATACTAGCTTACTTCAATACCAAAATACTTAACCAGTGTATCTAGATACTGAGTTAAGTCAGTATACCCATCATTTAGGTTGTATTCAACATCCACATTATCATTTAGTCCTAGATCCTATTGTCCCTATAGATTCATCTAACCTAAGCTCTGATACCATGTTGTCAGGACCAACTCTTTTGATCAGCATAAATACCAACTAATAGAGATAATCCCAATACCTAAACCCAGATTATGAAATAAAACAATGAATTCTCAACAAAGGCGATTAAACAATATACAAAAAATGATGTAAAAATTCCTTTTTCTTTCTTTACAAATTAATAAATCAATGTCACATCAAGGACATCACATTTAGATATCATAAATCTTATTCAACTCCATTAAAACTAGAATCAAATCTTATTCTCATATGCAGTTCAGTTTACATCAGATACATGTACATTGATGACAAACTCACTCTACATCCCATCCCAGGAAAGAGAGAGTACATGGACATTCTAATCTATCTAGATTATGCAATTTATATCCTTTTTGTCACGACCTCTCTTCTGGATAACATTATACCTAAAAACATTTGAAACAACCTCATGAGACTCATATAGAGCCCCAGTGAGTGGATATCTCCCACTCAAGCTAGGTACATGCTTCATCGTCAGATTAAGTATAATAAACTTAATAGAAACATTTAGATATTGAAAATTTTAATAGTTCGTTCTATCATATGTCATATCTAACTTACAATGGTAATATAATCCAACAGATAAGGTAATCACTTAAACCTATTATAACTTTGATATGTCTTTTAGAGCATGTATGAACAAATCAGTAGATACTTTTTAGTTCAAAATAAGAACCCTACTGCATGAGAAAATAAGTCAAATTCTAAGCATTTTGAATCAATACATAAAAATAACATTATCTTTGTCACACTCCACTAGACAAACCAGGAACACATCATGCAATCCTGAAGTTGAAGTACACATATTACATATCAACCAATTAATACTATCAAATAGCAAGCAATCCAACTCATATTCAAAATGGATAGAAATCCCATCATTTATAACTTGTCAACATGACATATCATAATAATAAACAGAAAATGTCCATAGCAACATGATTACTTTCCACAACAAAAAGCATAATCAACAATGACAAATCATCAAGTAGTAATAAAACGAATGTAACAACCATTCAAATCATGTTCTACATGGCTTATCATCTTTTATTCATTTGCCCTAAAACTACTTGTCTTGTACCTTACCAAGTAGAAGTCTCCACGCCTGATTCTTGTATCAACGACTCACCATCACTATCTTAGGGCTTAGCCAGCCACCCTAAGATATCAACAACAAACCCTGGACACCTCAGGGTTTCCTAAAGAGGCTCACATCCTCATCTCGAGTACATGAGATAGCAACCAACAAAACAATATATCATATATCACAACAAGTCACATATTTTCACATTTCATATATTTCAATTCATTAGAGTCTACTCCAGTTGGACATAGGCTTTCATAGTAAGGACTTAGGGCCAGAGCCACTCTAGAGGACTCATTCCTAAATCCTGGTGGTCTAACCTTTAAGGTCTCGATCCACACTCTGGAAATCCTTCTCATAATTCATCAATTACTACAAGGAGATCTATTTTGTTTCTCAGTGTGGTCCTTCGGGGATACTCAAAATGTTCAGGGCACCTAACTTGATGTTCCATCATTTCACTTGTTATTAATCTCTTGTATTCATCTTAAAAGAATTCAAAACATCATATATCATATTTGTGTATTCTCATGTAACTAGAATAACATGAAACATATTAAGTTTATCAATAAGGACAATGATCAAAGAAAGAAGCACAATAAATCTATAGATTGCAACACATATGATTATTTCTATCTTCTAATTTGTCTCATAGAAATCATCAATGTTGGGCTTTCATCTCAAGACATAATCTTATTATCCAGCATTTACCCCATCAGGATTTTAACATCATCAGTGGGCTTTCAGCCATAGACATAATCTCATTATGCAACATTTACCCTGATCATGGTTTCTCAAATGTAAGGAGTGCATATTAAATTCTATTTCAACATATTTCTTATCACTTCATTGTATATCACAGTTCTTAAAAAATATTAGCAGAGGCATTAGAACTAGAAATAGTAAAAACATATAGATATCATGTATCATTCATCATACTCAACATAGATTTATCATACAACATATGCTTGTTCCATCCAGTCTCAATAGATGCAAATAAATTTCATGCATATACATGCATAATAGACTTAGTTCTCTTCTTCTTTTATTTCACATTCTTCAAATGGGGTTACTAATCAACACATGTTGACTATCATTTGAAGTTTGTACTATTAGTCCATTCATAGAGTACAAGTCACAATTCAATAACACATTTTTGTAAATCAATTCAAATACTTGAATTATATCTTTTAGTTGAATTCAACTATAGTTATGTGCATACCTTAATCCCTATTTTGAGATTGTCATTCCCTAGCATCATAAAACCCATCATTTTAGGGTAAGAGTTACATTCTTAGAATCATCTACTAATTCCCATCTTTTTCCTTCATTTTATATTCAGTAGTCTCAAATTCTTTCATTTCATGTTCATTACATTATTCAGACCAATATTTCTTGAATCACTTTACATACAATGCTTCTCTTCTACTTAATATTTGTCAAAGTCTAGTTCTTAGTATTTTCTTTTGAGAGAAGGATGGGAAGCCCTATGATTGGGCTCCCCACCATCTATTAACTTGCTAAATCAAAGGCTACAAGCCTCATAATGTTCAAAGGGAAAGACTGTGAAACAAAGAACCTATCTACTTGGCCCCTACGGGAAGAGTTGGCAACCTCATGGGCAGCCAAATTACTCCTACGACTCACATGACTCAAGCTACAAAAAGAAAACAAACTATTGCAAAGAAAGAATGTCTTCAACTACAACTCCTAGATAGTCCCTTCTTGGGTTCTCATTGTTGCATGCATGGATGACCTCCATAGAGTCTGACTCCACCTCCACTTTTTCAAGGCCCTCTTTCCTTGCCCATACAAGCACTGCCCGCACAATAATAGCTTCAGTCATGGAAACATCCTCCCCCGACCTCACCTTCTTGCCCATCATACCCACCAACCTACCCCCTACACCCCTCGCCACCATGCCCACTGTCGCCCCTCCATTATCACCACAAGAGCCATCTACATTTAGCTTTACCCTGCCTTCTCTCGGTGCCCTCCAGCCCGTGCCCTTGCTTCCCTCTGACGACGCTACGTCCCCCTTTGCATGGCGTTGCTGTACGTTGCAAGGAGTCACGCCATTGCCCCCTCCTTTGTAGTCAGTCAATCGTCCTGCGCTGACCATAGCCATGGCTCCACGGAATAAGAAGCCATTGTGCACGTCACCACTATGGAAGACCCTCATGCGTCTCCCTCTCCATATCGCCCACATAGCAGCCACCAAGACCTCATCCTCTAGCAAGTCTGTCTTCTCTAATGTTGCCGACATGGATGAGTGAACATCCACATCTTTGTTATCCGCCACCCATTCTTGAACTTCCCTTGCCGTTTGATCCCATACTCCCGTCACACTTGGACACCGGAACAACATGTGAGGTATAGTTTCCTTCTCTGTCATGCAGAGTGAGCATGTGCCATCCTCTACATAGTGTCTATTAAACAGACGACCTCTGGTAGCCAACCCCCCATGCATATTCTCCATAAGAAATGAGCTATTTTGGGACTCCATCATGTATTCCAAATCCTCTTCCATAACCTGTCTCCTTGTTGGGCATTCTAGCATCTGGCTTCCTCCTTTCCTAGCATCCCCATCTAGTAAGATGTGCGAACTGAGAACTCCCCATTCTTTGATGGCCACCACATCCACATATCCCTGGGCTTCCTGATGCTGAGTTGTATAGCGCATATCCTCCTAGCATAGATGTCCGGGAAACATTCCCACACTTTATCCTCATCCCATTCTGTGTCATCCTCTGTCATGAGCTCTCTAACTTTGTTGTACTCTGGGCTACCATCCAGTTTGTGACAAACAAGTGAGTCATCTTCCTTGGGTAGCCATATGTCCTCCCATATGTTAACATCTGCTCCATCCCCCACTCTCCATTGTACTCCTTCCTTTAGAAGAGCCTTAGCCCCCCATAAACTCCTCCATGTGTATCTAGGATCGTATCCCCTTCTTGTTTCCCAAATGGATGTCCTTGGGAAGTATCTAACTTTAATCACTCTAGTCATAAGGGCTTCTAGATGGTTGACCATCCGCCAAATTTGCCTCGCCAAAAGGGCTTGGTTAAAGGTGTAGAAGTCCCTAAACCCAAGCCCCCCCTGTCGCTTTGGTCTACATAACCTGTCCCAGCTCATCCATGAGAGTTTTCGCTCTTTGTCCTTTGCTCCCCACCAGAATCTGGCTATCATTCCTTGGATTTCCTCTATTATGCCTGCTAGAAATTGGAAAATGCTCATGACGTATGAAGGAATATCTTGTGCCACCACTTTGATGAGTACCTCCCTCCCTGCCTTAGACTGCAATTTTTCCGACCATCCTTGCAGTTTCCTCCATATTCTTTCTTTAATAAAATTGAACACCTGCTTCTTTGACCTTCCCATAGCTGTCGGAAGTCCCAAGTAACTAGCATGCCGGTCCACCTCTCTCACCTCCAAGAGACATCTCAGATCCTCCCATTTTGTGGCCTCTATCCCTTTGCTGAAAGCAGCCTCTGTCTTTGATAATTTTATCTTTTTACCGGAGGCCTGTTTATATTGGCTGATGATTTCAGCTATCTTCAGGCACTCTGCATTGGTTTCTCTAGCAAAAAGGATATTGTCGTCTACAAAAAAGAGTTGGGAGATGTAGGGTGCACCCCTACTCCGCTTAATGTTGTGTAGGTGGGTGTCACGGGCAACAGTGGATATCAAGGTAGAGAAGGCTTCAACACACAAAATAAAAAGATAGGGAGAAAGAGGGTCACCCTGGCGAAGTCCACGTGCTGGCTTTGTGCTCTTGGTCCGGTCTCCATTAATGGAGAAGGTATGCTGGACGGATGTAATGCATTCTTGGATCTTACTCCTCCACTTCATCCCAAATCCCAACCTCTCCATAACAAAGTCTAGAAATTTCCACTCTACTCTATCATAGGCTTTGAACATGTCCAACTTCAGTGCAAGGCTGCCTTTCTCCTTTCCTTTATCTCTCTTCATAGTATGGAAAAGCTCATAAGCTATGAGGGTGTTGTCTGTGATCATTCTCCCTAGAACAAAAGTTCTTTGATTTTAAAAAACAATGTTGTTCATGAGAGGCTTTAATCTATTTGTCAGCACCTTGGAGGCTATTTTGTACACGACATTACAGAGACTAATAGGCCTAAACTCACCCACTATTTTTTGCTTTTATTTCTTCGGTATTAGAACAACTAGCATATCATTTATAGTCTTCAAGCCTCTTTCTCCTTTCCACCACCCTTTGATGTAACTAGCTACATCCTTCCCCACCATACACCAATATTTCTGGTAAAATATTGCCTTCATGCCATCAGGTCCCGGTGCTTTATTTGGATGCATCTACTCCAGCACTGTCCATATTTCCTCCTCAGTAATATCCCTCTCTAGATCCTCCCTCTGAGCCTCAGTAATCATTTCTCGAATTCCCTTTGTCACCTCTTCAAAACTCATAGGATTGCTAGACTGAAAGAGTTGTGCAAAATAACTCAGGATGGTGTCAGCGACTTCATTCTCCTGGGTTATCATTATGCCTTACTCATCTTCTAGACCTTCTATCCAATTCCTTCGCCTTCTGTTCATTACTTTTTGGTGGAAGTAAGTTGTATTCTGGTCACCTTCCTTTAACTCTTTAACCAGTGCCCGAGCAGCCTCATCTTCTAGACCTTCTATCTAGTTCCTTCACCTTCTGTTCGTTGCTTTTTGGTGGAAGTAAGCTGTATTCCGGTCACCTTCCTTTAGCTCTTTAACCCATGCCCAGGCAGACCAATACTCTTCATTCTTTAGCAGCCAGTATTGCAACTCCTTGGATTTTTCCTCTGCTAAATTAAGATTTGTGTGATCTGGGGGAAGGGATTGTAGGTGCTTCAAATCACTTTCCAAAGCCATAACCCTTCTCTGCCTCTCGCCAAATTGTTTCACAGCCCACTCCTTCAAACTTTTTTTACATCTCTGCAGCTTGGTGTTCAAATTAGCCCCTCCCTCATCTCCCCATACCTCCTTAATGGTGTCGGCACATCCCTCTTCACCCACCCACATGGGTTCAAACATAAAATGGTCTTTCCTCTTCTTCCTTTTACTATCCCTGTTATCTGCCTTTAGGATAATGGGTGTGTGATCAGATTCATAGATGGGAAGATGGAAAACTCTACAATACTTAAACATATTCCTCCACATAAGCTCAGGAAGAAATCTATCAAGCCTCTCTTGCACCATAGTTCTTTCGGACAGCCTCCTTTTCCATGTGAAAATATTTCCTTCAAAGCCTATGTCAACTAAGCCACAATCATCTATGTCATCCCGGAAGTTCTGTAGGAACTTTTCTTCTTTAGTAGGACCCCCTTTCTTTTCCTCATTGGAAACAATTTCATTAAAATCCCCAAAGAAAAGGATCGACTCTGGTGCTTCATCTTTTAGTTTCCTCATGAGATCCCAAGTTTTTGTTTTGCTCTGTTGATCAGCCCATCTATATATCCCAATCGCTCTCCACCTAGCACCATTGGCCTCATCTTTGACAATAGCGGAGACATGCCTGCTCGAGTAGCTATGAATCTCCACGTCAGCATCCTTCCACCAAAAACCAAGCCCACCTACCCTGCCAGTTCTAGCAATACACAAACCATTTGTAAAGCCACATCTCCTTCTGACCTCTGCTATTTTCCTCTCTGCAATCATAGCTTCCATAACAAAAACTATGTTTGGGCGCTCTCTCCAGACCCAGGCCCGGAGAGCCTTGCACATGTCAGGGTCGCCCAAACCCTGACAGTTCCAGCTGAAGATTTTGATTGGCTTTCGCGGGATTGGGCTACACCAATCTCCGCTACTTGGGTTTTGACAACCCCCTCACTGACCATCGTGCCTTTAGTGAAACTCCTTGATCTTTTTTCTCTCGTTGCCTATGTTGGCTGGTCATCCAGGTCCATGTCGCATAATTCCACACATCTGCCCCTCTTCCCCGTTGCTTTCTCCCATACCACCTCCTCTTCTGGAATGCCCAAGCGAGCCCCCATGCTCATCTTGTAAACCCACGAATGTTGTTTCTTCTTCCCATGGCCTTGTTTGCTTCCCTGTTTCTTTTTTGCCCATGCTTCTTTCCTCCTTTGTGCCCTAGTAATCACTCTCCTCTCCCCTTTATTATGTTTCATGGTTGCATCTATATACTGAGCCATCCGTTGGTGTGCCTCCTCCACCTGGTCAGGATGACCACCCTTACCCGGCCTATCATGTCCCATAGTCATCTGGTTATGTCCCTCATACAACCCTCTATCCACTTGTATTTGGTCAGCTTGTTGCAGCCACACCGTCCCCTGATATTGCACATCCTGCCATTGGTGCCTCCCTTGACACTGCCCTTCCCTTTGGTCGTTCGTCACTCTTCTTTCTTCATCCTTCATCGCCCCATCATCTGGGGCCTCCTCATCAATCCATTGTGTCCCATAGTTCCTGCCTTGTGGAACGGGTAGTAGTATTCTCCTTCTTCTTCTCTCCCTCCCCTTGTGTCAACTCCCACTCCCTATATGCTCCCTGCCCTGTCGCTCCGTCTCCGTCCTTGAGGTAGGCACCCTCTGACGCCCTCATCCCCGTCCCCCGTTCATCATCGCCTTCCTCCTTTCCTCTCTATTTTCCCTCCATGTCCCTCATTCTTTCCTTGTCCTCCCACCCAAATCATTCAGCTTCACCCTCCCATCGGTGCTTTCCCCCGTCGTCATATCCCCCGACAACGCTGCTGCTATCATCTTCTTCGTCTGCCCTACTCCCGCCCCCTGATGAGGTCACCTTGAACATGAGTTTATGTCTTACCCCTCCTTTACCCATGTCTCTATTTCCTTCTTAATGCCTTTGTTTCCAAGGAGAAGCTCGCATCCAATTTCCCCATTGTTGCTGTTGCTCGTCATCGCCGTCGCTGCACTGACAGTCCATGTCGATGTGGCCAAGTCACCCGCAAGCAAAGTAGAAATTTGACAGCTGCTCATACTTGATTTTGACGTCTACTATAGCCCCACTCTTCACCCTAATCTTAAGGGTTCGTTTGAGGGGCTTGGTGACATCCAACAACACCCAGACTCGTAGGGAGGAGTCCCACCCCATGCCATCTCTGTCAGTTGCTAGGACCTCGCCTATGCGGCTCGCAATGTCCCTGATGGTCGCATCAGCTCGATATCTTAATGGAACACCATAGAGGAAAATCCATAAGGCTACGTTGTTGATGGTCAGCCGCCCCGGATGGTCTTCTTTTACCACCTCCTTGAAGAGCAACAACCTACCGTCGAAGTTCCATGGGTCACCGTCGATGATGTGTTGCTTATCTCTCTAGTGCGTAAACTACATCACGAATGCCTCCCCTTCCAGTTGCTTGAACTCGACCATTTCTCTCAGACTCCACACCTGGGACATCATCCTCTCCATCTCTCAGAAGTTGAAGGTCCAATCTGTGAGTAGCCTGCCCACCAACGCCAGCGCCGTGTGATCATCTTCCTCGTCATTGTTCCCAACCGGTTGCACATCAATAGGGTCCTCTTCTTCCTCGGATATTTTCAGACCAGCATACCTCTCTACCAACTCTGATTCCATGGTGGAGATGGGACCAAGACTACAAGTCGCGCACTTGAACCTGCAAGGGAAAGCCCTAATCAAAGGGAGGAAATCATCCACGTCATGCAAAACCTAATCGCCAGAGTGAAATGTCACAAGGGGACGGGGTCAATACACTTGTACATATATTATATTGAATTCCATTAACATTCAACAATACACTTGTATAATACAATCTAGTACAATTCAAATATGATTTTATACATGTCAATTCAACTCCAAGCATATCGGCCATCGGGCTAATTTTTAGGAAAAAATCACATGAAACAGCATAGTCATCTACCCATAAGATTACCCATGGATCCTATATCAATATATTAGGAACTAATCAAGTTCCAATCAATGAGAAATAATCAAAATCAGTAGAATTAGATCCCCCAATATATTTTCCAAATCAATATCCAATCACATACATATACAAGCAATGTTTATGATTATTTTAGTTGGATAGAATTATTATTCAAAATAATTATAGTTCTTAGGAGGGACAAAGACACTCACCTTAGGTTCCAAGAACCTTAAAAACGTAGGTCAACCACTGAATTTTTGGAAACCCAATCAAACTCTAGCAAATGAATCCAATTCTTTCTCCTCTTAACTCAGAAACCCTAGAAATGGTGATTAGTAGAGAAAGAGAGAGAAAAGGGGGATATTTGATGTTATTTTGAATCAAATTATAGGAGGAATGAAATCTTGACATGTGAGAGAAATTCTATGCCAAGAAGCTAAACTTTCTTGATTTCATCATATCTTGGATAGAGAAACCCTAGGTCAACATCTCCACCACTTTCTCTTCTCAAAACCCTAGCTCTCCTCTTTCTCTAGAATTTCATTTCTTTAACAGGAATGATGAGTTATGATATCCTCATGTTTTATGTTAGTCATATATATGAATTGAGGTTCTTAGAACAATTCCAAACAAACCCTTCATTGTATTTTTATTTTGCTCAAACTGGTTGGTCGGCTGAGTTATAAAATCGATTGACACCACACATTTAAGAACTCCAAAATCTTCCAAAAATTATGAAACTTTAACCCAATGTCTAAAATTGAATTTATAAGCAAAATTAAAAATTTTAAATCATTTTGAGTTACAAATAAATAACTAAAATTCAAATACTAAACTACTATATTGCAGTCCGCAACATGGTCGGTCAAGTTTGTTCTGGACAGAACTCGACCGACACCCATCTCTGTAGATATCAAACCTCATCAAAAAATTACTCCAATTTAACATTATGTCTATAATGCAGATTACCAACTACAGTTAAAAATTGAGATCAATTCAATATACAAATAAAAAGATAAAATTCAATTACCATACTTCTATATCAATATGAAAATATGGTCAATCATTTGAAACTCAACCAACAAACAAGTAGGAACATTCTTCAAAAATTCTGATATTTTTCAATTGTGTTCACCTTTGAAATATCCAAATTATATCCAAATTAAATTAAATTAGAGTTTCACATAAAATACTAAAAATCATTTAGTGAGACACAATACTTATCAAATTTTGTATTCATATGTCGTCAAAACCCTAATTTGGGTCGATTAGGCTTTCCAAATCTTAACCATAATTATGTGAATCAAAATATGATTAAATCTTCTGATTATATTTAAAACATCAAAACTTAACTACCATAATTAATCAAACTTTAAATAATGTTTAACTTAGTTTCACATACAATCATCCGATTAAACCCTAATTAAATGACTAATTTGAAAATGGGTAATTACATATTCTCCCCTCCTTTTAGATTTTCATCCCAAAATCCAAGAAAATATATGGAAGAATATCATAGCATCTAATCATTCACCTCTCTAGGCATAAAATTATAAAGACTTTAATTTTATCTTTCTTTCATATGACATTTTTTTGCATTAAATGGATATTTCATCCCTTGTCATTATCATATCTCTCCTTGAGTATTACAAACACGTACTTCTCAAATATTAGTAATAAATCATTTATTAAGATCTAATTCACATCAACTTTCACATCCTTTAAAACATTTGATTATGTATCTCATGGATTAAGGTTATGACTCATTCACATATTATCATACACATTCATCAATTTCCTTCATAAAGAAGATCATCTAGTGTGCATCTTAATTGATAGCTTATTCTCACAATTTCAGATTTCATACTCAAATTCAAACTCAATATAGATTGTCTTCATAATAAATTAAGATTTAATCTTTCTTATATGAAATTTCATACTTTCCATAGGTTCCAAATCAAATTATAAAATCCTTTTCTCTTTCACCATTTTTTCATCATTCTTTTTTTATGCATCTTATTATACTACCAAACTGCTTCATCTGGATACTTGGTCAGGGCATCCAAAAAAAGTATAGTCGGTTGTTCCATACTAGCTTACTTCAATACCCAAATACTTGACCAGAGTATCTAGATATTGAGTTAAGTTAGTATGCACATCATTCATGTTATATTTAACATCCACATTATCATTTAGTCCTAGATCCTATTGTCCCTATAGACTCATCTAACCTAAGCTATGAAACCACATTATCAGGACCAACACTTTTAATCAGCATAAATACCAACCATCAGAGATAATCCCAATACCTAAACCCAGATAATGAAATATAACAATGAATTCTTGACAAAGGCGATTAAACAATATACAAAAAACACATCTAAATTTTTCCTTTTTCTTTCTTCACAAATCAATGTCACATCAATGAAATCATATTTAGAAATCACAAATCTTATTCTACTCCATTAAAACTAGAATAAAATCGTGTTCTCATATGCACTTCAGTTTACATTAGATACATGTACATTGATGAAAAACTCAGTCTACAATCAATCTTGGGAAAGAGAGAGCACAGGGACATGCTAATCAATCTAGATTATGCTATTTATATCTTTTTTGTCATGACCTCTATGTTGGATAGTGTTATAACTAAAAAAACTTGAAACAACCTCATGAGACTCATATAGAGCCCCAGTGAGTGGATATCTCCCACTCAAGCTAGGTATAGGATCCACATCAGATTAATTATAATAAACTTAATAGAAACATGCAGATATTGAAAAGTCTAACAAATAGTTCTATTATAAGTCATATCTAACTTACAATGGTAATCTAATCCAACAGATAAGGTAATCACTTAAACCAATTATAACTTTGAAACATCATTTAGAGAATGTCTATAAACAAATCAATAAATACTTCTTAGTTCAAATTAAGAACACCACTACATGAGAAAATAAGTCAAGTTCTAAGCATTTTGAATCAATACATAACAATAAAATAAACTTTTTCACACTCCACCATCCGGACCAAGAACACATCCTACAGTTCTAAAGCTAAAGTACACATAATACATATCTACCAAATAATACTATCAAATGGTAAGCAATCCAACTCTTATTCAGAATGGATGTAAATCCCATCATTTATAACTTGTCAACATGACATATCATAATATGAAATAGAAAATGTCCATAGCAACATGATTAATTTCCATAAAAAGAAGCATAATCAACAATGACAAATCACCAAGTAGTAGTACAAGGAATGTAACAATCATTCCAATCATGTTCTACACAGTTTATCATCTTTTATTCATTTTCCCTGAAACTGCTTGGCTTGTACCTCACCAAGTAGAAGTCGCCATACCTGATTCTCATGTCAATCACTCACTGTCACTATCTTAGGGTTTAGTCGGAGACCCTAAGACATCAATAGACCCTGGCAACCTCAAGGTTTCTTAAAGAGGCTCACATCCTCATCTCAGGTACACGAGATAGGAACCAACAAAATAGTATATCACATATCACAACATTTTACATATTTTCACATTTCACATATTTCATTTCATCAGAGTCTATTCCATCTGGACATAGAGTTTCATAGAAAGGATATAGGGCCAGAGCCACTCCATATGACTCACATCTAAATCATGGTGGTATAACCTTTAAGGTCTCGATCCCCAATCTAGAAATGCTTCTCATAATTCATCAACTACTACAAGGAGATCCATTTTGTTTCCCCAGTTTGGTCATCGGGGGAAACTCATGGTGTTCATGGCACGTAACTAGATGTTCCATCATTTTACTTGTTATTAATATATTTTACTCATCTTAAAAGAATTCAAAACATCATATATCATACCTGTGTATTCTCGTGTAACTAGAATAACATGAAATAGATTAAGTTTATCAATAAGGACAATGATCAAAGCAAGAAGCACAATAAATCTATAGATTGCAACACATATGATTATTTCTATCTTCTAAATTATCTCATGGAAATCATCAATGCTGAGATTTCATCTCAAGACATAATCTTATTGTCCAACATTTACCCCATCTGGGTTTTATCATCATCAATGGGCTTTTAGCCCTAGACATAATCTCATTATGTAACATTTACCGTTATCAGGGTTTCTCAAATGTAAAGAGTGCATATTAAATTCAATTTCAACATATTTCTTATCACTTCATTGTATATCATAGTTCTTAACAAATATTAGTGGAGGCATTAGAACTAGAAATAGTAAAAGCATATAGATATCATGTATCATTCATCATACTCAGCCTAGAGTTATCATATAACATATTCTTGTTCCATCCAATCTCAATAGATGCAAATAAATTTCATGCATATACATGCATAAGAGACTTAGTTCTCTCCTTTTATTACACATTCTTCAAATGGGATTACTAAACAACACATGTTGTCTATCTTTTGAAGTTTGTACTATTACTCCATTCTCAGATTACAAGTCACAATTCAATAACATATTCTTGTAAATCAATTCAAATACTTGAATTTTATCTTTTAGTTGAATTCAACAATAGTTATGTGCATACCTTAATCCCTCTTTTGAGATTGTCATTCACTAGAATCATAAAACTCATCATTTTAGGGTAAGAGTTACATTCCTAGAATCATCTACTAATTCCCATCTTTTTCCTTCATTTTATATTTAGTAGTCACAACTTCTTTCATTTCATGTTCATTACTTTATTCAGACCAATCTTTCTTGAATCACTTTACATACAATGCTTCTCTTCTACTTAAAATTTATCAAAGTCTATTTATTAGTAAATTTCATTTAATTTGGGTTAAGCCACATTTAATTAAAATAAAAGATAAAATACTTCATCATACTTACTTCATTAGTTGCATCTTTAACTTGCAATCACCATTAAGTACATCTTGTCCATATTGTCTCTTATATTTAGGGTCAATTAAAATTAGCATTGGTTGAATAATGCATGAATCAGGGTATGAACTAACCAGGTCACCTAGGGAACCGACCGGTTCATGGCCCCAAATGACTAGTTCATATGATGAACTTCCCGATTCAATGGTCAATTCGATTTGATAAAGGATTGTTGTTGATGTCATTATTTGCATTAATCGTGCATTGAATACCAATGTGATTCAAATAGGAAACTACAATAATTGACTGATTCATGGAATGAACCAACCGGTTCATGCACGAGTTGAGAAGTTGGGCATGTGAACGTACCAGTTCACCATTTGCAGTTCCAGAGAATTCATGAATTCATTATGGTTTACTCCAGCCCAAACTAGAAACACTGTCCCTAGCCTCTCCTATAAATAGAATAGTACTGGGGGATTCTCAGACACAACAATAAGATCTAACCATCATTGTCCTCTCTGGTTATGGTAACCAAAAGAGAGCTTGAAAAAGTCCTACCCATAAAAGGGAGGGATAGCAACGGAGAGACATTTGCATGAGAGAAAATGAATCCTAGAAAATTGATGTTCGAAGAGATGACTTCTTCCCTTTGGATCTAGTAGCACAATGTGGAGTTCTTGGTGGTCTACATGGATTACTTTAGAGGCGGGAGGCTATTTCCTGTCACTAATAGGACATTGTCCATGGTGTTGCACCAAAAGGCTCTTGCTGACAACTTTTTGAGTGCTTCCTGAAGAAGAAGCTCATTGCTTCTTAGAGAAGAAGCATGATACTGCATCAAGAGTTGTCACTGGACTTGCTCCAGGACCAGGTATAACTCTTGTTGCCTTCCCTCCTAGATACATTATTGTTTATGCAATCTTTCCCATTAGTGAATCAGGCTTCAAATTTTGTTTCCGTTGTCTTATCTAGTGTTTTGATTTCCCTACAAGGAATAAAACCATGCTCCCACTACCCTTCTTGTAAACACATGGTTCATCTTCATTTTGACTAAATCCAAACTCTTTGACTATTTTGTCAAATCAAAGATTCCATCTCAGAGATGCTTTCTTCAATCCATAGATTGACCTTTGCATCTTACATACTTTATTTTCATTTGTTGGATTTATAAAACCATCAGGTTGTGTCATATATGCATCCTCAAGTAGATTTCCATTAATGAATGTAGTTTTAAAACCAGTCTGCAAAATCTCATTGTCATAATAAGCTGCAATGGCAAGCACAATCCTAGTGGCAACTGGAGAAAAGGTCTCATCATAGTCAACACCTTGAACTTGTCTAAACCCTTTGCAAGCAACCGACCTTTGTAAGTTTGTACATTAATATCCATGTCAGTCTTCTACTTGAGGACCCTCTTGTACCCTATGATTTTGACCCCTTCTGGTAGATCCACCAAGGTCAATACCTTTTTGGTGTACATGGATTCCATCTCAGATCTAATGTCTTCAAACCACTTCTCAGACACTGGTCCCTTTATAGGGTCTAGGTAGGTTTTTGGATCATCATGAATGACCAACTCATCGCCTTCCTGAGTCACAAGATAACCAAATCTTTCATGTTCATTGTATATCCTACTAGATCTGTGAGGTTTTCTATGTTACATGAGGAATTTGAGATTCTACAACAATTTGTGATTCTCCTTGTTCCTCTTCTACCACTTTAGATTTAATGTTCTCTTCTTGGTCTTGAACCTCTTCGGTTTCTACTTTTCTCCCATTGATTTCTTTGGAAATAAATTCCTTTTCTAGGAATGCAGCATCCCTAACAACAAACACTTTGTTGTCATATGAGTTCTATAAGTAGTATTTGTTGGTTTCTTTGGGATATCCAACAAAATAACATTTATCTAAAATAGGGAAAATATTTTCAAGAAGCATTTTCTTGACATAAGCTTCACATTTCCCAATCTATATCTCATATGGTGTCTTTTGAATCAATTTAGATGGTACACAATTTAGTGTACATGTTGTAGTTTGAAGAGCACATCCCCAGAAGTAAGTAAGAAGATCAATAAAACTCATCAATGAATGTACCATATCTAGTAATGTATCGTTCCTTCTTTCTGATACATCATTATGTTGTGGTGTTCCAGTTGGAGTCCATTGTGATACAATACTACAGTCTCATAGAAGGTTCTCAAAGTCATGGCTTAGGTACTCCCGACCTCGATCAAAATGAACTGCCTTAATACTTTTACCAAGTTGTTTATATATTGTATTCATGAAATCCTAGAACTTTTCAATAGTTTCTGCCTTATGTTTCATCAAGTAAACGTAACCCAACCTACTGAAGTCTTCACTGAAGGTAATGAAGTATGGGTATCCACCTCTACCATTTGTTCTAAATGGTTCATATACATCAATATGTATGAGTCCCAATAGATCACTCACTCTCTCGGTGTGGCTAGTGAAAGGAGCCTTGGTCATCTTTCCCAATAAACAAGATTCAGATGTCTCTATCGATTTGAAGTGAAAAGAGTCTTGGTATCAATCTAATGGAGTCTAGAGATGTGTTTCTCATTGATGTGCCCTAGACAACAATGCCAAAGGTATGTTTTATTTGGGTTATCGAGTTTTAGTCTTGTGGTATTAGTTTTATAAACATTTGTATCTAGATCTAATAAAAATAGATCATAGGACATTGAGGCACTTCCATAAAATATTTCATCTTTAACTTCCATAAAAGATCTCATCTTCACTAATAGAAAATCTTCCACTCTTTATAAGATTTTTTTGAATCCATTCTTATCCATCCAACATACAAAAATGATTTTTCTATTAATAGCAGGTGCAAAACAGCAGTTAGCTAACTCTATTAAAAGCCATGTGGGTAGAGATAAATGATAGGTTCCGATGTTGTGGCAACAACTATTGCTCCATTCACAACACGTAATTTGACCACACCCTTTCTTAAAGGCTTACTTCTTTTCAAATCCTACGTACTGGAACATATGTGAGATCCACATCCGATATTGAGTACACAAGATAAAGATGTAGACATATTTATCTCAAATATGTAAATACTTGAAGTGGATATCTCTATCCCCTCCTTCTTCCTTAGTTCCTCTAGGTAAAGGGGGAAATTCATTTTCTAGTGTCCATCTTGGTGACAATGGTGACAATTGCCTCCTTTGATCACCCCTCCCTTTTCTTTGAGTGCAGAAGACTTGGGATTATGGCTAGCCTTAGAACTCTTCTTAACTCTTACTTTTCCCTTAGACTTCCCTTTTCCTTTCTTGATCATCATCATAGATTTGGGTTTGTGCTTCTTTGTTTGTGCCTCAACGATTCTTAAACATGCTAAGCAATTCAAACAACCGCTTGTCAAAATTGTTCATATTGTAGTTCATGACAAATTGGTTGTATGATTGTGGCAATGACTACATAATCACATCTGCGATCAAATCTTGACCCAAGGAATCCCAATCTAGTAAGGTTCTCCACATATGCAATGAATTTGAGCACATGGGGACCTAGTGGATCTCCTTCTACCATGTTGCAACTATACAACACTTTAGAGACATCATATCTCTCTTGTCTTGCCTGATCCTGTTACATGTTCTTAAGATGCGTTACTATCTCAATCACATCTATATTATCATGTTGTCTCTACAACTCATAGTTCATTGAGCATAGAATCATGCACTTGACACCTACAACATCTTCAGAGTGCTTCTTGTAAGCATCCCTATCAGCCTTAGGCGCAGTGGAAGCGGGTTCATCTTATTGTGGTCTATCTAGGACATAGAGGTTGTGCTCTTGTGTGAGAACAATTCTCACCATCCTAAACCAATCATGGAAATTATTCGCATTTAAATTGTAATTCTCAAGGACTGATCGCAAGGAAAACATGTTGTTGCTTGACTTTGTTTCTACAAAAGAAATTTGCAATATGTCAAAACTCTTTTGATTTGATTAATAGTTTATATTAATTAGGCCTTTAATTTATTATTGTTTGCACTATTTTATTAAAATTGACTACCCACATTTATCGATTAGGAAGATTGCAGTGTAAAACCTTCTAGTGATCCAAGATCCATATTTCATCAATTCATGAGTCATCTTTGGTTGATCACCCACAACTTGACTATTTGGGTAGGCAACTTTTTCCAATTGCGTATGAATGCAACTCTTCGATAGATGTGTGCAGAATTCCTTGTCACAATACATCTACATTCTTCTAGGTACTTAATCTCATTAAGTACCTAGTTAAGCCCAACCCAAAATCTAACACGATATAATATATACCTTGCTTTTACATATCTACATATCTAACATCACACAAATGAACGCACCATGCTTTGGCATACCATATGCCTAGTTAATCAAGCTTTTAATGTGTGTTTCTAATGAAAAGCATCTAAAGATTAATATTTATTGAGGAATTTTATATTTATATAAGTACATATACATATCCAATCACCACATACTTATAGTATGTATCATATACATGCTATAACCACAAACGATACATGCAACCACAAATACGAGAAATGGTTGTGGTCATACTAATGTGATTCCTTGGAGACACAAAAAATTTCTACCACCTAAGGTTCACATCATATCTATAACTTGTATATCAAAAATATGTGCTGAAACCATTCTGGGTCATTTGGTTCAACTCTTGACCCGATTGGTTGACCTCCTAGTTGGTCGATTGTTTCTTGAAACGGTCGTCTAGTCTCTGATTCAAGCAATATATGGACTCCCCCAACCAATTGGTTGGGCAACTAGTCGATCGGTTCCTCCTACCATCAGGCCTCCTTGATCCTCCAGTAAATCGGTTCATCATTTGAGCCAGTCAGTTCATCTGGTACGGAATGCCTTCTTTTTGCCATAATAGAAAATAGTAACTATACAATTCCTATTTAATTTATGACATTGAAAAAGAGAAACTTCAAGTTACATTGGAGGGGAGTGTAGGAAGGAAAGTATTCATTCTTATATATATGGAAAAAGAGAGAGAGAGAGAGAGAGAGAGGATTAGTATGCAAACTGATTTATGAAATAGGAATAAAACCATTTAACCAATCACACAAGTCTAGGGGGTATAGGCCATAACCATGCTTCCAATCACTATCAAAACAATTTTAAAGTGACACATATCTATTGAATATATATAATATCATATAAATATTTATTTATTGGGATCGTATGTGGTATTTAACCAGATATGCATATTAATGTTAAAAAAAAATCCAATCATATTGATTAAATCTCAAAACATAGAAGATTGACGTGAATTTGATACCATTGTAGGGAAAAATGGCATCAAATATGGCAGTAGAAATAAAAAAATTACTCACCATACCCTTTACCAATGGATATGTCAACAAGTATAGATTGTTAAGGAGGGTTATCAATAGATATGCATGGTCTTGGACAAAATCTAGCGACAACTCTTGTAGTAGTGTGCTTCTTTTACAAGTTGCATACAGACAACTATTGGGGCAGCACCACCACAGACATCAGTGGTTGTTGTCCTCCTAAAGGGTGCAACGACATCCTTTCCTCTATTGTAATCCATGCATACCACTGGAAACTCCTCGTTATGCTCCAAGGCCAGTGGGAAGTGCTCTCCCTTGTTGTCTCTCATGTGTTGTCTCTCCCTTTTGGGGTAAGAGTTGCTCAGGCTCTCTAGGTTATAACAAATAGAGAGGAAGATAATTTCTAGAGCTTGTATTTGTGTCTCTGAAAGCCTAGAGTACCCCACTTTATATAGGTTGTCCAGGGTCAGGGTTTCCAATTCATCTGGGAGTCGAAGAGAAGAATTTCATGAGTTTTTTGGAAGCCACAAAAGGTGAGCTGGTCTATTTATATTGAACTGGTTGTTTCATAGGTGAATTGATTAGTTAAACCCCTGAACTAGTCAATTCACTAGATTTCCTATTTAAGCACATTAGCTTTTAATATTTGATTAATGCACAACATGACGTCAGCATCAATCCTTGATCCAATCCCATTGATCAACCAACAGAATGGTTCACAACCTGAACCGGACAATCCATGCATCTAAATTGGTCAGTTCACTAAGTGAACTGGTCATTTCCATTTCCAATCAACCGTTTTTGTTTAATTAATAATCTAAACACTTTAGAAATCAATTCTAACATTATTCATGAATAAAATCCTATTCCAAGTGCATCCTATGTGTGTGACCCTATAGGTCCCAAATTACATTGGCAGTGAATGTCCATAACTAACTTATGATATCACAAGCAATGAGAGTATCTAGAAACACATCATTGCAACCCAAGTAATTGGAAAGTTGGAGAACAACTTCAACCTTCAATCTATGATTAGTGTTACCATGATCATATATTTCCTTTGTCATTGATATCCGGATCAAACTAGAAGCATGGAATCATCATCCTCTTCAACATTCAATCCATATCCCTAGAACTAGAGTAGACTTTATGATATTCATGTGAGGTCACATATCATATATTGATTCACATGAGTATGCCATTTTCTCAGTCTCTCTTATCAAGTGGCCTGGATATCAAATCCAGTAGGAGGGACAAATCCCATCTACATCACTCACAATAAATCCCCATGTGTCACAGAATACCCAAGAACAACATTTATGGTAACCCTTATTCATGATCACATTGAATGGTGTCAAATTAAATGAATGACATGTGATGAGTGTAGTGACTTTAGGTCTAAGAACCACAATCTCCACTATCACTCTGAAAATTGATTCTGACTACCGTACAATGGTTTCCATTCATCACTCTCATGGTGGGTCTATCTAATACATTGTTCTATAACAAGTGTTCATGTTCTTGTTTTGATATCATATATCATTTCTAATGAGATTCTCTCATCAACCAACACAAACTCTAGTCTTATGTATTCTTTTTGTCTATGAGCTTCCACAATAATAACCGACTAGGGAAATAATAAGAATATATGAACTCTCATCATACACATGATCTCATTGTTCATGTCCTCAACCTACAGATATATCATTAAGTAACATCATTCTTTAGACATCTATCATGTTATACCATTATCTCATAATTGAACAAACATATAGATGAATATTACCTTTATTTTTAATCAAACCATTTACAAGATATGCCACAATAATCATCATATGATTCGCTCTTTGGGCATACATGAAATAAAATCTACCCTTTTTTCCCTTCTAAAGGTTTAGATGAGTTGTAGATTAATCCCATTACACGAGAGAGTCTTGTGTGCTATGTTCCATGGGATAGCTTAACCAAAGGAATAATCGAGATTAGTGATTGTTTCAATAAGTAATACATGCTTAACTATTAGTAATAATGTCAAACAAATATAACCACCACCTAACCAAGACTATTGAGTAATAATGGTTGCTCGACCACTATAAATGTTACTTAGACTATTCTCTAATATATTATCATATAGCTTTAAATACCTAAAATGGAGAACATCAGTAAGGTAAATTATTAAATTGGATAAAATGATGATAATTATAAAAATTATTATTGTAATAGTGTTTATAGTAACCAAAATGAATAAAGTATTGTAAAGGTAAACCTAGAGGTTGGTGTTACTTTGGGTTTGGGCTGTAGGTGTGTTACAAAGTGGTCAATAATGATACACTACATTAAATGAACTAGAAACCTTTAATTGATTTGAAAATACAACTGTGTGTTCCCAGATGTGTATAGGTTGATTTTGAGGATGAAATCGTGTACGTAATATGATTGACACTTGGTTCATATCCTAGATCTACCTTGTTCGATTCCCTCTTTGACCACATCAATATCTATTACTTTTTCCCCTAAATTAAAATGTGTTAGGATAAATAACCAAATAAATTAAATACTAGGGTTCAATGTGCAAATTTACCAATAAACGAGCATTGAGCTTACTTTGAAACTTCAAAATTTTAGTAGTGTCTATTTGAGGAAAGTGAATAGATAAATACAAATAAATGTGTCAAATTGTCTAAAACGAGAAATAAACACATTAAATGTATACTTAACACCCCAAGAAAAAAATAACATTTTAACATTCTATAAAGGCGCAAAGTATTAATTTAAATTTATTCCTTACATTTTAGTAAGCATGTATGTCATATTTTAGGCCAATAGAGCTTATTTTCTAATTCAATTAATTAAGAGAATTATTGGCACTTATATACATTAATTTCAATAAGTGCCATTATCAATTTGATTGCCATCCACGTGATTTACATGTTCAATGTTCTTCCTATGTTTAACGAAGTAGTTACAATTTCTACATAATTGTCATTATTTCTCCACTTGTTCCTCAGTTCCCCTCTCTTCTCCTCTCCTCTTCTCTTCCTCTCCTCTCCCCACTCTTTGAAGTGCTCAATATGTCCCTAATTCGTGACTATCATTCCATATTACTTCTTCTCCTCTTCTTTATTCTTCTTCATATTCTTCCTACGGTCTTGCCCCTAGTTTCCATAATGAACCCACTTCCTTTTTCCACTCCAGATCTAATACTCTAGCCTCCCAATGCCCTACACATGCCAACATTCAGGCTTTGGATGTCTAGCTACCAGCCTCAAGGCATTGTTCCATCACCAGTCTCTAGGCCTTGCTCCATCGCCAAATGTCAGCTGCTTCTCTAGTATGCATATCACTATATAGGTTTTAACTCCATCACACCACCATTGTAACCAATGAATACCCAGTGGAACTGCTCATCCGTTTAGGATCTAGTCTTCTTCCTCCAATCTTCACCACTAGAAATGCCAACACATATGAGGTCAGATCTTCTGTAGCCATCACCAACACCAGTTGTTTTTCTACAATATCTGACTATTTCTACAATACTACAACCTCCTCTAGCACTGTCAACACCATGTAAACCTCCTCTAGAACCACCAGCACCACTTCAATCTTCCCCAATTCCACTGACACCACTGCAACATCTCCTTTTTACAATCTACCATAATTGAATGGACTGTAATCAACCACTATGTTCCCTTCAACCACAAATGATAGGGATGCGTAATTGGAAGTCCATTTTTATATGAAAAAATAATTCAGTCCTTGAGTAGGGTTTTTTTTTACACTTTTAAGGTGCATATTTGACAAGGAAGAATCAATCATCTTCTGGGTACATAACATTGTTGCATTTGTATTATGCCTTACAAGTAACCATATAATTTTAGTGGTTCTTTGATAAATTTATTATCACAATAGATCTAACTATCAATGAATGAAACATGTTTCATACATAAAATGCTGATTTTGATTATGTATAAATAATGGTTCCTAAATAATTTTTTGGCATTAATAATAACTAATATTTGGTTGCTTTATTAAAATTGGAATTATATCCTTATTCTTTAATGGGATTAATAGGTGTCAACCTTGAAGTTGTGCTACCAGATCCTCATCCTCCATCTTCCTCTTCCTCTACCTTCTTCACCTTGTTCTTTTCTTCCTTCTTCTTTGCCTTGTCCTCTTCCTCTTGAAATTTCTTCATCACCTACTCCTTCTTTAGATAATTTTCCTCCTCATGTTTCCCTTCCTCTGACTCCTCATGGTCCTCCTTGTATTCCTTCTTCTAATCTGAAGGGTCATCTTGGTTGTTATTAGCATCTAATAATACTTGATATGAAATATACTTGACTCTATTGGAATAATCATTGTATGTGGAACATAGAGATTATCAGTAGCAACGTCCACTACTTGTTCATTAGTATGAAAACCAAGCCTTGACTATGAACTTTTCAAATTTGTAACCTTCTTATAGGAGGCCTTTTCATGGTACATTTTTTTATAGGCGGTCTCTTCTAGGATATCTTCTTATGGAAGATCATATTCTTATTGAGTGTATTCTTCTGGAAGATCAGCTTCTTATTTTGTGTCTTCTTGTGATAGGTCATCATCTTCTTCCTCCTCTTGGTAGACTCCTCAAAATATAAGATATTTTCCACAGCCTCTAGAAGCAAGTTAAAGACTCCTCAAAATATGAGATATTTTCCACAACCTTTAGAAATAAGTTAAGGTTGCCTCTCTGTCTTTTATAAAGCATTATTCCCAACTATTTATCTATTGCACCAAGCATGTGTGAGTTATGTTTATACATTCTACTATACTTTTGATTCATGTTTATAAAATGTGGAGTCCTTAATTCTGTGTTCAATTTTTCTTTTTCTTGATCATGTATAACATGGGTAAATCAGACAAATACCCACTTCATCAACATAATTTGGTGCCTCTTTGCTACCCAATTTGTCAGAGACAACAAACTTTTTTATGTCCATTCCTTCTCATGATGTAGGAGTATCTGGAACATGAGTCAAGATACCACATGTTTTTGAAGGTGCCAACCTTCCATCACTTCAGAACGACATTTATGTAGTGTACTTACATTAGGAACAACATCATTTTTAGAAAACTATGATTTAGTACATATGGAACAATTATTCATAATTAAATAGAATAGGATTTGATACATATGGAACCAATATTTAGAATGAAATAGAATAGGATTCATTTCAAATGGAACTGATATTCAAACATGAATGAACTAAAGTTATACATGAAATGAAACTTATCTTTATGTTGTATTCCAGTTTGCCTAGACGAATATTAATATTTAGATGATCCAATATGAATTATTTGTGTAAACATGATTAATTCTAAAGATAAAAGTGATACTAAAGATTAAGATCTTACCTACATTAGGTGCATATATCCCACTAGTTTCCCATTACAGTGTTTTTTCTTATAGTTGGACATTCCTTTGAGCATGTAGTGGACATGACAACCAACCTAGTTGTAGTTTTTGACTATGGGTATGTTTCTTTGTGTAGATATCATATTTAAACTACATGGGACCAACATTTTATGGTGCAAGAAGCTTCCCTATATTGTGTATAATGCACAAATAGAATAATTCTTTTGCATCAAATAACCTTATTGGGAGACTTTAATATTATCAAGGTAGACAAATAACTTTTTAGTTGGTTTTTATTCCTAGTTTATCATCCAAGTTAGTTAGTCTTCTTTTGATTCCTCTTTGTTTTGCATCAAGATCAATGAGGATCTTGACTTTTGGAATCCCATACACTCTTGATTTTTATTAACAATGGCAAGGTGTGAGTCTTTATATCAATGTAAGTATGCATAAGCCTAACCAATTTAAGAGACATGGTTTTTGTCTTAAACTCTAGTTCAACAAACCCATCTTGTGTCGTGACTATTTGACGACAAGAAATCTTTCCCTTGTGTGAAAGGTCTCATTGAGCTTAGCAATCAGAGCAAACCTACACTTTTGATGGAATCTTGCTACCATCCCAACAAAGAGCAAGTGACAGAGAGACAACACATGTAGAGAGAGTGAAGTAACAAAGTATTGACCAATTTCTAAGCATTGTGACCATTGGGGTTAGCAAAATTCTTAGTTCAAAAACACTATGGGATCTGGAGAGTAGCTTTCTAACTATGAAGAGAATCACCACTGACGGGTAAGGATTTTGGAGAGAGGTTTTAAAAGACCTTCTACATCTGGCATGATTGACACTACCACAAGGGTGCGTCATGGAATCTATCAAAAAATCCATGTATGTTTTCTTTATTAAATACAATTAATTTTGTTTTATCATTACTTGAATACTTGTCTCTACTTACTTGAACATGAGTTATGTCAATACTTGAATATTGATGGTCTAGCTACTTGAATATCATTTCAAATAACATTTCAATGTTAATGATAGTATATGTTGAATATTTAGTTTGTCATTATCTAAATACTTTTTAAATGTTGCATGAATATAATATATTTGAATAAGTTATGATTTCATTTTTTTAAGTTGCATGACTTTACAACAACAAGGTTTGTTAACTTATCATCATAGATTTCTCATGTGATCAATCATCTTGTCTTCATCATATAGTTTGGAAAATTAAAGAATAAAGTCACAACAAATTGTGATATTTTCTAAATAAAATTGTATATTTTTTGATATCTTGGGGGCGACTCAATGTTAATGGTTCCCAAGTCAAGTTAGAGTTTCTTAATTTGTGGGTGTAGGAAACTTTTCAAAAAGCACGTTAGAAAATGCTTTTACAAAAAATACCCTGAATTAAGAGTGATTGATGGCTCATGTTAAATTCAAACATGAATCACCATTAGACACATGTCCAACACCTATATTAGTGAATATTGGCAATCACAATATTGAATTATGTATCCAATGAATTACAATTTCAAACTGCCACTACCATCTTTAGTATTTTCTACTCAACATATTCATTGGTGGTTGTTCCTTCATTGAGACATTCGACCCATAGATGTACCAAAAGCTCATCCATTTCCCACATTATTCCATCCTCCTTGTTCTCGAACAATGCATTGGTTGGATACCTTCACCATGATGTCAAATTCATCACACACACCATGTGTGGCCCGTTGCGCTTGGCTTTCTATGATAAGTGGGAAGTCTTTGTAAGCACGATGAGCATTATTTTTGGTGGGCTTATTCATGGCCACTGGAACTGATACGTTCAATATCTACATCCTATTAACCAACATCATAGACCAACCAAGTCCATTTTCTATATGACTCACTGTAACGTCCCCAGATTCTACCGTCTCGAGACTTTGAAGGCCCAAGAGAACAAACCCAAAAACGTTAGACAATCATTTTAGAAAGTGATGCAGAAGCGACATACACATACATGAACATTCAAAAATAATGCATACACCATAAACAATCTCAACATTAAATATGTATAATCACAACATGAATTTTTACAACTTACATGTGCATAATTTAAAAGGAAGTTTTACAAGTCTATAAACATGTATGCTAATATGATCTAATCACAATAGGTACCACATGTACAACTTTTCACTGCCATCTTTTATCCCATGCTAGCTCTGAACCTAAAACATACGTGAAACAATGAATCAACACAATGTGTTGTGTACGTGGGTAAAAGATACATATATTTTTGGTTTTCATAACTTTGAAAAGATTTGTAGAAAGAAAGAAAGATCATAGAAAACAATTCTTTATTATGCAAAACAAGCTGATTTTAGTCATTTTTCAAGATGAATTGCATTACTAAGGTATTAGTATTAAAACATATATATTGGGCCCATTCCCATGTATCGAGTACTCTAGGGAACTCCCTATACACCTTGTTATCTAGGGAGGTGTACTAATTAATGTTGATCCTTCCCTCATAATGGGGATAATGAACACCTTAATAACAACAAAACATATACTCATTGTGATGTCCTCGGTTTTTCTAAAACTTAATCTGATGTGTGACGTCCAAATTGAAACCCTCACCTTAGTGAGAATCCCAATTTGAATACCACACACTAGGATAAGAAGAAGAAAATTAGAGGAAGTCATAAGGAAACAATCAGTAGCACATGTACATGAACAATAATAGAACCATACACACATGTTCACCATTCAACATATAATTACAACATGAATTGTTACAACATTTGATATTACATATTGAACAACAAACTATACATATACATGTACTACATCTAAACTACATGATCTTAAGACAATAGGTCCACCTGTACATCAGCTCGCCACACAACTCACAACTGTCCTGATTCTTCAAGAGCATAACCACAACCTAAACAAAAGATTACATGCAGTACACGTCAACACAATATTCAAGAATATTGTACTGATTATGCCTACGTGTCTTTTATATACCTCTCATCATATCTTGGCAATAAGATAAAACTAATACTTGGCAGTAACAGAAGAATATAAGAAAAGCGTACTTGAACAAGAATGTTTAATAACAAAAGAGAACACATGTCTTTTAAGCATATTTTCCATTATATCATCCATGCATTTACTACCTGAGAGTTGAATGCATTAAGGCCTTTATGATCTACTACCAAAGAGTTAGATCATTTCACAATGTGATCTACTACCAAAGAGTTGGATCACTTCCAAGTACTTTACTACCAAAGAGTTGAAGTACTTCTTTTCCAGCACTTTACTACCAAAGATTTGAAGTACTTGGATATAATGGAACGTATATATTATGTTTCATGTGTTCATAACAGTAAGTACGGAAAATCAAGCAGCATATTATACAAGATCAATCATTTCATCCAATACCATATGCCAAGTATTTTACTATTCATATAAACACAAGCATATTGTATAATAAGCCAAGTAAGAGGTAATGGCGTACCTTCCAAAGAGATATTCCTAGTCATCACATATTCCTCAGGTCAACTATATCTTGGTCAAACCCCTAGTTAAGACAAGATCACATATCACCATCAGGTTCTCAACATAACCCTAGTTATCACCATTTTAGGATTTGCTTACTCATTATGATATTCTCATAATTACTTGTATATTCTTGCCTTATATTTATCTTACTGATGTCATATTCCATATTATAGTTCATCAATTAGATATACTCATGTGTCACATTATTATGTGAACATATTTACATTATGTCACATTCATTAGTCAAATTAGGGTTACATCTTATGTATTAATAATTCTCTTCATATAACATGAATTTCATGTATATAACTGATCTCAAATTTATATATTATCTTCCAGTTATAGATATGAGGGTTTTCTGTAAATGTCATCATTTATTGAGCATGCATGTATTAATTGCATCATCCTTAGTGTTATTAGCCCTAATTAGACATATTAATCAAATGACATAATTTCGTACCTCAACATGACCATAACTGACATCATATGGATTCTAAACATGATTATAGACTTACTGAGATCTTATCATAATTTTAGTATATCGCTTGATATTTATTATCCATTATACAAGCATTACACATCTTACATTATATCACTATTTTTAGTGCATCAAAAGTCTGATATTATCATTCTAATGTATTCTACGCATTTTTCTGAGAATTTCAGTACCTTGTTTGTATTTTTCAAACATCGGAGCTATTTTCTATGGATTATACAAGATTTGGGAAAAACTAGGTATTTCTTTACCTATTGGGACAACCTGGTGTCGACACATGGCAAAGTGGGGGCACAACTCCTTTCCTCTCTTGGATGGGACCCGGTCCGGGTCTAGGGTGGGATCCGCAGACCTGAGGGTCCATTTTCCCAGTCGGCTCGGCTCCCTTTTTCCCGTTCTCGCGAGCCTCGGAGTCCCCTGTTTCCTCTGTGAAACAGGGCGCTGCCACAAGGGGAGAGCTCTGGCGAGCAAGGGCTCAAGCTCGAGTGCTCCTCGTTGTCTCTTCATGCTTCCATCATGATCAGCATTGAGCAACCTCCCTCCACGTCTACTCATAAGCGCCCTACGACCTCTAGTTCTCCTGCTAGGTGGGAGTGTCGCCGCCACCTTTAGCTGCGGCGTAGAAAAGGGGCAAATCACTTCTGCTCCTCCTTGAGTCGATCTGAAGGCTCCATTAGATTTGAAGGTATACTACGAACTTGTCAAAGACCTCGATCTCCGGTGGTCTGCACTCCATAGGCACCGCTGACTTCATCTTCTTCCTTGGTGTGGGTGAGCTTGGTGCCTGGTACATCTATCATCAGGGTCCTCTCTCCATGAGGAATCTTCTCCTTGGACCTCCATCCTTGTTTTCTCCATCAAAGCCCCATCACAGAGCCTCTTTCATGCTCTATTGCCCTCTCGCGTGCTCCCTCCTCTAGTCTGTACAGTGTAAAGAAGAAGGGGGATGAAGTTGTTTTCTGTTCTCTCTGGCCTCTTACCTTTTAGCCTGAAATGAGAAGTTCTAGTACCCGTCAAATCGAGCTGAGATCAACCGTTCTATTATCATACCTCCTCACTCCACGATGAGGGTGTTGGGCATCGTGGGAGAGCCCTACCCAAAGGATGATCGTAATTGTTGCTAGATAGAAGACAAAATCATAGTCGTTGGTTCCACATCGATGACTGAGATGGAGCATCCGCTTTGGTGAATCCGTGGCTAACCCCTTATAACAGGGAGCGTGACACAACATTGATTAGAGCAGACACAACATTGATTAGAGCCTATGCCTTTAATATGAAATATTTGCAATATTTGTAATATAAAAGAGCATACGTAGATATCATGATTCAACCAAGAAAACCATAGTCATATAATTCAATAAAAAACCATGTACCTAAGTTCATATATTTCTAAATGCATCCTTGATCATCTGGTAATCTGGTCACCATTTGATTATTAACAATTAACCATCATTAAAACATGGTACATCATATTCTTGGTTTTTAGGTCCAAATTAGGGTTTAGGCCAAACCTAGTTGCAAACTGACCTAAAGTTGTGTGTGATATTTTTTTAGACCAATCCCCAGGCTATTCTCTCCTCCCGTCAAACGTAACTTTAGGTCAGTTTGAAACTAGGTTTGGCCTAAACCCTAATTTGGACCTAAAAACCAAGAATATGATGTACCATTTTTCAATATTGGTTAATTGTTAATCATCAAATGGTGACCAGATTACTAGATGATCAAGGATGCATTTAGAAATATCTGAACTTAGGTACATGGTTTTTTATTGAATTATATGACTATGGTTTTCTTGGTTGAATCATGATATCTACGTATGCTCTTTTATATTGCAAATATTGCAAATATTTCATATTAAAGGCATAGGCTCTAATCAATGTTGTGTCTGCTCTAATCAATGTTGTGTCACGCTCCCTGTTATAAGGGGTTAGCCACAGATTCACAAAAGCGGATGCTCCATCTCAGTCGTCGATGTGGAACCAACGACTGTGATTTTGTCTTCTATCTAGCAGCAGTTACGATCAGCCTTTGGGTAGGGCTCTCCCACGATGCCCAACACCCTCATTGTGGAGTGAGGAGGTATGATAATAGAACGGTTGATCTCATCTCATTTTAACGGGTGCTAGAACCTCTCATTTGAGGCTAAAAGGTAAGAGGCCAGAGAGAATAGAAAACAACTTCATCCCCCTTCTTCTTGACACTGTACAGACTAAATGAGGGAGCACGCGAGAGGGCAATAGAGCATGAAAGAGGCTCTGTGATGGGGCTTTGATGGAGAAAACAAGGACGGAGGTCCAAGGAGAAGATTCCTCATGGAGAGAGGACCCCGATGATAGCTGTACCAGGCACCGAGCTCACCCACACCAAGGAAGAAGATGAAGTCGGTGGCGCCTATGGAGTGCAGACCGCCAACTCAACCAAAGAAGAGAAGCATCTCTTAGAGGCTATGTAGCATCACACGATTGGTCGCAAAGAGGTAAAAACTAGAAAATATACAGATCTTCAATAAATCATAGAAATTATCCCGCTTATCAAGAAATTACAAATAAAGTACCAAATTTTTTAGAAAAATATGTAGAACAACAGGGAACTATAATACTAGTATTTTGATGCTTAAATATTAGGGTTATCATGTAAGATGTAAAATGTTCTTTTCATATCTAATAAATAATAAATAAAGACCTAAAATTATGAGAATGCACCAGTAACTCCTAACTGTGATTTATAATCCATAAGATGTCATATATGATGATATTTCAACATGAAATCATGTAATTTTCTCAATGTGCCTGATTAGGGCTATAATCCTAATTAATGTACAATAATTACAAGTATGGTCAATAAATCTTGGAAACTCCAGAATATATTCATATAAGTATATGGAACACAATGTGAAACTAACATATCAATATTATGCACATAATTCATGATAATATGGTGATGACTCATAATATATGGTTTTAAAACCCTAATTTGAGTAATGCATATAAATTAGGGTTAATATGTGCACATCATTATGTGAAATATAATTATCGATTCATGAAGACTAATTCTGGAACATAACTAGATTATTGCATCAACAATTGAATTCTAAGACAAGAATGCAAGTGATAATGGAAATATCCTAATGACCTAAGTAAAACCCTAAAATGAATCATGATTAGGGATAAGATGAGATATAAGTAATGGAGAATCTAATGATAATACATGATATTTATCTTAATCAGGGTTTGACCAAGAGTGATAGTTGACTCAAGAATGTGATATGTGGTGATTAGGTTTGTCTTGATCAAGGTATGCCCTTACCTCTTACTTGGTTTATTATGTAGTATGATTGTATTATGTGTGTACAAATACTTGGCATATGGTATTGGATGAAATGATTGTTCTTGTATGATATCTTGCTTGATTTTCCATACTTATATAGATGTGGACACATGAAATGTAAAATATCTGATCCATTATTTGTTAGCACTAAATCTCGTAGGTAGAATAGTGCATTGATGAAAGTACTAAATCTCTTTGGAAGAAAAATACAAGTGCACACTAAATCTCTTTGGTAGAATAGTGCATTTATGAAAGTACTAAATCTCTTTGGCAAAATAGTACATTTGATTACTAAATCTCTTTGGTAGAATAGTGCATGTGGTTAATCAACTTTACATATAATGGAAAATGATGTTAAAATATGTGTTATCTTTTTTTAATGAACATCTTTATACAAGTATATGTTTTTTCTCATATTTCTTTATAACTGCCAAGTATTAGTTTTATCTTATTGCCAAGCTTATTGATGAGAGGTTTATAAAAAGACACATAGGCATATTCATACAATATTCTTGAATATTTTGTTGACGTGTACCACATGTAATCTTTGTTTAGGTCATGGACATGTGCTCTTCAAGTCTATAATAGTTGAGAGTTGTATGGTGAGCTGATGTACAGGTTGAACTATTGTCTTAAGATCCTATTGTTTAGTGGTAGTACACGTATATGTAAAAGTTTGTTGTTCAATGTGTAATATCAAATGTTGTAGCAATTCATTATGTAATTATATGTTGAACGGTGAACATGTGTTATATGGTTTTGTACTTGCTCATGTGCATGTGCTACTATTGTTTCCTTCTGACTTACTCTAATTTTCTTCTTCTTAGCCTAGTGTGGGGTGTCTAAATTGTAGTCTCACTTAGGTGAGATTTCAATTTAGATGTCACACATCAGATTAAGTTATAGAAAATTCGAGGACGTCACAGGTGATATCAGAGCATGAACAATAGAAAAGCCCGACATTTTCTCATTATGCAACTCAAAACTAAAGAAAACTTTGAACTTGGAAATCTTTAGGGTTAGATTAGTTGTCTTTTAGAGACTAGATATGACCTAGCATCTAGCTTAGCACCTACATGTCTAAGAACTAGGTCTAGACCGGTGCTTGTTGTATAGCAGGTCCTTAGATGTCATTCTTTTCTTATAGTGCAGTGGTATGGGATATTGCATTATTTGGAAATGATGTACATCACAGGAAGAGAAACCTTTGGCATATGATGCATCTATGTTTTGGGTAGCTACACCAGTCTACTTCTTGTTCTCACCCTTTTCATTAGGTAACATGACATTGTACTCTCTACTATGTGTGGGAAACTCATTTTCTAGATTTGGTTTTTGATTCCAACCGGATTGAACCTAGATAGTTTTCTCTGACGCATGTTTAATTGGAGAAAAACCATACAATATTTTATTATATATGTAAGTATTACAAAAATTTGTCCCCACACATGTACGAGTAGGAGGTGGTCATGTAGCCTAAGTGAAAGTGAATGACATCATTATAGAAGAGAGTAGTTCTAGATTAGATGTCTAGAGCCTTTTTAGAATGTGTGATAGATGGAATAGATGAAATATGTTTACATATTGTGAACTAAGTTTGATATAGTAATATAAGTTGGTTTATGATGATCAATGCTTGTCTTCGAGGATTTGAGTATATTTTTGAGGATTTAAGATAAGGTTTTACGATGCAAGTACATATTCTTTTCTAAAATAATTTAAGATAAGTTGTGAGTCAGCATGAGCCTCAAACTCTTTCATAAAGGCGGACCTCTAGTTTTAGGACCAGTTTTAGGGTTAACTCCAGAGAGAGGGAGACCCGGAGGGAGAAGGTTAGAGAACGTAAACTCTAAGATATGATAATTATGAGAAATATGTGATATGATATGTCCTAAACTAGAATACTCCTAAGTAAACTAGTTGAGTTCCTCTATGCATGATTCCTATAGTCTCGTCGAACCCTATATGTCCTTGGAAGGACCAAATCTTAGAGAAAGAGAGAGGCTGGTTATCTATGTGCATGTGGATATGAATATCAGAACCTACCATCTATGTGAGGGAGAGGGAGTCCTAAGACCTTGCCGGAGGCAACATTTTAGTTTCTGTGAAGCCTCATGCTCGGGTTGATGGTTTCCCACATAGAAATCTAGTGGTTTATATGAGAGAGTTTTGGATAAGCATATCTTTTAGGTAGAGAACCTATAAGAGAATGTCATAGCATGTTTTAGTTTGTGCTTATGTTGCTAGAGCTTGTAAGGCTATAACTAGTGCCAATGAGGTAATCTAAGAACCCTAGACTAAGAGAGGGAGGATAAAGTTTTTTCTTATAAGATACTCACAAAGTTGAGTGAGCTCAAAGAAACTGAGCATGTAATTACCCCCATGATACGGGTCAAAATAACCTTAAACGGGCTAGATAGAGTTTTGATATATGTTTGACAAGCCACCTGTATAAGTTTCTTTATAACAACCATGATATAATATACATAAGAATGGGATCTTATTTTGAGATGTGATATAGGGAAATGGCATGATGGAAAACCATAGTTATGGTTTGATAGATCTTTGTATATAGTGGTTAACCATGCATATGAATAATGATGATAATGTTATATTGTTGGTTAATATTGTGATGAAATCACTAGTAAATGTTGCAATTTATTATGAGCAACGAAATAATATCGTATGAATGAAATATGTTAGATGAGGTGCTAATATTAGTGTTTAAAGAATTGGTTGAATATAGTTTGAAAAATTAGCTCAATATGATGATGATGGAAAGTTGATATGAAATAGATGGATAAATTGGGTTAATTATAATCAACCCCTTAAAAAAATGTTAATGTGGGAACACTAATGAATGGGTAAAGATAAGGATGCAACCCTAACATACGAGATATGTCATGACATAACCAAAATTTCTAAGCCGTTGTTTCAATCTTTTATGAAGGGGTGATTCAATCTAGATTTTTTAAAACCTCCTAATAGTGGTTTGGATATGATTATGGATCTTTGTTTTTGGATATGTTACACCTAGAGAAGTGTCCTACATATGGAAGAAAATCCTTAGTTTTCCTTGAAGTAAGAGGAAGGCCTAATTTCGAGGTTGAAATTTGTTTTAAGATGTATATGATGTGAAGGACTAAATTTTCCCTTAATTTCAAGGAAAATTTTTTTAAGGTGTGTAGGATGTGATAGACTAAACTTTTGGACTCCCTGAATAATCAATGACATAAGTGACCTCATGAATGTTGAGTATCTTGAGAGTTATAAGTGCTTTTATAAACTTTGGATGGTGATGGATTATGATACCACTATTAAAATCCCTATGTTCATGCCTTTTGAGGTATTTATTTGTTTGGTCATATATTGATATATTGGTACCAAAATTGACCGGAGTGTAATTTGGACTGTAGTAAATCTATGGTCAAAGTCTCTTTAGTTTTGATGCTGCTAGTGAGAGATATTTAGGTTTGAAATATACTACATTATTATTTTTGATGTTTTGAGATAATGTTTCATATCTAGAAACTTAGGCTTTGAAATCAAAGCCAGTGTTGTTGCTGATCCAAGGTTGTACGTGAATGTTAGACACATCACATACATCCTGTGCATGGACCACTGATTGATCAAGTGGAGAAATCTCAGACCCAAGGATGGCCTGATCAAACAACTTGATTTTGTCTTCTTTCTGGCAGTCACATTTTGAATATAGTGGTGAACATCCATGACGTGTTGGTTTGGGGGATGTGGTCTGAGAGGGGGAAACTAACTGGGCTTTCATCCTCCACTCAACAAGATGGTTTTGGAGACTGATCATTTGCTCCATTACGTAGAAGAGTTAGGATTAACCATCTGTCAGTCTCCATTAGGTTCTCCAACATTTTACCACACTGTAGGTGGAAGAGGAGATCAGAGATAGGAGTTAAAGAAGAATGATGACATTCAAGGGAGAACATATAAAGCTTTTATAGGCATCAAAATATGTTGAAGACGAGTGCTTGGCGAGATCCTTGGTTGTTGATCTAGTACATGGCGGCGAGCTCCTTCAGGCTTCAAATAGGAACTGCCAGAAGCCCCAAGACTGGCGACACACAGCAGGAGAAGTTGACGCCAACAGGCTCCACAAGGAGGAGCCAGAGTTGCACTTCTATGATCCTGCACTGTGGAGAAGGACCACACTCACCTTAGATGAGACTGATGTATGAGAGGAGGAGATGGTCGGTCTCTCACCAGAGCTCCAATCGAGTGGTGACGCTCACACAGGTGGATGGAGGGACTGACTAGTAGAGCAACACCAGGTCCAAGCTCACGATGGAGGCAAGGCGGGAGGACTCATAAGCATAGAAGAACCTGGACACCAATTTCACTCCATGAGAAGAGATTATCAGCGACAGCCGTGTTACAAACTCACACACATAAACCGCAGACGAACACGAACGAAAGGAGCGAAGAGACCGGGTCCAAAGCCAAGAACCAACCAATCCCACACCAAACTAAGAGGATTAGCAAAGAACCAGCCGGCTCAACAAAAGAAGAGCAACATCTCTTAGAGGCCACATGGCATCACATGATTGGTCGCAAAGAGGTAGAAACCTAGCAAATATGTAGATCTTCAATAAATCATTGGAAAATAGCCCGCTTATCAGAAAAATACAAATAAAGTACCAAATTGTTCAAAAAAATAAGTAGAACAACATGAAACTATAATATCAATATTTTGATGCTTAAATATTAGGGTTATCATGTAATATGTAAAATGGTCTTTTCATGTCTAATATATAATAAATAAAGACCTCAAATTATGAGAATGTACCGGTAACTCCTAAATGTGATTATAATCATATGATGTCACATATGATGATATTTCAACATGAAATCATGTGATTTTCTTAATGTGCCTAATTAGGGTTGATAGCCCTAATTAATGTGCACTAATTACAAGTATGCCCAATAATTTTGGAAACTCCATAATATATTCTTAACAGTATATGGAACACAATGTGAAACTAACATATCAATATTATGCACATAATTCATGATAATATGGTGATGACTCATAATATATGGTTTTGAAACCCTAATTGGAGTAATGCATATAAATTAGGGTTAATATGTGCACATTATTATATGAAATATAATTATCAGTTAATGAAGCCTAATTTTGGAACATTACTAGATTATTACATCAGTGATCAAATTCCCAGACAAGAATGCAAATGATAATGGAAATATGCTAATGACATATTTAATACCCTAAAATGAATCATGATTAGGGTTAAGTATATATATAAGTAATGGAAAATCTAATGATAGTGCACGATCTTTGTCTTAATCAGGGTTTGACCAAGAGTGACAGTTGTACAGGAATGCGATATGTGGTGATTAGGTTTGTCTTGATCAAGGTACCCCCTTACCTCTTACTTGGATTATTATACAGTATGATTGTATTATGTGTGTACAAATACTTGGCATATGGTATTTGATGAAATGATTGATCTTGTATGATATCTTTTCCGTACTTATATGGCTATGAACACATGAAACATAAGATAACTGATCCATTATATGTTAGCACTAAATCTCTTTGGTAGAATAGTGCATTGATTAATGTACTAAATCTCTTTGGAAGAATAGAACATGTGAGCACTAAATCTCTTTGGAAGAATAGTGCATTTATGAAAGTACCAAATCTCTATGGAAGAATAGTACATGTGAGCTCTAAATCTCTTTGGTAGAATAGTGCATGTGGTTGATCAACTTTACATATAATGGAAAATGAGCTTAAAATATGTGCTCTTTTGTTAATGAACATCTTTGTGAAAGTATATGCTTTTTCTCATATTTCTTCATAACTGCCAAGTATTAGTTTTATCTTATTGCCAAGCTTAGTAATAAGAGGTATATAAAAAGACACATAGGTGTACTCAGTACAATATTCTTGAATATTGTGCTAATGTGTACCACATGTAATCTTTATTTAGGTTGTGGACATGTGCTCTTGAAGTCTATGATAGTTGAGAGTTATATGGTGAGCTGATGTACAAGTGGACATGTTGTCTTAAGATCCTATTGTTTAGTGGTAGTACATGTATACTTACAAGTTTGTTGTTCAATGTGTAATATCAAATGTTGTAACAATTCATTATGTAATTATATGTTGAATGGTGAACATGTGTTGTATGGTTTTGTACTTGTTTATGTTCATGTGTTACTGTTGTCTACTTCTGACTTTCTATGATTTTCTTCTTCTTTGCCTAGTGTGGCGTGTCTAAATTGTAACCTCACTGAGGTGAGGTTTCAATTTAGACGTCACACATTAGATTAAGTTTTAGAAAATCTGAGGATGTCACACGTAACAGCATAATTAAGATATAAAATCAGTTCTAAGGGTTAAGACATGTCAATAGTCTTACACACACTGTAGCCTCACAATGACATGACGTGTCTTTCTATAATTTAGCAATTTTGTATGCTTTCTTTGACGTTTTGGCATCTCTTTCCATTGAAAATAATCCATGAAGTATGTATAGTATATTTAACTTGAAATATACATCAAACATAATAAAGATGATATAAATGTGAAATCTGATCTTATATATATATATATATATATATATATATATATATTTATTTATATATATATATATATATATATATATATATATATATATATATATTTATATATATAATAGCAACACACATATAATGATTAATTTTCCTCATGAAAAATGCTAATGGGTAGAGAACTATTAAAGAAACAAGGTAGTTGTATTATTCTCCAGTTTTTGTTATAGATTATAAAGAGTATGTTTTGATGTTTCAAAAATAAAGGTCGCCACAACAAAACTAATATTTATTTTTGAAATGATAACATTAATATTGTTATAGTTTAAGCACTAGAAATATGTTATTGTTATGTAGTTTTATTGAAATTAATAAAAATGGATCAAGCATTATTGCAAATTTAACATATATTGAGACATTTTAACTTTTTAGTGGTAACGAAACTTGGGTGACCATGAAAGAATATGTACACATGAGATACCCCTAGGATTCCAATTCATCTTGAATACATAGACCATGATGTGTATAAAGTCTTATTTACTAAAGTGGCCTATGTGGGCGACTTAGACTCTTGTGCGGAGGTTGTAATTCATATCCTTTCATTTGCATTTTTTAAGGGATGGGATCTCACATTAGAGAACTGTTATTTTTAAAATTATGCAATATGCAAACCTTTATCTTAATTATGAAAGAATCTCAATAAGATTTATTCAAATATGAAAATGCATCAATAAATAATGAAAAGTGACATCTACTTCTTATTTATGAGTATACTTTGAAGTAATTATCAAAAAACATATTGGTTCCATGTGTTTATTCACAAATCATTGTAACAACTCAAATTATCACAAGAGAATAAAATTAAAAATGATGGCATGGAGTTAGCATGGTTTCCTGTGTAAAGAATAAAAGAATAATTATTGATGGATGTCAACTGAATTTAAAAAATTTCACAAGTGTTTTACTAAAAACCATACTAGTAGGATATTGTAGAGGTGATATGACTATTCAAGAAAGTATTTCTTTTCAAATATATCTGTGATAAAAGCTTTATTTACACAAAGAAAAAGAAAATTTCAAGGAAATGAATAAAATTAGACATCCACAATTTTAATGGAGACACAAACACATGCATCTAAGAGGTGATTCACTAGCTAACTGACTAACTCATATCTTCCAACCAAAATATGTCCCTTGATTTATAGGTATCACACACTAACAACAACTCTATTTGGTATAGGTTTTATCAATGCAAATCTTATTGACCCTACACCTATTCTCTTGGCCAACAATGCAAACTATGATAATGATTTTTCCTCATTGCTTCTTCATTCACCCACTTTGTTAGATAGTTACTCAACACCCCACCCCATTGTGTTGATAGAATAGTTCATCAACTCTCTAGTTTATTGATCTTAAATGATGGTTATGTTTGAGTTCAAGTACAAGTACTCTCCCTTTTGAATCTTATTCACACGCATTATAATATTATCTTCAGATATATAGTGTAATGTTATTATGTAGATTGATATTATGCATGTCAACCAACTCGAGTCCTTTTCTTGTCTAGGGTTTTATGAGACTTTGGTGACTAGCAACGTACATGACCTCCTCCTCAGTTTCTCATGGCTGTCCTATGTGTTTTATAGGTACCCTCTAGGCCCAATGGCGCCTGATCTCACATGTAGGTATGCCTCTTTTATAGTCCAAGATGAGAGAGAGAGTAAGATGACGTTGTTGATTTTAAGGTGGAGGATATCCCAACAAAGAATGAGCACATTGAATTAGCCTTAGTTGGAAAACTGGCAATGGACATTCCCTACAACTTCCTGACACTAAAGAATACCATGCTCTCTATGTGGGCATTGAAGAAGGATGTAGGGTTCAGACAAATAGAAAACAATCTATTCATAATTTATTTTTTGCATTGGCCAGGCAAGGAGAAGGTGGAATGGGAAGGACCTTAGAATTTTGACTATCACCAGCTGGTTGCCAAGGGAATTAAACCTCGAGGACACACGATTGGATGTTTCCCTAAGACATAGTTTGTTTTAGATTCATCTCTACAACCTTCTCTTGGGCTACAAATCAATGGAGGCAATTGAGGAAATCACCAATAAGATTAGTGAGGTGATCACAATTGATCAGCAAGATCTAGGGTGGGATACTTGGTGTAGAGCTAAAGTATCTAGCGATATCACACAACCTATCAAGAAATTTCAGAAGTTAAAGATTTGAAAGGAAATTTTGTCAAGATAGAAGTGAGATATAAGAGAGTCTCTTTGACATGTAATCTTTGTGTCATCATAGGGCATACATATAGAGACAACAAAGAGGATGATGAGGAGGACAATGAACTTGGGGGTCTTGGGTTACAGTGTCACATGTGAAATGTTGGAGATCTCTCATTAAAGAAGAACTCTTTGGTAGGGAGAGAATGACTAAGTCTCTTTCTTTCACTAGAAAGCCAAGAGCATATTAGGGGACATACAACAATGATGTAGATTGTAACCCTAGGGTTTAGGATGGAAGATATAACATCCCCACTAAAGATGCACAAAGAAAAAACATAAGTACATGAAAGCTTGGAGTCCCTAACAAGGACGGAGGAGGTTTTGTGAAAATATCAGAGATGACGATTGAGGTGGAAAAGGATAGCGGCGAAGAACTTAGTACAAGGAAAAAGGGAAGGAATGAAAATGGTAGAGGCATGTACTCGTACAAGAAAAGAGACCATAACCAATCTGGTGGCAAAGGGAAGGTGACATTGAAACGAATCACACCATCACATAACCCAACCACCTACTAAAGCAACCTACAACTCACATTGCAACAACCAAACTATCATTCCCCAGATTCCCTACACTTACCTACACCAGTGCCTAAAATTACCATCCCCATACAACACCCCAAGATATACCTTCAGTCCAGGATAAATTTGTTCACCATTTCTAGGCATGGAAATCCCTTGTCGGGTTGCACATCTGATCAGCTTAATAGTACTACCCATGTAACCAATCACCCTTCTCACATCCCCACACATGTCCCAGCCCCCATCTCTAGCTACACTCCCCTAGTAAACTTGAGGTTACATGATCTCAGGGGGTGTGATTCTCACATATTACTCACCCTCTTTCCTTCAATTAGGGGGTCACAGGTGGTGATAGTCATGGAAGAATCAGAAGGAAGAAAAGATTCACAAGAGTAAGTAATGAATAGAATGACCACAGACATACAAAACATAATGGTAACAATAGTTGTCCAAGCATGAGAAAAAGATTTAGTCTTAAACAAGACACCAGTTCTACAATGGAAATAGATGGCATGGGAGACAAGGTTGAGAAGAGAGCTCATGGGGGAAACTCACAGGGTGCTACTGATTGCAAGCAAATAATGGATCAAGGTGGTGGCCTGACCCTTAAAAATAAAGAAAATATTATGTTGGAACGTCTAGGGCATGGACACCCCTGACGTGATACCATCCCTCCTAACCTAGTGTTAGAGAGAAATGTCCCATGTCGTGTTTGTTATGGAGACCATGATAAGAAACAAAAAATTATACAAAGTGAGAATAAGTTGTCAGTACAACTTTGGCTTGGAGTTAGATATAGAGGTTGATTGGGTAGTCTGGATATTTAGTGGAGAGGGGATGGGTTAATATTCAATCCTTATTTGATCATTACATCCATGCAAAGATTGTCACACGTGACCAAGGTGATGGATTTTGCATTCTAGGTTTGTATGGATGGGGTGTAGTTAACGAAAGGCATTGTACTTGGGATTTGATGTGATAGGTGTATCTACATTATTATATACCTATTTTTATAGGAGGGGATACATCAGTTAAATTCTCTCCAATTCTCAAAAGAAAGGGGGAACCTGAAAAATAATGACAAATATGCAACTTGAGGGAAGCTATGGACAACTACAATTTGAGGGACTTGGAATACATCGGAAACATCTTTACTTAGAAGTGAGGAAAATAGGAAAATAATATGACTCAAGAGAGGTTGGAAATGTTCTTAGTTGAGGAAAAATGGTCAACTTTGTTTCCAGTGTCAAAGGTCAGAAAGTTTTGTATTTATTGATCAAATCAGGCTCATATTCTCTTATGGGCTGAGAAAGGTAGACAAGAATAGGTGAAAGAATAAAGATTCAGGTTTGAAACATTGTGGATCTCTTCTCTTGAGTGTAGGGAGGTCATTGAAGGAGCATTGTATGGGGGCATGTAACTCAGACTACTAAGTATTGTACTAATAAGCTAGATTCTTGGGCTTCCATTAAATTTGAGTATTGAAGAATAGATAAAGTAGAAAAAAGGAACTACAACTAGAACAATGGAGACCATAATCTGATGATATGATAAGAGATTGCATGAGTCTCTCCAGAGAAATAAAAGAACTACAAAGGCAAGATCAAATCTATTGGCATATTAGGGCCAAAACCAACAAGATGAAAGATTGTGATAAGAATACCAAATACTTCCACCACAAAGTTAGCCAGAGGAAAACAAAAGAAATACTATAAAGGGGTTGGTTGATCAGGATGATAGGTGGGAGACAAAATCAGATAAGATTGGTAGGATTATTAATGCTTTCTTTGAAAATATCTTCACTACCTCCAACCCAAGAAGAGTTCATGAGTACATTGGGGTTATGTCTATTGTTACTTCTAATAAGGAGAAAGGCATTCTACATAGAGTGTTTAGTGAGGAAGAAACTAAATAAACCCTTTATCAAATGGACCCAAACAAGGTTCATTGACTAGATGGAATGAAGACATTGTTTTCCAATATCACTGATATATTTTGGAAAAAGACTTAGTGAAGTTCATTGTGGAATGGTGGTTGGTACAAAAGAATCTAGGGGAAAATGGATATATTGTTGATTCCAAACACTCAGGGATCTAGATAAATTACTGAATTCCACCCAATTAGCTTGTGTAATGTCTCCTATAAAATCATTACCAAAATGTTGGTAATAGGGTGAAATCCCTCCTTGACAGGATGATCTAGGAAAAGAAAACTGTTTTGATTAACAGAAAGCCGATTACTGATAATACAATTGTAGCATATGAATTCTTCCATATGATGAAGCACCATAAGAAAGCAAAATAAGGTATCATGACACTTAAGCTCAACATGAGCAAGGCTTATGATCGAATTGAATGGCATTTCCTAGAGAGAGTCCTTTAAAAATTGGCCTACCTTTTTCATGGAGGAAAAAAGTGAGAGAGTGCATATCTATCATGACACATGCTTTTATCATCAATGGGGCCAGGATGGGATCTACAAAGTTGGAAAGAGGACTACGCAAAGGCGACCCCATCTCTCCCTACCTCTTTTTTTTTTGGACTAAAGTACTTTCTTTTTCTCTTATTAAAGCCACTCAAGAACACAAACTGAATGGTTCAAAGGTGAGTAAGCATGCACCCCAAATCTCCCATCTTCTCTTGACTGATGATAACATCATCTTCACAAGAGCAACTACTAAAGAATTCTCCATTCTTGTTGAAATTTTCTGCCGATATGAGACAACATCTGAGTAGAAGATTAACTGTGACAAATAGGAAGTCTCATTCAATGGAAATGTTAGTGAGGAAGGAGAGGCACCATCACAAAATATCTATAGGTTGAAAAGTGGGTAAACATATGATATATATAGGTATATCCACAACCATGCGAAGATCAACAAAACATGTCTTCACATCTATAAAACATAGGATACGGAAGAATTTACAAGGGTGGAAAGAAAAACTATTGTCTACACCATGCAAAGAGGTTCTTATTAAGTCTGTTATAAAAGCATTTCCAACTTACTTCATGAGCATATTCAAGTTAAAAAAATTCTTTATGAATGAAATATCTAGCATGGTTGTATGCTTTTGGTGGGGATATAAAGAAGGAGAAAGAAAAATATGTTGCATAAGTTGGAACAACCTATGCAAATCCAAGGTAGAGGGTGGTTTCTACTTCTGGGATATGAAACTCTTCAACCAAGCAATTCTTGTTGAGCAGGGATGGTGGTTGGATACTAAAATAGATTCTATAGTACACATGGTTTTGTGCACCAAGTAATATCATAGGTCCACCCTTTAGCACTCCAAAGAAGTGGGTGATCCTAGTTACACTTGGCATAGTATATGGGGGGATACCCAAACACTACATCCATGCTATAGATGTAAAGTTTGAAAAGGTAAGGATATAGTCATCTTTGTGTATAGGTTGATACTAGATATGGGCATCACCATGTAGTCCCTCCTTAATTGGTAGGTAGACAATCCCAAAAGAGTCAAAGTACTCGTCATTCAAACCAACATGGAGTGGGTTTCTATTTTGGTCTCTCTTAGCATGTCGATGACAGGGTACTCGATGTACCCCTTAACATGGAAATAGTAGAGGACTCACTATACTGGGGTCTAGATCATAAGGGACAATTCACTATGATGTTGGTTTACATATGGCTCAGGGAAGGTGGTACTAATGGAGATGTCATTGAAAATATTGACTACAAATGTCTATGGAAATGATGATGACCTCCCAAGCTAGTACATTTCATATGGAGGGTGATGCAAGGTATACTACCTACAAGAGAAAATATCTATGCCAAATCCATAAGTGACGATGATACTTGCCATAGGTTTGGTACTAAAGTGGAGGACACCATGCATAATAAAATCTCCTATGACCATGCTAGACAAGTATAGGCATGCAACAAGCTAGAGATCCCATAGGAGGCAAGAAATTACTTAGCACCATTGACTTTATTGGAAACATATTTAGAAATAAAAGAATTTGTCAAGGCCAACGAAGTGGTGACCCTACTATGGGTTTCTTAGATGCCCAAGAAAAAAGCATTTCAATATACACCAACCTCACATCCCTACCCCTACCACTAGTTTCAGACATATGGTGTGTGATTATAGACAGTACTTCCAAGTCATACCACAACAAATGATAGGAAACTATGATACCCTGTCAAAATGGAAACCATTGTAGATAGACATTGTCAATATTATCACAGACGTTGGGTGGAAGCTTAGATGTCTTGTGGGGATAGGAGTGTTCAGTAGGAATGAGATAGGAACAATTCTTCTTACTTTTTGGGAGAACGTACCTTCTTGCTCCTCGATTTTATGGGTGAGATGAATGGTGGTAATTAAAGCGTTGACGGTGGCCAAATCGAAACACTTCAAGGTGATCAGTATCAAATCGCAAAACCAATTATTGGTTGATGCAGTCAATCGTGAAGGATATGAGTATGTCTATGAATATTCATTAGTGAATAAGATTAGTCATATGACTTGCTTTTCTCTAGCGTTCAGTATCTTTTGTGTTCCTAGATCAAGTAATAGAGTACCCCACTATCTAGCTAGTATTGCTTGCAATTTTGAAGGTTAATGGATTTTGTTTGATACTTTGAATAACGAAATATGTGTAGTATCTTTGATGGATTTGAATGAATAAGAAAAAGAATTGAACTTCACAAAAAAACCGTGCATGTTTTGTCAATTATGATTGGAACATATCTTATGCTAAACAATTTGTATATTATGTGATCCAACAATATTCTATTTGTCGATCTCAATTATTAAAAATAGATTCTATAATTAGTTAAATAGTGCTCTCATGAAGAATAATTTTGGAAAATGTAATGCAACTTAATTGTAACTTTTGATAGTTGGAGCATGGCTCACAAAACAAAACATTAGAAACTATCAAATGTAATGATGTTGTACTCAAGTCATACTATTTTCCTATTCTCATAAAATTTAAGTCAATCCCTAAAATAACGCCAACAAGGATTTATCATTGGCTCACACTCTCTCAAAATAGGGTTGACGAAACCTAGTTTATAGCGTGCCAATGATCCTAGTTAGTATGCATTTTTATCCCAGTTCATACAAGATGGAATCTTAGTTAATAAGGTGTTTATCAAATGTTGGTTATTTGTGACAACAAGAACTAGTTATTTGTGTCAATGAAAGTTGACTAGTTGTTCAAACAAATGTTGGAAAGTAGTGTTGGGTAATTTTTTCTACAAAAGTTGGTGAGGCATCCCAACAACAATTTCCCATATGTACCAACAAAAGTTGGTTAGTTTTTGACCCAAATGCAATCAAGTTTATCCTAATGAATGAAGGTGATCACACTATCATGATATATAAACTCATGTACATCTAAAAGTTGATCTCAAAAGAGAATGTTACAAACAACCAAGCTTATCAAAAACCTATTCCCTTGGTAGAAAGTGGTCAGCACTTAAAAATATTGATGCCACCTTCATCCAGAATTTCCTAATATACGATGTTGGGTCCATTCATGAAAATATTTTTTGGAAATCCTCCTACCATAGTGCTACATATTCAACAGTAGGAACAACCCAAAATTCTCAAAATCGTGATAGATGAGTATCGTTGGAAATTCCCAACGCCAGTCACCCCATGAAGTATATTTCTTTATAGCCTACAGATACAACAACCTCATCAAAACCTTCATATAATTCATGAGAGAATGGTAACCAATGCTAAATGTATCCAAGCAAGGATTGAGGCATCAATACCTCTTATGAGGGATGTAGAAACAATAATAAAATATGAAATTCACTCCCATGTGGGAATCATATAGTACAACAAATATGATGAAGCTTATATTAACTCAAAGCATTTGCAGCATAAATATAAAATGAAATTTTATCGAGCGTTGACATAATCACATTAGCTATGATCAAAGTGAGGGTAAGCTACCAGATAATAGATGCCATTAATGCATTCATTAATTTGTTTTTTATTCTTTCACAAAACTAATCCTATTCAACTTTATTGGATCTATGGAATTAATCTACAGCTAGATAAAAACCTAATGCATTGTTATGGGGAACGATGTGGCATACAAAAGGGAAGATATTTCATCATTATAGAAATTTTGTTGCAAAAAAAGGGAAATCCCATTCATGTCGGTGCACACCATAATTTTTGATGGAAGGTAAAGTGTATTTACTATACCTTTAGTGTGATTAATCTCCTTCTATATCATATAGTGGGTATATGACTCTATCACATTGTTATAGAATGGGTTGTTCTTTATCAACTACATGAGATTCTCACCTCAGAGCCAATAGATTTTTTTGTAGAAGAAGTTGTTGCTCGTGTAGAAGAGGTTCATAACAAGCCTTAAACACTTACACCATCTAAATAAGAACAAAATTTACATGTTAAACTCACCAATTCTCCTCGGTAGGGTTCCATGCCAAACAAATGATCACCCATTCTTACATGATTAGAAGTGATCCTTCCAAGGAATTCCTCTCTACTTGTGCTATTTTTGACTTAGCTTCCTGGTCATATAAATGGAGAATGATGCTTGGGTACTTTCAGTCATTGTGAAGACACTTTATAGGAAAAATAGAAGATATGATGAGAAGTCACAAAGAAGATCAATGACATAAGAGGTGAGAAGTAGGAGACAAAGAAAAGTAGAGTGGAATAAATAAATAATTAGTGCAGTAGTGTAATGAATCAAGAGGGTTTATACATCAATAAATGTGACACCCTGATGCACCAAACGATATTACTCAAAATCAAAACACGTGATCAATTACTAATTAACCACATATCTAGGAAACAAGGTACATTAAAGCTGAATTAAACATTGCTATCATGTTCAGAAAACATTACATAAAGGTCCAATAACCTGTGTCACAATACATTCAACTAGGTATTTACATATCTAAACAGTGGCATCATCCACAACCTATACACAAGAGATCTTGTTCCACATATACATGCCATATATACAAATGTAGGCATACTGCCAAAACCATGTGTCGATATACACAACATCTGCAAAACAACCCATGCCTAGACCTAAGACTACAAGGACGACACTACGACTCTACAACTAACAACATTATCCAACCTTCTACTTCTACTTCTCTCCAATCTCCTCCTCCTCAGCACCACGACCCAGACCACGCTGTTGACGATCACTTAAAAAGATGTGGTGACCCACGAGGTGAGACACATGTCCCAGTGAGAGATATAACTCTCAACCAATGGTTATTGATTACAGCAAGCATCATTATTAAACAAAATGAGCCGATTTAGCTAAATGATCATATGAAATAGAAAAGTAGCATAAACTGATTAAGTAGGTTAAGTAACTAGAGAAAGTAAAGCTACCACTTTCTACAAAGTTAATTTCTCTTACCAAATTATATAACAACAAAACATTACTAGAGAGCAAGGCAAGGTTTAACATCCAATGTAAAGCGTGTTTAACCCTAAATAGATATACTATACAGCTGGATTATGTTATTTATTAAGCCTTGAGGAGTTGAGGTGTACCACTCAACTCCAACTGACCACTGCTACGTCGAAATTAGTGACATACAAGATCTGTAAGAGAGTTGGAATCCTATGATCTCATCTACCCTCAGCCAGTACAAGTCCTCCACAGCGAAACATAGGGCCAAGCTACAAAATAGCCTAGTCCGCCCTTGGTATATAGGTCACGACACTAGTGAGAATCCTAGTCCACCCTTAAAAGGTCATGGAACTAGTGAAACTAGGGTATACAAAACTCAAACATCTGAGGTACAACCGCAGTTGTCCTCAATCTCATCATATGTACAAAACCTTGGGATACTCCCACAACCATTCTGCTGCCAAGGTATGACTACTGCCATCCTTGTGAAATGCATATACTCAATAGTGTATGACTCCAAGCTTCCCCTAAAGGAGAACTCGTTTCAGCATCCATCAAGTCCTGGCATTGGAATGGATATATGGCACAGTGCAGTACATGATTACAGTTTCACTTGATTTGTAAGTTCATTCAGGTGATTTAAAGATGTATCAATCAAGCTACGTACAAACCCAAAAGGAATTCTACAAAAACATGGGTAGATTACAATCTCAGAAGATATAAAACATATGAAATATAAACATTATCACACCACCACATGGTATTGTATCACTTCCCTACATGTAGCCTTACCCGTCATCATGCCATCACCTTATACATAGGATAACACCTCACATAGAGCACAAATCCAAGTTTAAGGTCATAAGACCATTCATAATATTCCCTACACAAACATCATTATCTTTCCATGACTTAGTAAGTCTCATCATTCCATCACCATACATGTGATACATAAGTTGGTGCAACATTATGTTCAATATCAACATTGTTCATAAGATAGCAATTAGGGTTACACAAACATAGAGAGAGAGGTACTCCATTAACATGCTAATCACACAAGAGGCAATGTGTCATCATTACTTACTTGCATTAGAGTTAGGTTCATTGAGAATAGTCAGATTACCATTTCTAAACAGCACTTTACTTAAAACCTTACGTTTGTACTCCTTTGATGGAAAAGGTAAAAATACTAGATCAAGGGTAAGAAAACACCAACAATTAGGGAAATTAAAATCAAAGCACCATAAATCATTAGTGTATAAAGTCATCCATCACCAGACTAAAGTCAACACAATATAACGACCATATAGGCAGGAAACTTCATCAGCCACTTGGGGTTAGTGGTATCATCAATCATTAGGAAACAAGGTGGTTGGATACTACCATGGATTAGAATTATTGGAGATTGTTGAAATTAGATTCACCCTCTTCATCAACCACATAGATTCAGGTGACATCATCAACCACTCAAAACACAAACATGGTAACCGAAGAAAAATTAGGGTTCGACCGCTGAAGATCCAAGGCATCAACGTCCATTAAGGTCCAAAGTTCAGTGACCACATAGATTGAAATGATAGCAACCAATGGTGATACAAATCTTGGCGATGAAACATATCAAAATTTTGTGACCTTGTAAGATACTCAACATTGGTGGCCTCAAGAAGAAAGAGAGAGAGCAAGAACTCATCGAACTTATGAAACCAAATAGGTTGTTCATCACCATAAATATTAAAAGTAATTAAGGTGTAAATCACAAGAAGAAGATGAACTCCAAACCCTAATTAACCACCTACATGAGAGAAAACAAAATCATGATTTGTAATAGAGAAAAACCAACATTTCCACAACATGCATCTATCAAGCTTTCCCCACCAAAGAAGGATTCATGCAGATGGATTAGGGTTTATCCAAGAAACAAATCCACCCAAGATTACCATGTGAACATCTAAGGGATACTATCTCTCTACTTGTAGCCATGTTTTAGAGAAAGATTAAGTGCATGTAAGATAAAAGTAAGCAATAATAGTGGAGAAAGTTACATAACTCACCTTAGAGTTGATGTGGAAAACTCCAAATCGAAAGATAGCTTGAAGGAGAGGGGGAAGAAACCCTAGATTGAGCACTCTTCACATCCAAGCTAGCTCTACCTCCAAGAAAAAAAGAAACCCTAGGTCAAGGACTAAGAAAGAGAGAAAAACCCTAGGCGTAAAGGCAAAGATGAGGAATTCTTCAAGATCTAACTCAAGCTCTACCAAGGAATACCATGGGTTCCACTAAGAAGAGAAAGAAGAAAGGTAGGGAATGAAGGAAAACGTAGGTAAAGAGGAAGATCTCACTTACCAAGACCAAGAACAAGATCAAGATAACACCAAACGATCACAAGAAGGGTAGATCCAAACCCTAGTTCAACATGCAAGGAAGATTGACCTTCTTCTCCTTCTTTGGAACTTCCTTCTCCACCAAGCACCAAGAGGACGATCTCTAAGAGAAACAAAGGAAGAAGAGAGAGAATATTAGGGTGTAAAAGGGGTTATTTGCATGCAAAGAGAGGGGTTTATAATAATGGGGTTGGAAAGAGAAAAAGAGGGTTAGACGTCAAGCTAAACATGCCATCTATCCAAAGGACCTCGTCCATGTAAGCATCATAGTCATGCATGCAACTAAGCATGACAAAACTAGGAAAAAATCATTGACCACTTAGTCCAAAAAAAGTAAACGATCTACGGGAAACTTCAGCGACCAAACTTGTTTAAAACTCAACAATCACTAACCCTAGGGTTCTTGGAAACCTAGAAGGGGTCATGAGACTCATCGACCGCCAAGTCTAGAAGGCACACACAACACTTCATTGACCATCAGAAATATGGATCACAAGATCCTTGGCAATCACCAAGTCTAGGGCTCATCGATCCAACCCACATCAAAGTCAAACATTGACTAGGGCATCCATGCAACCCTAATCTCAACGCATGATGCCACCACTCAAACCAAGATGTGACAAGGTTCCCCAAGTCACTACTCTATCAAACATGATGTCAAAACATGTGAGGTACAATTAGCATGTGACAAACTGCAAAAAAAACCTCAGATGCATGTAAATTGCAATTAGGTCTAAAATAAGCATATAAAAACATAACTAGCTCATCAGTTTCCAAGTTGAACCAAAATTGAAACATAAGATTGTCACATGATATCAAAACACATCACAAGCTTTAGTTAAGGTTTTAAGCATCTAATTATGATAAGAAAGCATGTTCAACCAGAAAGTCAAGGTCTGGGGTCTTATATTTAATGGTCAATGAGGAGGATGTAGACATATATGTTTTACAGGTACTAGATAGTTCCTAAAGTAGTTTTAGTCCAAAAGAAATTGTTTGAATCAACAAAATTATAGTTTTGGGGCCAAAAAAATTGGTCAAGTATAGAAGCAAAAGTTGGTTAGTTGTTCAAACAACTAGTGGATAGTTGTTTTATTAGAATGTTTTTGTCTAGTGTGACATCACATATAAGAAACTTTGGCCTTGTTTCACTTCATGGAACTACACAATGTGGGAAGAACTTGATTTATTTATCACTAGTGAATTTATTCAATTTTTATATCTAGTTTATCTCATTGTTTGGGAAATAATACATCCAATATCATTGTTTGTATTTTTCTCATGATACATTGTGTGTGCACTTTTTCATAAGTTTTGGATATGTAACAACCCCCCAAAGTTTCCACATTACTTTTCTTATTTCTTTATATTTATAGTATAAGATATGTACATGACAAAGAATGTACATATATCTTTAATTGCTTTTTTCTGGGTCCTGATACAAGATATACGGTCCATGCTTTAAAATAAACCAGACTGCAGACATTCACATCCAATACATTTATAGCTGAATGTGAGCAGTTACGATTGTTTAGCAATGAATAGTATTATGTGTAAACAATGTGTAATGTAAAAATATAGGAGTTATAACTTGGAATAAAAAGTCAGATGCTTTTCATTACCAATATGCCCATATTGGTTGTTATAAAGGGTAAAACTATAAAAGTAATATTGAAACAATATGTATAATAATACTAAAAAGTAAACATAATAGTGTTAAAATACAACAAATAATACACTTGAAAAAAAAAATATACCCGACATCTTTTATGGCCATTACGTTCTTGTTACTTATTTCATATGTTTTAGTGTGAAAAAAAATATATTTTAAAAATACATAACAAAAAAAAAATATAAGTATTGGTAGTAGAAAAAACACTATATACTACTATTCAAATATTAACATTTTTGACAGATTTTGGACCATTTAGGAAAAAAACTAATACAATGTGTCTTTTGACCATGCACTACTTTTGTGTTTGTGCTATATTATGTTTTCTAAATCAATTTTCTTATTTTCAGATCCACAAAAAATTGTATCTAATAAACTATTTGGACATGCAAGCACTCTCAAGAGGTCACCTCATGAAGTCATGCACTGTGGTGTCAAACAAGCTCAAGTTCACACTCAATGCAACTACTTCTTGCCCAATTTCATGCTCAATTGAGTTATTTTCTATCACCTTCTAATTCTAGACAAACTCAATAGGTGGTAGATGAATTATGTAACACTCGGGCTCACTCTAGTAGAGTTTCAGGAATGACGAATGGCCTCATAGAATACCACTAGTCATAATTGTATACTTTGTCCTCACTCACACGAAAGTCAGGATAAATTTTGTGACCGGTCACCAATCCTAGTACTACTCTGGGATGTGCACGCTTAACCACAGAGTTCTTTAGTGATGAACTCTATATAAGATCCTCAAATTTGATAAATTTGTATTAAGATATTACAAATATATCAAGTCATAATTTTGTTACTGTTATCCTAATAAAGTAGTTGGACCAATTATAAGACCTAGGTTTGAGTGATTGGCCTTTGAATCCAGTTTATGCCCAACTGAGATATATGTACAACAAATATGTCCATTGGAAGATAAGATGAAGAAAATGGAATTTCATGCCTAAGTATGATACTAATAATATTATCAATTGGTTGGTAAATTAGTTTGGCGATAGTTGACAAGATTCTAGAATATTCTAAGAGGATAAATAACTTGGATAATTAAATGAGTGATTTTCTAGTCTTTACCTAGACTCCAAGTATTCAAATATCAAATAAGCATATTATGACGTAATACTTGGCATCACACGAGATAATACTTATTTGAAGACAATTCCAAGAATTGAGATAATTACATGTTTTTTTGTGACATAAGTGACTCAGTTAAGGAATAACTTACATGGAAAGAAAAGGGTATCTCGTTAGTATTTTGATTCCAATCTTTTCCCAATTCAAGTTTAAGATAATGGAAATCTAATCCCAAAATTTTGGTATCAAATAGAGTCTCCTAGTGACATGCGGAATTACTTGACGATATGGCTAATAGACATAAATGGAGATAAATGCTATGATTAATCAATTGGGTTATAAAGCCAACATCAAAGTCCGACTATACCTATTTTCCTATGTGTAACACAAATATCAGATCTTATATGACCTATTGGAAGAAGATTCGACAAACAACGTCTCATCATCTACCTCGCGGAAGAAGGCTAGCGAGAGTTGCACTCCAACCAACACCTCGATCTCCCATGTCTCTAGATTGATTCCCAAAACGAAGTCCACTGGGCTCGAGAGATCACAAGAAATTGAATAAACCCTAGAACTACCTTAATGTGAGGTGTCAAGATATTGACTAAAATTCCCAAATAATCAGATAGAAAGGGATGTGTGCCATGCACTCTCTTATATGGTTCATGGCCATATAAGGGTGTAGAGATAACCCTTGCAACCTGTTAGTCATAAAATAACCCCCAATTGTACCTGAGGCAACCCACAACACTGTACCTAAGCTCCACCTATAGAGTAAGAAAGGCCAGGCTAGAGCTCATAAATCAGTGTAACCCCAGCCAATTCGGCTTCCGAGCACATCGCTCAATGTCGTTAGAGACTCTGTAGTCTTCAGAAGAGAGAAGGGGGGGATCGAAGACCTACTCCCTTGGTTCTTGCTCCAACACTCAGGTCTCTCCACCACACATCATGTTCCATACCATCCTGACATTACTTGAGGAGTGGAAACTGATCCTTTCCAAGGGAGCTATACCATCTTTCAGCATGCTAAACCATCAGGTAATTATCTGCTCTAGTTTTTTGGTTCTACCTACTTTAGAGCTTGATCATGCTCTTCCTCCTCCTGGTACCAAACATCCAGTGAAATGGTCTTTGAGTCTGGTCGAGTCTATTGAAGCCCATCATGGCTATGAATGAAGTTGCCTAGACCAGGAGGTAGGGGTCAACTCTCCAGTTGACCCTCCATGGTTTCACAGTAGTTGTGTGGGTAAGGAGAAGGGATGAAGAATCCCTTGAGGGGATTGACATATCTGCCCCAATCCGCATGACATACATGTCACAGTGCATGGGCATTTAAGTCAATTAGCCCATCTCAATATCCCAGCCCATGTACACAAGGCACTAATGAGGCACAAGCCCATTTGCGGGACCTGGTCTATGTGGCAAATGGATAATGTCTACTTTATTTTGTGGCTTTATGTAATTGGTCAGATCGTGTTTATTTTGCAATTATTCTAATAATTAAATGGTAGATCTGATGGTAGGGAAATTATATATCAAATTGCTCAGAAAAATAAGTGGAATCTAAATACAATATAATTGGGTCATGATTCTAAATCTAGCTCTAAAAGTATATTTAATACATGAATCTAGTGTGACTAACATATGGAAACCTAGATCAAATGGATAATATGTTGAATATATTGAATACGGTTATCTCTTGATCTAATCTAATATTGTGAAATATGATGATGGTCAAGATCAGAATAGTTAACAATGATGATCTTTTATGCTTTCTAAGTCATTAGTGAGATAATTAGGGTTCAATGATTATAGATCTTAGTATCTATATCTTAAACCTCATGATTCAAATGAGTGGATTTGTAATGTGATAATTATCCTAAAATATTGATTAGGGTTACATCTAGTGTATAATTAAGGTTCCTAAATCATTGGGCCCATGAACATGGGAATTAGGGTTTCTAGGCATAACCCTAATGGCCACCATAAACCAAAGAAACTGAAACTCTAGACGTAACCATGATTAGTATCATATGGTAACACATTTGTTATGTGTACTTTACATATCATGTTGATTGATTGGATGTACATTTTCTTGTTGAATACACTTGATGATTGGATTGCATAAAGTACACTTGAAGTGTAATTGTGCGTCATCTGCATGGAAAAGGTATGTAGTTACACTCATGAATACATGTGTCGACTTTCAAAGTTTGTTGAGGTTTCTATAAGAATGAATGAATGATATTGTTGGATGTTTATTTTTTTCATTCAAACTATAAACCCCCTATAAGTATCACATAAATGTAGAATATTATGAACCCTAGGTTTCACCCATAAAGGGGTAATGCACATAAGTCCAATGATGGATAGTGATTACACTTAAGAGTGCATACCAATCATGGGTTAGAATATGAAAGAAAATACAAGTTCATATGTGTTGTTAAATGATTGTTTAATATATGTTTATCTAATGTGTTAGATGAATCCATGTACCAATATAGAAATATGTTGACCGTGTTTTGTTTTGGCATTTTAGGTAGTTGATACACATGATAAAGGACATGAAGATAAAGATTGAAATCTCTTGAAGATATTAAAGATAAGGCAAGGAGGATTAGATAGTTCAGTATTTTTTTCTCATTTATGTACAAATTAGTTCTTGAAGTATTCATGGAACACCTTTGAGGTGTATAATTAAAATATATGCATGCTTTCAAGTTTAAATTACTGGAAATTATTTACTCATTTGTCATCATTTAAGCCTTAGTCCCAACTATGTTGGGGTTGGCTACATGGATCCTTCATTTCCATTCAGCTCTATCATGGGTCATATTCTGGTCGAGATGTAGAGATTCAAAATCACTCTTTGTAAGCTCTTCCCATGTTAATTTAGGCCTTCATCTTCTTCCATCAATGGAAATTATTTGTTGTTCTTTATTACTTGTTGAATATAATCTCGGAAATTTAGAGTAATGATCCTCGACTTTAAGGTCTCTCTTGACGGGGAAACATTGAAGAATGGGGGCGTTACATTTGGTATTAAAGCCCAAATTTATCAATTAACATTTAATAGTCTATAATTTTAAATAAGCCTTAGTTATATAAGGGAAAAACATTATTAGGGAATAATGTATCCTATAGGTTTCTCATCCCTAGTTTCATCCACATCTCATCTCTTTTCTTAATAAACCCTAAAAAGAGATTCCCTCCTCATTTTAAGTTAGGGTTTTGAGAAGAAGTAGGATTAAGTCATCCTGTACCAATTAATGCACTCATAATGTTAAGATAATGACATGGTTATCAAAAATGGTTATGTGGTATGTAGATTTTCTCTAGTGAGAATAAACCCTAGAATGATATAATTGGTAAACCCATTCGTCCAAGAAGGATTTAGGGTATAAAAACCCTAATAGGTCACGAGATATCTCAAGCCCTAAGATGTAGGGTATAGTCCCTAACCCTAAATCATAATCATGGGTGATGGGAGAAGCATAAGTGAATTAGAACCCAACTCCTATAAACCCTAAGTAGGGGTAAATAAAAGAGGAAAATCAAATGGGTATGGGTGAGCCCGCTTGGATACTCCATGTTATATACCCTAGTTTCCCATTCATGCAAGTACTTAGAGTATTTCATGCATACTGCACATTAAGGGTTTTGAATATAAATGGGAGATATGAAATCCGTAATGATGTAATGAAAATAGAAAACCCTAATTTCACTTTTGGGATTGGTGTCTCGACCTGGGGTGGGTCAACCCAAGGATGGGAAAATATCTATGCAGGATGCATAACCCTAAACTCTTGGAGTCAAGTCGTGGCTAGAAAGTCTAACCTCCTCATAGAGGTCAAAAAGACACCTTAGGTTAGGACCTTCCCAAGAAGGTGAGTTAACCAATCTCATGTTAAGAATTAGGGAAATTTTGGACGTCCTCACGGACCTAATTCTAAAGGGATGGAATGTGATGGGATGTTGAGTGCATAAGGCATGGTAGCCTCTACCACCTACCTAAACAAAATAAGTTGACAAATATAATTACAATCTATGTAAATATGAAACATTGGTTAGACAAATCCCAGGGTAAATATGTAATGGCAAGTAATTTACATTGTAGGAAATCCTACATCTAAGGCATATAAACCCTTCCACCATCAAGTCTGAAAAAGAAGGGTGTGAATTGGGATTAATGCTCGAGATCCATAAATATATAAATGAATGAAAACTTTAGTTTGATAAATATTAATAAAAATGCATAATTTAACAAGTTAACCCATTGAAATAAAATCATGTAAAGGACGTCTAAGTCAAAAACTCTCTTGGGGAAGGATGAGCCATGGGACATAGTGTAACGACACACACCATTATTAAGATAACAAGTGTCATTAACAATAATAAAACATGCGGAAGCGATCATCACCAGCGGATTACTAAAAATCACTAAAAATTTAAAACTTTTTGCAAAGAGATCCTCACATAGGAAATCTTTTCTATTAAGAACCATTGTATAACATTTATATTCTAGTTCAAACGTACATAACATGTACCATCTCTTTTCAGAGACTACATCATCAATTGCCTTATAAACATTATATACATACAGTATATGAATCTTGGGGCATCAAGCCAAAACCTTAGATTGATGTATTAAAACACTGACTAAAAACTCCGAGGACCTGAGAGTACAGAGACGACACATAGGACTTTCTAGCTACATAACTTTACAGACAGTATCTCCACCTCATATCTTACTGCTGTCCAGGCTATAGCTTTCCTTTTCCTGTAAAAGAGTATCTACGTCTTTGTCCGCATCCACCTAAAAATGTTGGATCCCACGGGGGTGAGACAATTGTAAATTGCCCCAGTGAGAGATATAACTCTCCGCCAAAACATTATTATTGTAATTAAGGATATAAAATTGGGCAGATGATGAGAAGTTTAAAGCATTCTCTTAATAAGGAATAGGAAGAACATGTATATCATTTATCCTCCATATTATACCATCATATCAAACTTCTCTTGTGACGCTCATTATCATGATATGTCACCCATGAGACATTCTTGTTTCAACTTATTGGCCTAAGCCAATCTGCTAAATAGATTTTGGTTATAATGGACATGAGAGTGTACATCATCATGTCTTATTCAGGCATTGGTCTATACCAATCCTATATAAGTATTCCAGGCATTGGATTACACCAATCATGTGCAACTAGTACAAGCATTAGATTTATATTATTCCTATGTATCCAATCCAAGTATTGATCTATGTCAATCATGTGCAACCATTCCAGGTATTGATCTATGTCAATCTTGTGAAACTATTCTAGGTATTGATCTATGTCAATCCTGTGCAACCATTCCAGGTATTGGGTTATTACCAATCCTGTGTTATTATTCCAGGTATTGATCTATGTCAGTCCTATGCATTCCAGGTATTGGGAGTTAGCCAATCCTGTGTTATTATTCCAGGTATTGATCTATGTCAATCCTGTGCATTCCAGGTATTGGGAGTTAGCCAATCCTATGTTATTATTCTAGGTATTGGGAGTTAACCAATCCTGTGCATTCCAGGTATTGGGAGTTAGCCAATCATGTGTTATTATTCCAGGTATTGATCTATGTCAATCCTGTGCATTCCCGGTATTGGGAGTTAGCCAATCCTGTGTTATTATTCCAGGTATTGGGAGTTAACCAATCCTGTGTTATTATTCCAGGTATTGGGAGTTAACCAATCCTGTGCATTCCAGGTATTGGGAGTTAGCCAATCCTGTGTTATTATTCCAGGTATTGATCTATGTCAATCCTGTGCATTCCAAGTATTGGGAGTTAGCCAATCCTGTGTTATTATTCCAGGTATTGGGAGTTAACCAATCCTGTGCATTCCAGGTATTAGGAGTTAACCAATCATGTGTTATTATTCCAGGTATTGGGAGTTAGCCAATCCTGTGTTATCAATCCAGGTATTGGGAGTTAACCAATCCTGTGACACTATTCCAGGTATTGGAGTTTAACCAATCCTGTGCAGATGTTATTCCAGGTATTAGACTATGCTAATTCTGTGCAACTATTCCAGGTATTGAACTATATCAATTCTGTAATACTAAAAGCGATATTTATCACATATTGATATATCACTTTCCTCATCACTTTCAACTTCCTTAAGTTATCATCTTATCTTGGATTAAGGTATTTCCCATCTTAATCCTTTCATCCATTAACCTATCACCCTTACCATGAAGTGCATAGGTCACACATAAGAATGATCCTACTATCTTTAATAATATGGACTCATCTCAAGTTAAAGCATTACTTGCTATAAGGATATCCACAATCAATCACTTTAGGCATTTCCCCCATCAATATATTAGTAACCATTCCATTATTAGGATTAGGGTTTCCCATACTATCATACTTCATTAGGGTGAGGATTGCATATAACATCACCCTTCATTAGGCTTTCTCATCATATTGCCTAAAATTAGGGTTTACTATTCATCCCAACATGGGTTTCTCATGGCATCACCCTCAATTAGGGTTTACATGGAATCAACCTCAATTAGGGTTCACATGATCTCTTTATTAAGGATCATACCCTATTCATCACATGATCAATACTCATGTATGAATTCCTTTCCATCATTCTATCAACTTGATTAGGTTACATCAACCCTTCAATCAAGTATATATACAACTATGGTTAACATAGTGTACTAAGACATTGTTCTTATAAGCAATTAGGGTTCATCCCTTAATTGGCACTAATCACTTAGGTACTATTAGGGTTTCAACCTTTGTACCTTCATTTATTATCACTAATAATCATCATTGGATCAATGGATGATTCATCATCTCTATTCTCAAGAGATTCAATCACATTGGACCTCCATTACTTAAGGTATCCAATTGAATTAGGGTTTTCAATGTTGATTCCTTCAATCATTGAATTCATGGAACCAATCATCAATTGGACCTATAATCATACTTGAATTGAGTTAAATAGGTAAACCTTCAACTGATTTGACCCTTAATTAACTCTCAATTGGTCATCAATTAGGGTTTGATTCAATTGAATTAGGGTTTAGAATCGATGATCCTTCAACACTAATCAATGCAAGATTGGTTACATTGAAACTATTGAACCATCATTCAAATTGGGTATGACCTGACCCCAAACGGTCTTGAGGTCGTTTGGATGACCTCCAAACGGTCTTGAGACCGTTTTCCCATCAAATCACTCAAATCCAAGCCATCCAATTAAGGTTTGGATCATGGGATTAATCACCAAATCAGCAATTGATTACACTTCAACTTAGTGACATTGGATCTTCAATTGCTTAACCATACTCAACCCTAGATCTCCAAACGGTCTTGGGTGACCCCCAAACTGTCTTGAGACCGTTTGGCTCATCCAACCTTTGGATTCTAGTGAAATTTCATCAAGGTTTGGTCTATCGAGTTGATCAACAAATCAGCACTTAATTGCAATATGATTTGGTACCTTTAGACCTTCAATTGGTCAACTATACTTGACCCCAGACCTCCAAACGGTATTGGGGTGACCCCCAAACGGTCTTGAGACCGTTTGGGTGATCCCCAAACGGTCTTGAAACCGTTTGGGCTAATCAACCCAAAATCTCCAATTAACTCATTGGAATTTCAGCACTGTTTTGAATTAGGGTTTGCCCAATTGAATAGCCTTCAACTCATGATTCCTTGGGAGTTAATCCCTAAACTTTGGTGAGTCATTATACCACATCATTATGAACAGTAATACCAAACTGTCAACCCTTGGTCAACGCACTCAAACGGTCTTGAGACCGTTTTCCCAAAAAGTTCAATTAAATCAGATTGATAATCAGCACTTAATCCAATTAGGTTTCCCTAATTGATTAGCCTTCAACTCACGATTACTTGGGAGTTAATCCCTCAAATTTGGAGGGTCATCAACCAACATAATTAAGAACAGGAATCCCAAACGGTCAACGCTTGGTAAACTCACTCAAACCGTCTTGAAACCGTTTTCCCAAACAGGTCAAGTTAATCAGGTTGAAAATCAGCATTTAATTCAATTCAATTTGCCTAATTGATTGGCCTTCAACCTACGATTCCTTTGGAGTTAACCCCTCAAATTTGGTGGGTCATTAGACAACATAATTAGGAACAAAATTCCCAAACGGTAAATGCTTGGTCAACCATCTCAAACGGTCTTGAAACCGTTTTCTCCTAAACGGTTTCAAACCGTTTGCCTTTAAACGGTTTGCTGAAATCGCATACCCAATCAAATTAAAACGATTTGGAATAGCTATCAAAACCGTTTGGCTTGGTACGTTTCTTTGGATAAGCATATAGGATGATTTCATTATCCCCTTCCTTCGAAAAACCAAGAACATCAACCGTTCTTGATGGAAATTGCAGCAAAGAAACAAGAGTGTATCAAATTGAAGAAAGCAATCAACAAAGCATAGAGAATTGATGCAATAGCAATGTTTAAGGGTTTAAGTTATAAAACCCACCTCCAATTGGTCTCCAAAGCTCCTAGATAACTCCATAAATGGTGGATGAAGCTCTTGCAACTCCCCCTAGGCTCGTCCTCAAGCTTTTGATTGTAAAAGTTGGCTAGGGATGAAGAGGAGATCGAAATAAGAAGGAATCCATAATTTATTTTCGATTTCCACCATGAAATCATGAAGAACAAGGGTCAAGAGGCTTACCAACAGGTTAATACTCGTCCTCCTGTTGCTCCTAAGTCCCCTTGAGCTCACCCAAAGCAAAGGAAGAAGAAAGGGCCGAAAAAGCCTTTCAATTGATTTAGAAAGGGCACTTTTATAAGGAAATTGATGAGAGAGAAAATGCATTATTAAAATGCATTTAATTCCAAAAACATGGCCGCCTCTTCCCCCTCAAATTCCCCTCAAAATCCTTAAGGACGAGGCTATCTTCATTTCCTCATATTCCTCTCAATTATCCATGATTTAAAGAAAAGCAAATTAAGCACCTTAATGCTTAATATATTAATATCCCATATGTGAGTGGATATTACTTTTCTTTATAATAAGGTGAGTGGAGTTTCACCTACTTAGGATATTTTCGTTCCTTATCTTGGCAAAAGAACGTCCATCCTTAACCAAAATCAACCAATAACATTTTGGTTGAAGGCCCTTTAATTAATACATTCATTTTTTCCCTAAATTGAATTAGGGTTTCAATTAGGATTAAATCTTGATTATTTTAATATCAAGATTCTCTCTCCTCCAACTTAATTCAAATGAGATGCCCCTTTCATTTTATTTTCTCTACCCGATGCCAAGAAACATTAAGGACCTTATTGAAGTGGTAATTTGCATATTGAACCCTAGATTTTGGGTAAATTGCACATTACACCAAAACTAGGTTTTAATGCACAAGGATTGCTTTACAAGCTTAATCTTGGTGTCCAAGCTTGTGGAAACCATACCAGTACATCATATTCATTCTTATGATGTTTCAACATCAGAGGAACATCTTATCATGCAACATTTGCAATTTAACCCCGCAACTTGGGTAATTTGCACTTTAGTCCAAAACAAGCAATCATTGCTTCAACATTGTTCAAACATGACCAAAATTGAAAGATAGGTTCCTTTTGAGCCTTAATTACTTTTCACAAGATGATATTAATCATATAATCATCTTTCTTAATCAAAACACCTAGGGTTAAAGCATAACCCAGGTCAGGGATGTTACAAATTATAAACCCCTAACAAGGATTTCGTCCCTGAAATCCCAGATAAAGGGAACAGATATTATTCATTCATCATATCATCATGTCTCTTCATAACACCTCATTGTTATGTAGACATCATAGAACTTTGATCAGCACAAAGTTCCTTCACACAATATTCTCATAGAGTCAATTGAGATCTTATCTTAAAGACATATTTAGTTGTTATGTTTGTGCAAAGCATAAACCCCTAACATATGATGTTCATATCATTTTATATAATCAGATTGATTTCATAGTTGACCATTCCAGGTAGCCAACCTAAACCATCTGATAATTCTCAGATACCAGAATCTCTTACCTTGGTATCAGTCACATGTGTTGAAAACACATCATTTTCTCATCTTTCTTTTATCATATTTACAACTTTATTGAACAGGGATCACCTCCCTTGTTCTCTTTATCATCATATAAGGGTCATACTTTTACTTCCTCATATATACATACTGATCTGAATTCATATCAGATCCCTCTTTCTTGTACTTAAGATATGATACATTTATCCATACCATATTTCCAATTTCATGATACTCATTAGATTGTATCAGAATGATTGATTGATCAGGGCAATCAAAAAGATATCAATCTAAGAGTTTCCATACTCACTTTATCATCAATAGTTGTACACCTGATCAGGGTTTACAAGTACTGAGATCAAGTAGTATGCAATTACATGCTATCATATTTCTTACTTTTCATATTATCATAACATAAGATTTAACATCCCTGGATTTTATCCATGCATCTCTTCTATACCTCTTCCTCTTTCATAGAGGTATGATCAATATATAGCATTTAAAAGAATACTGAACATAATTCAAATTCTAGTTCTCATCATTTCTTCCCTATATAGCAACCAATGGGGAAAACAATATCAACAATCCTCCTTTTTATAACAAAAAGGGTTTAGTGTACTCAACATGTACACATTTATAACATACCTTTTCCTCACATCATGGTCTTATTAGTCTTATTACTGAAGCAGAAACTAAGCCATGGAATCTTACAGGTGAAAGGTTAAGACCTTTTCACTTACTTAGTGGCTACTGCCCTGGTACACTAGGCATTTATTGCACTATTAGTACCAAAAACTTGGCTTTTTAAAACCATTAGGCAAATGTCTCTAAATTATAGAGATCATCACCTATCTTTCATCTTATTGCCCCTTCTTGGGCAATGCCATCACATATTTATTATCTGTCTAAACTCATGGCAGAGTCTACTTTCTTGCCATAAGTTAATATTTTCCATATTTTCCCTTGTTCCAACATGACTAAGTCATTTAGGAACTCTTCTTAAAGCTCAAGCTTTCTGTATTAAGGACTGATAACCTAGGTTGTAAAGCTAGCATCCAGTCCACTATATGCATTATTGTTGCCCTAATCTGCCCAACAAGAACATGATCATAGGATTCTCTATCCTGATCAGGTCTTAATGGGGATTCTCAGACACTCATTCTATTCTTGCATGATCCCTTGCACCTCTTCTTGGTGCAACAACATTGCCCTAAGCAATGTGTTCCTTGTGCTCTCCAGTCATTTTAAAACTTTACCCTTTCTCTGCACAAGCAGAAATCATTATAGGGTATACTGGAGGACACTAACACAGATTCAACAACTTAGTCCTATGTATCTGTAGACTCAGTGAACCTAGAGCTCTGATACCACTAATTGTAACGACACACACCATTATTAAGATAACAAGTGTCATTAACAATAATAAGACATGCGGAAGCGATCATCACCAGCGGATTACTGAAAATCACTAAAAATTTAAAACTTTTTGCAAAAAGATCCTCACATAGGAAATCTTTTCTATTAAGAACCATTGTATAACATTTATATTCTAGTTCAAATGTACATAACATGTACCATCTCTTTTCAGAGACTACATCATCAATTGCCTTATAAACATTATATACAGACAGTATACGAATCTTGGGGCATCAAGCCAAAACCTTAGATTGATGTATTAAAACACTGACTAAAAACTCCGAGGACCTGAGAGTACAGAGACGACACATAGGACTTTCTAGCTACATAACTTGACAGACAGTATCTCCACCTCATATCTTACTGTTGTCCAGGCTGTAGCTTTCCTTTTCCTGTAAAAGAGTATCTACTTCTTTGTCCGCATCCACCTAAAAATGTTGGATCCCACGGGGGTGAGACAATTGTAAATTGCCCCAGCGAGAGATATAACTCTCCGCCAAAACATTATTATTGTAATTAAGGATATAAAACTGGGCAGATGATGAGCAGTTTAAAGCATTCTCTTAATAATGAATAGGAAGAACATGTATATCATTTATCCTCCATATTATACCATCATATCAAACTTCTCTTGTGACGCTCATTATCATGATATGTCACCCATGAGACATTCTTGTTTCAAATTATTGGCCTAAGCCAATCTGCTAAACAGATTCTGGTTATAATGGACATGAGAGTGTACATCATCATGTCTTATTCAGGCATTGGTCTATACCAATCCTATATAAGTATTCTAGGCATTGGATTACACCAATCCTGTGCAACTAGTACAAGCATTAGATTTATATTATTCCTATGTATCCAATCCAAGTATTGATCTATGTCAATCCTGTGCAACCATTCCAGGTATTGATCTATGTCAATCCTGTGAAACTATTCTAGGTATTGATCTATGTCAATCCTGTGCAACCATTCCAGGTATTGGGTTATTACCAATCCTGTGTTATTATTCTAGGTATTGATCTATGTCAATCCTGTGCATTCCATGTATTGGGAGTTAGCCAATCCTGTGTTATTATTCCAGGTATTGATCTATGTCAATCATGTGCATTCCAGGTATTGGGAGTTAGCCAATCCTGTGTTATTATTCCAGGTATTGAGAGTTAACCAATTCTGTGCATTCCAGGTATTGGGAGTTAGCCAATCATGTGTTATTATTCCAGGTATTGATCTATGTCAATCCTGTGCATTCCAGGTATTGGGAGTTAGCCAATCCTGTGTTATTATTCCAGGTATTGGGAGTTAACCAATCCTGTGTTATTATTCCAGGTATTGGGGGTTAACCAATCCTGTGCATTCCAGGTATTGGGAGTTAGCCAATCCTGTGTTATTATTCCAGGTATTGATCTATGTCAATCCTGTGCATTCCAAGTATTGGGAGTTAGCCAATCCTGTGTTATTATTCCAGGTATTGGGAGTTAACCAATCCTGTGCATTCCAGGTATTGGGAGTTAACCAATCCTGTGTTATTATTCCAGGTATTGGGAGTTAGCCAATCTTGTGTTAGCAATCCAGGTATTGGGAGTTAACCAATCCTGTGACACTATTCCAGGTATTGGAGTTTAACCAATCCTATGCAGATGTTATTCCAGGTATTAGACTATGCTAATTCTGTGCAACTATTCCAGGTATTGAACTATATCAATCCTGTAATACTAAAAGTGATATTTATCACATATTGATATATCACTTTCCTCATCACTTTCAACTTCCTTAAGTTATCATCTTATCTTGGATTAAAGTATTTCCCATCTTAATCCTTTCATCCATTAACCTATCACCCTTACCATGAAGTGCATAGGTCACACATAAGAATGGTCCAACTATCTTTAATAATATGGACTCATCTCAAGTTAAAGCATTACTTGCTATAAGGATATCCACAATCAATCACTTTAGGCATTTCCCCCATCAATATATTAGTAACCATTCCATTATTAGGATTAGGGTTTCCCATACTATCATACTTCATTAGGGTGAGGATTGCATATAACATCATCCTTCATTAGGCTTTCTCATCATATTGCCTAAAATTAGGGTTTACTATTCATCCCAACATGGGTTTCTCATGGCATCACCCTCAATTAGGGTTTACATGGAATCAACCTCAATTAGGGTTCACATGATCTCTTTATTAAGGATCATACCCTATTCATCACATGATCAATACTCATGTATGAATTCCTTTCCATCATCCTATCAACTTTATTAGGTTACATCAACCCTTCAATCAAGTATATATACAACTATGGTTAACATAGTGTACTAAGACATTGTTCTTATAAGCAATTAGGGTTCATCCCTTAATTGGCACTAATCACTTAGGTACTATTAGGGTTTCAACCTTTGTACCTTCATTGATTATCACTAATAATCACCATTGTATCAATGGATGATTCATCATCTCTATTCTCAAGAGATTCAATCACATTGGACCTCCATTACTTAAGGTATCCAATTGAATTAGGGTTTTCAATGTTGATTCCTTCAATCATTGAATTCATGGAACCAATCATCAATTGGACCTATAATCATACTTCAATTGAGTTAAATAGGTAAACCTTCAACTTATTTGACCCTTAATTAACCCTCAATTGGTCATCAATTAGGGTTTGATTCAATTGAATTAGGGTTTAGAATCGATGATCCTTCAACACTAATCAATGCAAGATTGGTTACATTGAAACTATTGAACCATCATTCAAATTGGGTATGACCTGACCCCAAACGGTCTTGAGGTCGTTTGGATGACCTCCAAACGGTCTTGAGACCGTTTTCCCATCAAATCACTCAAATCCAAGCCATCCAATTAAGGTTTGGATCATGGTATTAATCACCAAATCAGCAATTGATTACACTTCAACTTAGTGACATTGGATCTTCAATTGCTTAACCATACTCAACCCTAGATCTCCAAACGGTCTTGGGTGACCCCCAAACTGTCTTGAGACCGTTTGGATGATCTCCAAACGGTCTTGAGACCGTTTGGCTCATCCAACCTTTGGATTCTAGTGAAATTTCATCAAGGTTTGGTCTATCGAGTTGATCAACAAATCAGCACTTAATTGCAATATGATTTGGTACCTTTAAACCTTCCATTGGTCAACTATACTTGACCCCAGACCTCCAAACGGTCTTGGGGTGACCCCCAAACGGTCTTGAGACCGTTTGGGTGATCCCCAAACGGTCTTGAAACCGTTTGGGCTAATCAATCCAAAATCTCCAATTAACTCATTGGAATTTCGGCACTGTTTTCAATTAGGGTTTGCCCAATTGAATAGCCTTCAACTCACGATTCCTTGGGAGTTAATCCCTAAAATTTGGTGAGTCATTATACCAAATAATTAGGAACAGTAATCCCAAACGGTCAACCCTTGGTCAACGCACTCAAACGGTCTTGAGACCGTTTTCCCAAAATGTTCAATTAAATCAGATTGATAATCAGCACTTAATCCAATTAGGTTTCCCTAATTGATTAGCCTTCAACTCACGATTCCTTGGGAGTTAATCCCTCAAATTTGGAGGGTCATCAACCAACATAAATAAGAACAGGAATCCGAAACGGTCAATGATTGGTCAACTCACTCAAACGGTCTTGAAATCGTTTTCCCAAACAAGTCAAGTTAATCAGGTTGAAAATCAGCATTTAATTCAATTCAATTTGCCTAATTGATTGGCCTTCAACCTACAATTCCTTTAGAATTAACCCCTCAAATTTGGTGGGTCATTAGCCAACATAATTAGCAACAAAATTCCCAAACGATCAACGCTTGGTCAACCATCTCAAACGGTCTTGAAACCGTTCTCTGCCAAACGGTTTCAAACCGTTTGCCTTTAAACGGTTTGCTGAAATCGCATACCCAATCAAATTAAAACGATTTGGAATAGCTATCAAAACCGTTTGGCTTGGTACTTTTCTTTGTATAAGCATATAGGATGATTTCATCATCCCCTTCCTTCGAAAAACCAAGAACATAAACCGTTCTTGATGGAAATTGCAGCAAAGAAACAAGAGTGTATCAAATTGAAGAAATCAATCAACAAAGCATAGAGAATTGATGCAATAGCAATGTTTAAGGGTTTAAGTTATAAAACCCACCTCCAATTGGGCTCCAAAGCTCCTAGATCACGCCATCAATGGTGGATGAAGCTCTTGCAACTCCCCCTAGGCTCGTCCTCAAGCTTTTGATTGTAAAAGTTGGCTAGGGTTGAAGAGGAGATCGAAATAAGAAGGAATCCATAATTTATTTTCGATTTCCACCATGAAATCATGAAGAACAAGGGTCAAGAGGCTTACCAACAGGTTGAGACTCGTCCTACTGTTGCTCCTAAGTCCCCTTGAGCTCACCCAAAGCAAAGGAAGAAGAAAGGGCCGAAAAAGCCTTTCAATTGATTTAGAAAGGGCACTTTTATAAGGAAATTGATGAGAGAGAAAATGCATTAGTAAAATGCATTTAATTCCAAAAACATGGCCGCCTCTTCCCCCTCAAATTCCCCTCAAAATACTTAAGGACGAGGCTATCTTCATTGCCTCATATTCCTCTCAATTATCCATGATTTAAAGAAAAGCAAATTAAGCACCTTAATGCTTAATATATTAATATCCCATATGTGAGTGGATATTACTTTTCTTTATAATAAGGTGAGTGGAGTTTCACCTACTTAGGATATTTTCGTTCCTTATCTTGGAAAAAGAACGTCCATCCTTAACCAAAATCAACCAATAACATTTTCTTTGAAGGCCCTTTAATTAATACATTCATTTTTTCCCTAAATTGAATTAGGGTTTCAATTAGGATTAAATCTTGATTATTTTAATATCAAGATTCTCTCTCCTCCAACTTAATTCAAATGAGATGCCCCTCTCATTTTATTTTCTCTACCTGATGACAAGAAACATTAAGGACCTTATTGAAGTGGTAATTTGCATATTGAACCCTAGATTTTGGGTAAATTGCACATTACACCAAAACTAGGTTTCAATGCACAAGGATTGCTTTACAAGCTTAATCTTGGTGTCCAAGCTTGTGGAAACCATACCACTACATCATATTCATTCTTATGATGTTTCAACATCAGAGGAACATCTTATCATGCAACATTTGCAATTTAACCCCTCAACTTGGGTAATTTGCACTTTAGTCCAAAACAAGCAATCATTGCTTCAACATTGTTCAAACAGGACCAAAATTGAAACATAGGTTCCTTTTGAGACTTAATTACTTTTCACAAGATTAGATTAAGCATATAATCATCTTTCTTAATCAAAACACCTAGGTTTAAAGCATAACCCAGGTCAGGGATGTTACACATAGAATCATTATGATATTTGGAAATCCAAATCCTAAAACATTAGGACAATAAAATAATGATAGTAGAAAGTTCTAATTATCCCTATACAAGTAAGTGGTCTAACATAGCCCTATATAGGGAATATGCTCAAGTGAGCCATGAAGTATCCCTATGAAAGGAAGAATCTCAAGCTAGGCTCAAATTATCCCTAGGTAGGGAAGAGCCTTATGTGAGCCTATCTAGAGAATAGTTGAGACATGTCTTAGCCCTATAGAGGGAAAAGTTGAGCCTCACATTAGCCCTATGCTAGGAAGATCTCATGAGAAGCCACTTTCTATGTGTGTAAGGCCCAAGGGGTCATGTAGGAATAATGAAGGCATGTAATGCATGAAATATGGCATCTCAATAAACCATGGGGAACTAAGTCAATCTTGAAGTCAAATAGGGAGGATTAAAGGTACAACCTATGCGGTTAGGAGGTGATCATGCCCTAAGTGCATAAAACCATGGGGTCAGGAGATGTCCATCCATGTTTGCTTGAGGGACATGAGGTCTGGAGCTTGGCCACCTTCATGAGTTCAAGAGGCCCGAGGGGTAAAAGTGATGGGCACTCCATAAGTACGTAAATATCATGATGTCAAAGAAATATCACTCCAAAAGTACCTACAACCATAGACACCTTGACAGAATGACTAAGGATATGATACATGAGATGTAGATATAAATAATTCCATAAAATATAAAATAATAGAATATTTTAAAGCAGTTGTTCACAAACTCAAGGGTGAGAAAGGCAGTATCCTTAAGTCTAAGTTATTTGAGAAATATTCATGTAATTTGAATGATTTCATTGATACTAATCATTATTGAGAGTGACTCAACCTACAATTAAAAATTATAAGATTGTGCATTACCTATGCAAGTGGAATCAAGTGAACTTTGTATTTGGACTATAGTCAAATGCCTATTTCATTTGTCATGGGTGTAGAGATTGGAAAACCACATATGACACATGAGATTGTCTTATGAAGATGGATACCTTAAGATTAATTTAATGACATAATGTTGGGTTTACAGGTGTTATCTAACCCTTATACGACAATGTATGAATAATAGTCTGGAAACCTAGGTGAAAATGTGATCACCAAGTGAAATTAAAATCATCAAGTGATAATGTAATGTCAAGAATAAGGATGTGGAAAAATACTATTAGATTGAATTATAGTTTCAACCTCATAATATGAGAAAGTTCTAAATCAATACAAGTTATGAAACATAACCTAGATAAAACCTATAAGAAAGGTTTATACCCCTTTATCATAATGATAATTGATTTATATTCACCTTAACCTGATTAGGTTTGAATTTTAGGGGCCAAAATTCCTTTTAAGGAGGGTTGAATGTAAGATCTTCCCCAAATTTGATAAATTTTCATTAAGATATTATGAATATATCAAGTCACAATTCCACAATGATTCCCCTAATAAATTAGTTGGATCAGTCATAAAACCTAAGTTTAAGTTACGGGCCGTAAAATCTAATTTGAGCCCAATTGAGAATTTGTATAACTATGGCCATTGGAAGATAAGATAAAGGAAGTGGAATTTCATGCCTAAGTATAATACTAATAATATTATCAATTGATTGGTAAATTAGTTTGGATATAATTGGCAAGATTCTAGAATATTCTAAGAGATAATACTTGTTTGAAGATAATTCCAACAATTGAGATACTTACATGTTTGATTGTGACCTAGGTGACTCATTTAAGGAAATACTTGAATGGTAATAAAGTGTATCTGTAGTTAGTATTTTAATTCCAATCTTTTCTCAATCTGAGTTTAGGATAATGGGAATCTAATCCCAAAATTTAAGGTCAAACGGACACTCCTACGGACATGTGGAATTACATGAAAATATGGCAAAAATATGCATAATTGGTGATAAATGGTATGACTAATAAACTGGGTTTATAAAGCCAAGACCAAAGTCCGGCTGTACCAATTTTCCCATGTGTGACATAGATGTCGGTCTTATCTGACACACTGGATGAAGAACTGATAAAGAACGTGTCATAATTTACCTCACGGAAGGAGGCCAGCGAGAGTCAGACTCCACCCAACACCTCGATCTCCCTTGTTTCTAGACTGATTTCCATGAGATAAAGTCTCTTGGACTTGGGAGATTACAATGAATTCAATAAACCCAAGAACTACCTTCTATCATGGGATGTCAAGATAATGCCGAACTTATCAAATAGCCAAACAAAAAGGGTTGATCATCACACACTCTCCTCTATGTCTCACAGTCATATAAGGTTGTAGAGACAACCCTAGTAACCTTCTAGTCATAAAATAACCCCTAATTGTACCCAAGGTAGCATGCAACACTCTAACTAAGCTCCAACTATCGAACTAACAAGGCCAGGCTGGCACTCACAAATCGGTGTATCCCTGACCAATTGACTATTCTGAAGCATCACTTGAGGTTGTCAGAGACTCCACATTCTTCAAAAGCAAGGAGGGGATCTGAGATGTACTCCCCTAGTTTTGGCTCTAGCTCTTAGGGCTCGCCACCACACATCATGTTGTAGACCATCGTGGCACTACTTAAGGGGTGGGAAATGATCCTTAGGGTCCCAGTGAGCTGCACCGTCCTTCAGCATGTCCAACCATCATGTAATTACCTACTCTAGTTTTCTAGTTCTACCTACTTTAGATATCGATCTCACTCTCCCTCCTTAGAGTAACAAACATCCAGTGAAAATGCTCTTTGAGGGTCGAGGCTACTGAAGCCAATTGTGGTTTTGCATGGAGTTGCCTAGCTTGAGAGGCAGGATTCAACTCTCTAGTTGACCCTCCATGGCTGCACAATAGTAGCTACAAGGGGAAGGAGTAGGGATATAGAATCCATAGAGGGTATTGACATCTCTACTCCCAATCCATGTGACATACATGTCACTACACATGGGCGTTTAAGTCAATAAGCCCTTCACAATCTCTCATCCCACATGGAAAGGGAGATAATGAGGTGCAAGCCCATTGGTGGCACCTGGTCCACGTGGCAAATGGATAATGTCTATTTTGCTGTCATGGCCTTATGTAATTGGTCAAATCATTTTTATCTTGCAATAATCCTAGAAATTAAATGGTAGATCTGATGGTAGAGAAACTATACATCAAATTGCTTAGAAAAATAAGTGGAATTTGAATAAAATATAATTGGGTCTTGACATTTGTAGTATAATTGCATGTTTTCAGCATGGTAAAGGTGTGTGGTTACACTTATGAATACATGTAGTGACTTCTGAAGTTTGTCAAGGTTTCTCCAAGATTGAATGAATGACAACTGTTGGATGTTTATTTATTTCTACAAACTATAAATCCCCTATGAGTATCACATAAATATATAATATTCTAAACCATGGGTTTCACCCATCAAGGGGTAATGCACATAAACCCAATGATGGAAAATGATTACACCTGATAGGGCATACTAAGCATGGATTAGAATATGAAAGGAAATACAAGTTTATATGTGTTGTTGAATAATTTTTTTTACATATGCATATGTGATGTGTTGGATGAACCCGTGTACAATTATAGAAATATGTTGATCGTTTTTTGTTTGTCTTTGTTTTAGGTAATTGCAACACATGATAAAGGACATGAATATAAAGATTGAAATCTCTTATAATGTTAAAGATAAGGCAAGAAGGATTGGATACCTTAGCATTTCTTCTCATTTATTTACAAAAATATTCCTATAACACCTTCAAGGTGTATAATTCGAATATGCATTCATTCAAGTTTAAATTAATGGAAATTATTTAATATTCTTTATTATTTGTTGAATTTTATCCTACAAATTTAGAGTAATATCCTCAACTTTAAGGTCTCTCTTGACGAGGACATACTTAAGAGTGGGGGTAGTTGCAGGCTCCCTAAAAAGGACGTGCATCTTGTGAATATGAGTAGTCCAATCATTACATTTAAGATCATTTCATCCAAGGACTCAAATCTTAGGACATTATAATCCCCCCCACTTAGACTCTTGATGTCCTCATCAAGACTCAACTATATGGCCTCATAATCTATCCCCATTTCAATACACACCCAAGTGGCCCATGTACACTCAGCTCCCGACCATGGCTAGTAGTGCAAGAGTGGCTCCATCAACTAGGATAGTCCTTTCAAACATGCTTGGACCGCATGGCTCAAGGACTGTCATGCCATAGACCCAAGTGAACCCCACCCACTAGAGGGGAATTAGCTCTGATACCTTTTTTAGCACTTGAGCCCACTACCTAAGGCTCTAGTAGAGTTTCAAGAATGAAGAATGGCCCCATAGACCACCACTGCACTTAACTACATGCTTTGTCCTTGCTCACGTGCAAGCCATGATAAACTTTGTGAGTGGTCCCCCATCCTAGTACTACTCTGGGATGAGTACGCTTAACCACAATGTTCTTAAGTGATGGGCTCCCTGAAAAGGAGGTGCACCTTGGTGATATGAGTAGTTTAATCATTCCTTTTAAGATCATTTGTCCAAGGCCTCAAATCCTGGCATGTTACAAATTACGTCACTAGATAAGCACAAAAGACGTGAACACCTTATGCCAGAGTCTAGCTTTTTCCTAGGACAAATAACTTGATGGAGTCCCAAGTAGCCCTTATTTCTCATGATGGTGGTGTGTGTTAAATGAATATTAGATTTCTTCCACCCACCTTTAGTCTACTAACTATAACATATACTTTTTTCTATATTTTGGTCACAACTTATACTAGTATGCCTAACAAAATCAATATTAGGATTGGTATGCACTTTTGTTCCATCTAAACCATAATTGAGGAACCCCATAATCATAATACACTCTTGAAGGCTTGACTCACCATTCACATATTTAGTCATCATTAGGGATCCAAAAGGCTTGATTATTAACATATCACAAAGTAGAAAAGGCCATACGTAATAACATACATATTTGGGTATATCGGCATAACAACACAAGCTCTTTCAACAAAGTATGAACCACACATAAATGTATGATCAATATGGTTGTCGAATTGGAAACAAACCATTCCATCGATCCCAATACATCTAGCAACACAAGTCCCACAAATAACCTTAGAATACCATGATTGAAGATATTCAAGAAAAGACAACACCATGAATGTATCATTACAACTCACTTCCCAAAAGTGAAAGATATAATGAAAAGGTAGTCATCAAATTATCCTTAGTTCTTGCTATTATCTAACTTAAATGATTTTGCAAATATATAAGAAATTCTTAACCATATTAAATTTAAATGTTAGCAATGACTTACTTTTAAACACTCTTATTGAAGAATAATATAGGTAATTTGAGAAAAATAAACTTTGTAAATTAACAAGCTTAGTGATTTTCGAACAAAATCACAATTTCAAGACAATTGTGCATTTACTTGAAATAATTTACTTACTTTTCATTAAAAATGTGTGTATGGGTATGTATGTATAAGATATTATTTTAAAAAGAATACATATTAGATATGTTGGGTTTTAGGGGAGGCAGAGAAGGCAGCAGAAATAAAAAAAAATTCTCCTCCCCAAACCCAGAATAAGGAAACGCGTCAACGTCTATACAATAGGAAAGGATGGTTTGTAGAATCATACCTTGTCCTGAGGCTTGCTCGGAGACAATACCTCGCGGCTTGCACGGTCTTCACCTCCGGTCTTAGACGGTGTCTATGTAGCTCCTGGTCGCACCAGGACTGACGGGATTGACAACTGTCCTCCGAGCGGCAGAAAACTCACGCCTCTAAAGTAGTCCACACGGACCACCTGGAACTCCAATCTCCTTGTCCCACAAGGAATTGGAAGGAGTCACACCTTCCTATCTGCGTACTAGTCACTGACACACTCGCCTGCCACCAGTCGCTTTCTGCAGTTGCCTTTCCCTTGCTTTGCCTCCCTTATCGGGTAGCACTTGCTCGGGCTCTCTCAGTTACCAAAACCAGAGAGAATGAAAACTTTACAGAGCAACTGGTTGTACTGAGTTGTACTTTGAGAAGCCCCCAATACCCCTATATATAGGAGGGTCATGGGACAGGGTTCTCTATCCCGGGCAATGTGGGACTAAAGCAGGAGTAGAAGGGTTTGAGATTTTTCACAAAAAACAACCAACTGCGCAACCTGAACCGATCGTTTCATTTCTGAAACGGTCGGTTGGGGACCTGAGCCGGTCGGTTGACACCTCAACCGATCGGTTGGGACCCATGAAACGGTCATTTCACTTCTGAACCGGTTGGTTTGTGGTCCTGATCAGTTCCCGATTGACTTTTCTTCTTTTGTTTCTAATTGGTACCAAATACCAATCCTTGTTCCAATCAAATTGGGCAAGTGAAACGAAAGGAAAATTCTCACCAACCTGACTTTCCCAACTTTCTCGGTTGCATCAGTTGAACCGATTGTTTCAACACTTGAAGCAATCGTTTCACCCTGTCCATGAGCCGATCGACTCACCACCTGAGCCGATCGGTTCACCAAGCTGAGCTGATCGGTTCATCACATGAGCTGATCAGTTCAGAGTGCAGATTGTGTAGAATCAGTCAATTGCAGTTTCAATCAATCTGATACTCCAATAAATATGTTCAACACCTTGAACATTATGATACTGAGCTATCAATTGATTGAGTGTTTAATTGAACTATTAAACTCCTTTAGTAATCAATCTAAACATTGTTTGTGGACAAAAAACTCCTTTTCCAGGTTAAATCCTATGTGTGTGACCCTGCAGGTCCATTTTCCATTGGCAGTGAAATTCCATAACACTTATGACTTCACAAGCAAAGAGTGGTGCCTAGTCGCACATTAGTGCTACCCAAGTGAAATAGAAAGTTGGAGAACAACTTTCAATCCTACAATCCGTGAATGGTGTTACAGTGAATGTATAATTCCTTTGTCACTGATATCCCGAATGAACTCGAGGCATGGATATCAAACTCCCCCAGGAGGGACAAATTCCATATCTATCACTCACCCCTCAAAAGCCCCATGTGTCATAGACACCCAATCATCACCTGCATAACAACCCATGTTTCAGGACTGCATTTGATGATGTCAAAGTGTGCCCAATGACATGTGTTGAGTGTAGTGATTTTAGGTCAAAGAATCACACTCACCACCATCACTGTGAGTACTGACTGTGACTACCATGTCATGGTTCCATGTGTCAAACTCACGGTGGGTCTGTCCGGTACACTTGTTCTCTAACAAGTACCTATGTGTTTGGTTTGATATCTCTATATCATGACTAATGAGATTCTATCATCAACCATCACCACAATCTAGTCTTGTGTGTCATCACTGTCTATCTACCTTCCATAATGACATCTGACTAGGGACATAACAAGAATGTAAAAACTCTTAGCATCCGTATGATCTCATCATTCAGGTCCTCAACCTGAAAGCATACGTCATTGAGTACTATCATTCTCTAGACATTCAATCTGTTCTATCATTATCTCAAATGACTAAACCAAAAAGAATTGGAAACTTGTCTTTGATGTTTATCAAATCAATCTTAATGTATCCCACCAATCATCCCATGATTGGCTCTTAGGGCATACATACCAACAAGATATGGATGTAACTCTGTGCCTATCATCTATAATTTATCAGAGTGATCTAGCAACGTTTGTGTCTATCTCCATGAGAAACTATGGAACCCTCTATTTCTTTTGAAGGTTCCCTCCCTTCCCTCATAGTGGATAACCTAAATTGGTGTTGTGTAGGTGTTTACATGAATGACAATGATGAAAAAGAGTTTTATTGATTTTAGAATAGAGGAAGTTGAATATAAGGAGAAAATATTGATCTCAAACTAGTATGAAATTTGATAACCACCACATGATATAATGCTCTGGGGATGGAGCGTGCACTAGGGAATGCATGTGCCTCGTGAAAAGGAGAAGTTTTTTATACATATCAACCAACTTCTTCATTTTATAATTTCTCCATCAGACAGAAAAAGAGAGGGTGATGACGGAGGGTATGTGGAACTTCAATAACACTTGTTCGTCATGAGGATATAGATAAAGAATGCATGCCAACCAATTAGGTTTGATTCATTGCATAGTATGGATTTTTATATGCATACACCAGGCATACAATTTGTAACCCTAGTGGTGCACTCTTACATAATATATACGGAAGTCCACATGCTTGAGATGTAGTATAAGTTGACAATTTGAAGTTGATTCACATTGGCAGAGAAGGCACTAAAGCTAAGTTGGTTCTTTATGTTCCTAAAAGCAAGGTATATGGTGGATTTAACTTGGGTTTGGTGATTACACTATGTGTTCATGCAATTAGAGAAGGTGGCATGAAACCTTAGTTTCACTAAAAATTAGGGCTAACTAACTAGATAGGGGAACAATTAACACTGAACACAAAAGATCCAAACACAAAATTAGATTACAAAGACTAATTGGGGCACTAATTAAGTAAAGAAAACAAGACTACACTAAGAAAATAGCTAAGGAGACCAAACTCAAGTAACCACAATTAGGGAACAAAGTTATCCTAGAAAAGACAATTCACAAAAAACTAGGAAATTTCACTAATGAACACGAGAGAAAGCTAAGCTACTATAGAATTAGGGTTTTAAGAAATTGCTTGAAGGAGTAGGATACAACCAAGCATTACGGAAACATTCAATTAAAACATCCAATAAATGTTCTAACAAACTAAACAACAAGGAAGATGTTGGTTAGGAGCCCTAGTCCACTAGTGGCCATGGGTGGTATAGGGTATTTAGGGGAACTAGTTCCTAAATCATGCTCTATTCAACCTTAGGAGGCTAAATTCACTAGCGGATAGGTGAACCTAAACTAATATCAACAGCGGTGATAGTGGTTGCAGTGCAGTAGCAAACCGCTGGGCAGCAGCCAGGAACTAGAGCTAGCGTGCAACCCACAAAGTCTAGGCCAAGAATATGACTACACCACCCTTCTCCTTAACCATTGGATTGAAATCCAATGGTCCAAATCTTCTGGTTCTAAGGTAAACTTCAAAAAATAACATATTTTTATGCCTGATCCAAATAAAGACTTTTTTTTATCAGTAAGTGTGCTACTTCTTTATTCCAACTTTATCAGAACAATATAAAATGTTTTTTACATGGAAAGAGGGACTTTAATTTCCAAGATGGGACACTCACTTGATTAGATTTTTAGTTGGTCACCAAGAGGTCTCAAGTTTATGCCACAACGAGCGATATGAATGAAATAACCTATTTTTATAAAAAAGAGGGATTTTAATGATAGAGATTCTTGATTAATAGTTAATTTGAGGATAAGTGTGGATAGGTTGATTTAGTTTGCTTAACACCCATAGAGTTCTATAAGTGGGGCTTACAATTATACACTAAATCTTACCACATGTCAGGATCGGTCTCAAATGGCTTGCAACCAGAGTGTCACATGTTAATATGGGCCCCACCTACCAATCATGATCAGCTCTAGATGCCATATTGTGAAATTAAGCTTAAGCCTAAGACACTTATAGTTTCTAAAAGTATCAATCAACTTATAAAAATTCTATGTGATTTTAAAACTAAATGTGTATTGTTGGCTAAATGGACATCTATAAATCCCTTTGTTTTGATTATGACAAACATTTCATTCTTATTGATCTAACGAGCTACTTGAGTGTGCAGGATTAAAGTGGATGACAAAGTAACTAGGGAAATCCATATGCTTACATGTTTATGTTTTCATGAAATGCAATCGCCTTGTAAAAAACTTGTACAAATATATAATGTACAAGTACTTAGATTTCATGTAAATCAAGCGTTAGATTCTCCCTAGCTAAACACCACATTTAGATAAGTCATCCCCTTCAAATAGGATCACATTTGCACACTCATACTCATAATTAGTGCCTAAATTGAAACATTGAAACAGGATCAATCTCGGTCGACCAACTCCTCGACCGAGACACTCTCGGTCGACAATCTTCTCGACTGAGAAAGATCCAAAGTAGCCGTTAGACACAACTGACAAGGTAGTTGGCAGTTGGAGATAGACGTTGCAAATCACTTGATCCAGAGAGCCTGTCGGTCGACAAAACTTCGACCGAGTAGGTATCTCGGTCGACCATTCCTCGACCAAGATGAACTCTGACAGCAACTGCAGAGTAAATTAATTAGTCGTTGCTAAAGCAACAAACTTGTACCTAACGGCTAGTTAAGCACTTAGAAACCCCTAGAAGTTGTCTAGAACGTCCTTAAGCATCCTTAGACCATTCCTATAAATAGGACAAGCCATAGGACACTCAAACACACTTGTTACACTTGAGAAATCCTTGAGCATACTTTGAGCAATCTGTTTGTGAGCAATTTGAGCATTGTGACAATTGGACACTTCCTTCCTTAGCTCAAAATTTGTGTCCTATAGGCTAGTATCTCCTACCCACTGCAATCACAAGTTCATACACTTGGTTAGGAGATCTATACGCTTGATCTGGGCAAATCAAGCCTTGGGCTATAAAGGATAAGTTGTAATTTCCTTTTTCCTTTCTTGTTCTCTATTACTGTTTGTACTCTCCTTGCTACTCCTAGGTTGGAGGCTGCGGATTGGAGAGGGTGGAGATCTTCTTGGTGAAGAAGGCGACCTTGAGCTACTTCAGAAGGCTGGTGCAATGGGAGGTTACTTCTAGAGAGGAAGGCTACTTCAAGGGGGAGCTTGAAGTTACTTCAAGAAGGCTACCTCAAGTTGGTGCACCTACTTCAAGGGAAGGTTGTTCAAGGGGTGTAAAGGAAAGTATTGTATTTTGTATAAATCCTTAAGAAGGTAATAAAATAAATACTTTCAAAATCCTGGTTGGGTAAGCAACCGGGTAGTGGACTGACAACTTTAGTATTTGCTAAAGTTGGAACCACTCTAAACACCTGTCTCCTTCTTCCAATTTCAATTGTGGTTGTTTGAGTTCAATAAATTGTTAAAATTATTTAAAAACTCTATTCACCCCCCCCTCTAGTGTTTTTCAATTGGTATCAGAGCAGGCTTCAAGGAACCCTAACCAGGTCTTGAAGAATGGAGGGTAATGGTGATTACAATCACAACAAAAGGTGCTGCTTAGACAAAACTACAACATGTTGCAATTGGTGCTTAGGAACAAGCCACACAACAACTAGATGCCCATGGAGATCAAAGAAGGAAGATGAGCACAAAGATTTTCTTATTGCTACAACTAGTGAAGAAGAAGAAGAGGTAAGTCTTTTTTATTTATCTAAAGAAGAACTAGTTGCTAGTCTTGAAGAAACACATATTAAATATGTTGAGTGCAAGAAAAAATTAAAGAAATCTATTAAAGCAAATGATGAATTACATGCTAAGCTTCTTGCTATGACTTCCGAAAATGAAGATCTTAAAAAGATCATTGAAGATCATGATAGTAAGATAAAATCTATAGAGGCAAATTGCAATCTACTTTCTTTAGAGAAGATCAATTTGCAAACTCAAGTGAACGATCTTCAAAAACAACCCATATTGTGCACTCATATAGATTATGACACTATTGTCAAAGAACGAAACTCATTGTCATCTAATCTAGACCAAGAAAAACTAGATATCAAGAAGAGAATGGATGAGATTGCCAAGTTACAACAAAAAGTTAGTAGTTTAAATAATAATGGCATTCTTGATCAAATCTTAGATAATTCCTATCATCAAATTGGGAGAAGAGGACTAGGTTACAAGACTAAAGGGAAATCCTATCAACAACCTAGTTGGAGAAAGTCACAAACCCATCAATCTATATATGTACCTAAAGGAACATCTTCACCCAAGGACAACACAGAACATAACCATAGAAAAAGATATGAGGTTGACTCGATATGTTGTCATTATTGTTTGCGCCTTGGTCACTATTCTTTTTCATGCCCTTACAAGAGAAAAGATGTCGAGTTAGTTTGGGTTCCAAAACCTCCAAACTAAATGAACAGAATCAAGTTGAGATATGACCAAGGACCTTAGTTTCATATTTATATGTCTATCTCAACTCAACACAATGGGATAACAAATAAATTTAATTATCTAAATATTTACCTTGCATAATTATGCTTCATTTGGAAGAAATTAACAGTTCCAGAAATGTTATCGGTCGAAAGACTGTCGACCGAGAGACCATCGGTCGAGAAATTGTCGACCGAGTATGTCACTGATCTCCAGTCTGCTACAAAATTGCTGAATTCTATTAAATTTGATGAGATTGCTATCTATTTGTGATTGATGACTGGATATATTTTGAAAATCATCCCTGCAAATTTAAATGAGATTAATATTAGTTTATTCCCTAAATGATTTAAGTTTAAACTAAAATTATGCTTAGTTAAATGAAAAGAAAATTTCTATTTTCACATGATTTTTCCTAAAGTATTTTCTGGTCTATCCATATACAAATCATGTGATGGAATTATCATTATATGCTGTTATCATTACATCATGGATATGCTTTCACTATTTGGTACGCATAGATAATGATAATTGTATGCATGGATCCGTGATGATATATTCGGCAAGCAAAATGATTTGTTAGTTATATGCTATTGCTTGCAACACTTAAGACAAAATCTCTAAATTAGTATCTTTGAAGACTTGAGATATTAATTGTGCCTTCATTTAAGAATCATATTAAGTAGTATGCTTCAACTTGTTACTTAATCAAATTTTATGCAGATATTATACTCAATATATTCAATTTGAAAATCTGCAAATTTGCCTCTTGGTTAAAATGAAATTTGACCAAGGGGCGCTATGGTCGTAGTCAAAATCGACCTAAAATAAGTTTGACACAATAACTAATTGAATATAATTTTATTGTGATTAAAAGCACAATTAATTTATGATCACAAAATTGTTCCAAAATTGTCAATAATAAAACAAAATATTACTCCCTTAGAAAATATATATATGCTCTACAAATTTAGTCTATCATTTTCATTAAAAATCAGCTTGAAAATTCATACCCAGCAAGTCTGTCGGTTCGACGAATTCTTCGACCGAAAATCTCTCGGTCAGCCCACCTCTCTCGACCGACAGAATCTAGACAGACTTAACATCGGACACACTTCCGGTCGACAATTGTTCGACCGAGACAGTGTCGGTCGACAATTGCTCGACCGAGAATGAGCCGTTGGGATATGACCGTTGCAATCTGACCGTTACCGTTGACGGCCGACCGTTGCAAGTCGACCGTTGGATGGCCGAGTGGCGCGTCTGGAATATGACCGTTGCAGACGCTCGGTCGACAAATTGTCGACCGACCCGGTCACTGGATTGCTATAAAAGGGACCAAAAACGGGTCACTTCTTCACACTTTCATATTCTTGCTTCCATAGGTTCTCTCTAGTGCATTCTTGTGCAAATCTTTAGCATCCTCATCCCCAAGACTTCCTTGCTTCTTCTCCACCATCAAGCACCGCAATGGCCTCATCATCTGCTCGTGGGAAGAAGAAGGTCGCCGGCAGGAAAGGAAGGGAAGCTACTCCACCATTGACGATCATCAACGACATTGCCTTCGTCGACGGAGATGCTGGTGATCGCTATCTACGGCTCTCCTCCAAAGCTCCTCTCCCACGACGACCAGTTGAAGTTATGGACTTCCTCAACATCGTCAACTTGGAGGACCTTTTTGAAGTGCAAAAGTTGAAAGAATTCATCAACCCTTCTTTCCCTTCCTATTCCACCAAGGTAGTGAATGAATTCTATGCTAACCTCATCTCCCACTCTGAAAGAGAAACCATCTTCTTCTATACTATGGTCAATGGGCATAGCTTTCGATTTACTGAAAGAGATATTCTTGACATGCTAAAAATTGACCTAGATGAATATCAAGACACCCTTGACCTTACCACTGGAAACCCACTTAATCAATTTTACCAAGATGACCATACAGTTATTCTTAGTGACATCAAAAGAACCATTTTTCAATCAAATACAACTTGTCACGAAGATAGGGGCACATACTACGCTATCAATCTCAAACCGGCAGCTAGGATTGTAAACCTTATTGTTTCAACAAACATACATCCTAGAGCAAATAAGTCTGAAGTTCCTATTTTTCGCATGTGTCTAATCTATGCCATTATCCAACGTATTCCCACAAATTTTATCCGCATTATTCTTAAAAACATGCTTGAGTTTTCTGGCAATCCTCCATATGCTGATCTTGTATGCCAAATTACTCAACATTTTCTTAAGACACAAATTGAGGATATGGGTTATACATGGGAGTGTAGACCACAAAAAATAAGTAAGAATACCGTATAAAAAATGGGAATTGATTTCGGTCATAAAAGGGCTAGGGTAGAAGGAGAGACATCTAGTCAAGACATACCACCACCTCCTCCTCCTACTAACCCATCCTATGATCCCATTCAAAACACCCTTACTTATATTGCGGGTTCCCAATATCATCTTAGTAGACAACTAGATTATAACCATCATGCCATGACTTATATAAACCAAAGAATGCAAACCCTTTCTCCAAACCAACCTGACGAATATCCATATTCTTCAAATCCTGGCATGCTCAATCCATATAATCCTTCTTACAACTATTATCAAACTCCACCTCCACCATCTATGGATCTTACGCACACTCAGTTTTCATCCATACAACTGCAAGATATTGTTGCTCACTTCCGATTTGATCGAGTTCCTACCTTCTTGGAAGCGTATGCTTTAACCAAGACAGGTGCTCTGGATTGGCAAACTTTGGTTAGATATTATGGAGCTGAGCCGTTTCTTGGGAAAGACCCTGATATTGATGTAATTCTTAAGTCTTTCTAGTAAGTTTTGGAGTTGTATCAGTTGTAATGACATCTTTGAATGATTGTAATAAATGGGTCATCTCTATATGATTTGATTATCTTTCCATGCTTGTAATACATTCCATGTTTTTTAATGAAATTGGTTATCTTCACTTGTTACAATGGATATTCTTCTAAAAGCATATGAGACATCTTCTACATATGGATTATAAGACTATCATAGTAGAGCATCCAAAATAAGGGGAGTAATAAATAAAAATAAATAAAAAAGAATGCAATCTTTAAAATTGTGACTAAATTGACTATCTATTGCAAAGAATTCAAACTTCTATTAGGGATATCTAACTAAGGGGGAGTACAGTATAAAATTACGGGGGAGAAATACTATAAATTATTCAACTTGGATATCTTTTTGAAATGACAAAGGGGGAGAAAAGAATATAAAATCAAAAATATAAATGAGTTTCATAACATCTTGGCCAGCACTTACTTGCAAAAATAAAAATGGCTACAAAAGGAAATCTTCAGGTATGAAACTCATATGTTTTATATTTCCTTTATTTATATTTTGGAAATGTTTGTCATCTTCAAAAAGGGGGAGATTGTTGGCTAAATGGACATCTATAAATCCCTTTGTTTTTATTATGACAAACATTTCATTCTTATTGATCTAACGAGCTACTTGAGTGTGCAGGATTAAAGTGGATGACAAAGTAACTAGGGAAATTCATATGCTTACATGTTTATGTTTTCATGAAATGTAATCGCCTTGTAAAAACTTGTACAAATATATAATGTACAAGTACTTAGATTTCATGTAAATCAAGTGTTATATTCTCCCTAGCTAAACACCACATTTAGATAAGTCATCCCCTTCAAATAGGATCACATTTGCACACTCATACTCATAATTAGTGCCTAAATTAAAACATTGAAACAGGATCAATCTCGGTCGACTAACTCCTCGACCGAGACACTCTCGGTCGACAATCTTCTCGACCGAGAAAGATCCAAAGTAGCCGGTAGACACAACTGACAAGGTAGTTGGCAGTTGTAGATAGACGTTGCAAATCACTTGATCCAGAGAGCCTGTCGGTCGACAAAACTTCGACCGAGTAGGTATCTCGGTCGACCATTCCTCGACCGAGATGAACTCTGACAGCAACTGCAGAGTAAATTAATTAGTCGTTGCTAAAGCAACAAACTTGTACCTAACGGCTAGTTAAGCACTTAGAAACCCCTAGAAGTTGTCTAGAACGTCCTTAAGCATCCTTAGACTATTCCTATAAATAGGACAAGCCATAGGACACTCAAACACACTTGTTACACTTGAGAAATCCTTGAGCATACTTTGAGAAATCTATTTGTGAGCAATTTGAGCATTGTGACAATTGGACACTTCCTTCCTTAGCTCAAAATTTGTGTCCTATAGGCTAGTATCTCCTACCCACTGCAATCACAAGTTCATACACTTGGTTAGGAGATCTATACGCTTGATCTAGGCAAATCAAGCCTTGGGCTATAAAGGATAAGTTGTAATTTCCTTTTTCCTTTCTTGTTCTCTATTACTGTTTGTACTCTCCTTGCTACTCCTAGGTTGGAGGCTGCGGATTGGAGAGGGTGGAGATCTTCTTGGTGAAGAAGGCGACCTTGAGCTACTTCAGAAGGCTGGTGCAATCGGAGGTTACTTTTAGAGAGGAAGGCTACTTCAAGGGGGAGCTTGAAGTTACTTCAAGAAGGCTACCTCAAGTTGGTGCACCTACTTCAAGGGAAGGTTGTTCAAGGGGTGTAAAGGAAAGTATTATATTTTGTATAAATCCTTGAGAAGGTAATAAAATAAATACTTTCAAAATCCCGGTTGGGTAAGCAATCGGGTAGTGGACTGACAACTTTAGTATTTGCTAAAGTTGGAACCACTCTAAACACCTGACTCCTTCTTCCAATTTCAATTGTGGTTGTTTGAGTTCAATAAATTGTTAAAATTATTTAAAAACTCTATTCACCCCCCCTAGTGTTTTTCATGTATTGCACATCATTTGAACTTTGTCTTCAAATTAATATAGTTTATTTTCACTAAATACTCACCAGGAATACATGTTGGGGGTGATTATATAATACGAACAAGCATAACCACATGATGGCATGAGTAGGCATGTGCCTCGGAGGTGTTTACAAATTTTACACACTTATTTATTTATAAAAGCTACATGTCTTGAATAAAATATATATTATGTCCTACCATTCCGTCTATATCAAGCACATTGCCCACCTTAAGTTGAACTGTTAGTTTCGCTAGTAATGCAAACTCTCATATATGTATATGAACTATGTTTGTTTATAATTAGTTCTCAGTATTCATTATCTTAAGACAAGTTGTGACATTCAAAATCGTATAAAAGATGTATATACCATCACCTTAATGACGTTACAAAAATATGCTAATAAATGGCATTGATGAAACAACACTGACTCGGACTATGTGTGTTATTTTCCTTTGTGCATCGTGTGTGTGTGTGTTTTTTTTTTTTTGGGGGGGGGGTGGGTTTTGGAATGTCAAGAAGATAAGAAGTAAAAGATATTGTGAATTATATACGACTCATACTTATTTTGCATATGAACCTCTATATAAAACCACGTTGGTCGCGATAGTAAAAGTATCAATATTAATCCGAGTTTAATGAAAAGCCAACTTCTTAGACATATCTTTTCAGTTAGAAAGTCAAAATGACTTTAACGTGGTAATATCAAAGCCAACGTGGTAGGCGCTTTAAAATATAATCGTTGACTCTAGATCACAAACGTCAACCCTATTTTCTAATGATTCTTACAATATTTTTGCTCCTATATTTAGGTCCTAGGTATCTGTTTAGGCCAAGAAAAGAACGGCTACCTGCTATACTTAGGTAGTAAATATCTGTTGGAGGCCGAGAAAAGAACGGTCCGGAAACAAGCCCAGGTTTGTTTCCTCGTTCAACGGTCGTCTTTCCACAGGCCAACAGAAGAAATGGATTTCCCGTCACCCTGTATAGGCCTTCGCTCCATCTTTCCCTGCCGCCATCCACCGAACAACCATGGCGACGACGAGGTCCATTGTCGTACCTCAATTTGTCTTCTTGACCTTCCTTCTGTTTGCCATTCCCGCCATTACTCACGCTCAGCCTCCACTCGACCATATCGCCTCTCCAGTAACCTTCCCGGCATCCGTGGCCGCCATCTGCGGCAAGACCCGAGATGCCAATGTCTGCCGCAATTCCCTGCACTCCTTCCTGCCACAGGCGCCACCGAACCCAGACGCCCCCTGGGTCCTCGACATGGTTATCCAACTCGTCAAGAAGAACGTCGAGCATGTGAAATCCGTGGCTACCGCCCAATCTCGTCAACGCGGGGTTGGCATGGTCGCCGCTGCCCTGAGCAAATGCGCGTTCGATGACTACGCCAGCGCGCTGGTGTCGCTGACCTCTGCGCAGCAGAAGCTTGCCACTAGGAACCTGCCTGGTATCAAGGCCGACATCGACGCCGTGCTTACTCTCATCAGCAACTGCGACATGGAGTTCGCAGAGATACCCGGCACTCAGATGTTGGACTATAACGCCAAGATCTCCACCGTCTGCGAGGTCGCGGTCGACGTGGCTGCCATGGTCCACTGATTCAGTGGAGCAATCCGCAGCGACATCTAACGAATTAACCAATCTCTATTTTTGTTAATTCACCGGGTTACTCAACAGCTCTTCGTTTATTTGTTTTTACCTTGGACGTCGGGCAACTGTGGTGGAACGCTACTAACCAAGAAGAGCAGGTCGAAGGGATGATTCTTAATACGGGAGAAAAGGCTTCATAATACTGACAACCGTCCTTAGAAACTTTTGTAAAAAAAATGATGTGCATTGTTAGAAACCATCGACCTGAGTGTATAAAGTCATTGACCATAAATAAAAATATATTGGGATTATTTGGAGTATATTTTATTGTTTTTATGAGAAAATTGAAGAGTGCAAGCCTAGCACGAGAGAAACGTGAGGAAAGCGCACAATAATTTAAGTGTATCCGTACCAAAATGCAAATCTTTTCACGTATTAGTATAATCAAATGAGAATCGTCAGAAATTTATTGTGCATTGGTTTTGTATAACCAATTTGCTCTCTACTATCACAATCGTAATTTGAAAGCATGGATTCATGTCATCACTGTTTTTTTATAGTATGGAGTTTAAATGCCATCTCTAGTTGTTTATACATAATTGGGAAACATTACTAGATATTGTCAAAAGCCTTTGATAATTCTCCAACGATATGTTGACACAAAAACTATATGATCACTTTATCCGGTTTCTTTTGATAATGAAGACTAATATGTCATATTTTTTTGATAATCTAGGTTAGATGGCATAATATTAGTGGATACCCATATGTATGAGGCAAATGGACATTGAAAGAAGATATGGATTGTTTTTTCAATGTGATTCCATCATAACATACAAAGAAGAATTCCTAAATTTTTATTTTATGAAAATTTGATCCTACGAGTACCTTATCTGAGCATAAGCGCCAGATGAATAATTTTATGTTTTTTTTTCAAAGGTGATAAACCCTCTCAATCTAAATAGGGTTAAGATTTACATGTCAACAGTAGGTACACTGTAGTACCATTTACAACTGAGACTATATTACATATGCATAGGGAAACCTGATATGCAGATAACCCTATTTGCATATATATACATCTGACTACCATTGTTAACATCAAGCAAGACACAATGATGTTGCAATTGGATCTGGACCATTCCTTCTTTATCTTCAGACCACTGATCATCTATATTGGTAGGTTGTGAATTGTCAACATCTGACTTCCTAACTAGACTGCGAGTGTGGTAAGGTGCAACTTTCATCTTACCACTGGAACTTTGATTCTCTCTGCCTATCCTCCTTGTTGAATTGTGTGGATTATCTTTGAACATAATCTCTTTTGTAACTCGATCATGTAATACTTCTGTTAATAGCACTTCTAAACTAAGCATAGAGCCTCATCGACATGAAATAGCTAGTACATTTCTTACGTCTTATGTCACTTTTGTTAACATCGGTTCCAATCCAAAACCGACACCATATCATCAATAACGTCAGTTATTACGTAAGACTATCTGTTGGATCTAGGGCTCTAGAGGGGGGGTGAATAGTGCTTCAAAAATTCTCACAAGATAGATTAGACATTCAAACTATATCAAATTAAAACCAATAACTCTAGTGCAATTTGAAGTCCTAACTAACAAGCATAGCAAGGATGAGAGGTAACAAGCAAATGATAAGGTCATGTAGAGTAGTTCCTCTCTCCAAACTAGGAGAGAGTCAGTCCACCACCTAGAGAGATCAGTCTCTAGGACTTTGCAAGTGCTTTTCTCTATATATTCACCAATAAGAGTTACAACACAAGACCATCAAAGGACTTACCCATTCAAGCACCAAGAGTTTTTCACCTTACCAAGGACTTATCCACTTTGCCAAGAGTCTTCAGCCTTCTCCAAGGTCTTAACCACTCTAGCACAAGTCTTCCACCTTCAAGAACTTTTCTACTCTTCTTGGATCTTTAGCCTTTGCCTTCTCCTTCATCTAAAGAAGATCGTCACCTCTTCTTCAAACTTGAAAAAGACCAGCAACAACTCCACCTTCACTCAGAGTAGCTTGCTTCACCTTTGCTTCCTGGAGAAAAGGGGTAGGGAAGATGGAGTAGAAGAGAGATTTACAAGGACAAAGAAGTAGCTCTCTTACAACAGGCCTATCTCACTGATAATCACAAAATGAAATGTAAACTAGAGAGAGAAAGGGGCTCAAGGAGTTGCAACACACTCAACTATAGCAAGGACATAGAATAGCATGAATGAGAAAACTTTGAATGAACTCCAAGGGGTCCTATTTATTGCTAGGGGTGTTCCCTTGAGTGTGGGATCACTTAGGGTCGAAATATAGCCATTTTCCAAGTTGCAATGAATCTATTCTTGCTCAAAATAACTCACCAACGGTTATAATCATTTTTTCTACATTTTCCATACAGTACATTCGGTTGAGTTTCAATAAAGATAACTCGACCGATCCACTAAAAGACAAAGCCAATTTTCAAACTATCTGTCGAGTTTGTTCTGGAAAACTCGGCCGATGAGCTAAAATCAGTTTTGCTCAGTGAGTCAGTTGGTCAAGTTTTGTAAGTGTGTAACTCGACTGATGGGTCATCTTCAGAAAATCCATCATAGGATTGGCTGAGTTTCCAACTCAAGTGATGAACAGCCTGTGACAAATTTTCTAAATTGACATGTGAGTGACTAAACCTTAGAATTAAGTGTCCCTGATTTTTTCTCATCTTAGTTACAAGTCATATCATCAATACACGTGATTACAAAAATCATCTAAGGTCATTTGGAGTAATTTCCCAAATTGTACACTTGCATTGCATTTGACTTAAACTTGAACAAGCTAGGGCTTGTATAATTTGATCCTTTTCATGTACCCAAAGCCTAAAATCAATCTTGGACAAACATATTAGATACATTGGAATGGAATGGTTAAGGCATTATCAAAATATGGGTAATGTATATCTCTCAAGTCAATATTGTCACCATTGGCCAACTCCTATCGATTTAGAAAAGACACATTCACAAATTTAACTATAACCTCGGTTTTGTTTAAGTGAAATTGATGTCTTAGATAACCCATGAAATATAATTTTTCAAGAAATAAGTTGCCTCCAAAAATTTTACGTTTAGCGTCAGTTCTCTAAAGAACTGATGAAATAGAGTTTGTGTCATGTCCCCTCAGAAAAAAAATCCCCCCAAATTGTTTCTTATTCGTCAGTTATGAGTGTGAACTGAAGACACAGTCATCTTACAGAGGCTCACTTTGTTTTGTTTTTAGAAGGGTCTCTGTCATCAGATTTAGATACAAAACTGATGTCTAAGTACTTTTGCGCCTTATCCCCATGAAAATATCCCCCCAAATTGCTTTTGCATCGTTAGTTTCTTTGTAAAATCGACGACTAAGATACCTTACAGAGGCCGATTTTTTTTTTGGGGATAGGTCTCTATCGTCGGTTTCCTTAAAGCAACCGACATGAAAGTGCTAACTTACTCATCGATTTTGGTAATAGAAATAGACGACTAAGTCTCCTCACAAAGGATAGTTTTTTTTTCAAATTAAGGTTTTTGTCGTCGGTTTTTGCCTTTACAAACTGATGACTAATTGTCCAACATGGTCGTACTGGTCTGCACAGCCGTGTTTTTCAGCACTAGGTTATGTGTCACTTTCGTTTATAGAACCGACATCTAAGATTTATAGTGTCAATTTTTTTATGATAACCGATGATTATGAGCCACTTAATAGCACTCGCACAAAACACTTTCCCCTAATCCCTATTTCATTTTCTCCCCCAACATTTCCCCCCACTCTCCATGTTGATTATGACCTCTACTGCCGCCATTGTTCTCTTGTTTGTGCCTCTATCCTCATGCCCCTTCTCGTTCTCTGCTTGGTGCGGTTGCTAGCTTCTCAAGTTGTTGCCCCATTCATTGTCGATGAGCTGATCTCCGCCTCCAATGCTTCTCCTTCATAGAGCCGACATCGTTGCTTCCCCTTCATAGAATCACAACCTTCTCCTTCACAGAGACGCTGTTGTTGTCTTCATAGAGTCGCCGCCACTATTAATAGATCATGCACAGTGACCTTCTCCTTCACCACAGAGCCTCTACCACCATCTTCCTCCCATCTCTAGAAACCACCGGAAAGGCATCTCACCTTCCAGGTATTTTTTTTTTAAATTACATGTAATTGTTGATTTGTTATCATGCATGTATTACATTTAGGTCATTAAATTCTACATTGTATTATGATTTGCCATGAAAATACATCATCATGTATTATGTTAGGTCACTAAATTATAGTTGTGTATGTAATTAGAATTTATAATTATGTTTTGAAAAATGAATGGTTAACGGTATTTCACATTTTATTGATGATAAAAATGCCTAATGATAAATTAGTTAGTTCTTGATGATACATTCATTCAAATGTTTCTTAAATTATATCAGGTCAAAAGACTTCTCAAATTGAATGATGAAATGTAACTAGGGCTTTAATTTAGAACTAAAGAAACTATTTGTGTACATTGTTTTCCCTATTATATGTTGGCCTAGAAACCCATCCAACATTTACTCATTAGGGGTAAATCTTGGATAGTCCCTGAAATGGGATTGTTCTTGAACACTTAATACTTATGATGTAAGTGTATAGTGTATATTTGGTTTATAAGATGTTTCATCAACACTTCCCCATTTATTCTCTAAGTACATATGTTGGTGGACATTTTCCCATGTACATTGGTGTACTTGGAAAACTACGGTGAAATGTTGCCAAAATTTTCTTGTAAACTAAATACACATTATACACTTACTAATGAGATTAGGTGTTCAAGAATGGGATAGGTGGTGCAAACATTCATTATTGAACCCTAAACCCTTATATGTAAACCATAAACCCTATCTATAAATCATAAACCCTAATCTATAAACCCTTATCCCTAAATCCAAAAAAAAACCCTAATCTATATGTAAATCCTAAACCTAATATGTAAACCCTAATACTTCTTTTCTCTTTGATCATATAATGGATAGATCATGGATGTCCATTCCAAATTGTTGCACCCCATAGTTGATTAATGGTCTTGATACATTTACTAGTGAGATTAGGTGTTCAAGAATAGGATAGGTAGTACACACATTTTGGTACATAAACCCTAATCTATAAACCCTTATCCCTAAATACAAAATAATAAATCCTAATCTATCTGTAAATCCTAAACCTAATATGTAAATGCTAAACCCTAATACTTGTTTTCTCTTGGATCATAGAATGGATAGATCATGGATGTCTATTCCAAATCATTGCATCTCAGAGTTTATTATTGGTCTTTATCAATTTATAAGATTTTGCGGATGAATATAGGAAACAACCTGGAGATAGGATCTATTGTCCATGTTGGAATTGCAGTAACACCTTGAAATTTACCACTGGTGTTGAAATTAAAAAGGCATGTCATGTGCAATGGGATTGTACATGCTATACATAATGGTATTGGCATAGAGATTCCCACCAAGAGATTAGTAAATGTCAATAGTTGTACTTGTGTTGAAGAAGAAATTTCCACCGATGATGTAGATATGAACAAACTAATTCCGATAGACATGGTTGGTGTGGTGCTAGATAATTGTGGGGTAGAGCACATAGATTTAGATTCATTATTTAGGAACATTGTGCATAATGTTGAGAGATCGTTATACATAGGTTGTACTAATTTTATGAAGTTGAGCACTATGTTGAGATTGTATAATATGAAAGCTAACAATATATGGAGCGACAAAAGCTTCATGTTATTGTTGTTTTTGTTGAAAGAAATTCTTCCTGAAGGAAATGAGCTTCAAAATTCGACATACCAATTAAACAAAATGTTATGCCCGATGGGAATGAAGGCTAAGAAGATACATGCATGCCCGAATGACTGTGTGTTATTTCAAAATGACTATGTCAATTTGAAAGATTGTCCAAAATGTGGGACGTCAAGGTATAAAATGATGTCTTTGGGGAAGTCCAAAACTAGCTGGCTCTCCTACCAAGGTGATGTGGTATCTACCTATAATACCACAGATCCAATGCTTGTTTGCGAATCCGATGGATGCGGAGAATTTAAGGTGGCATGCAGAGGTTAAGGAAAATAATGATGGGATCCTACGACATGCATATGATTCCCCACATTTCTATTTTAGAAGCTATTTACTATTCTATTTTAACAAATATGCCATCAAGTATATGAACTTTTACAGAGCATATTTGATCTGGATGAAAAATGGCATCATAAAATGTGGATGCAGCGTTGTCGGAGGGTATTGAGGAATTATAGGACAACTCTGACAAGACTATACATACAGGATGACGAGAATAGGAAGAAGTCAACTATTAAGCAATAGACCTATCTTGTCTGAAGGCGTGGGAGATGTTTTTATCTATGAAAAAATTGATGAATTCAAGGTATTAAGCCTCACTCCTCATTTTGAATACATTCTTATGAATTCATTATTTTACCTTGACCTTGATTTTCATGTTTTACTTACCAATTACTATTGATGATTGTTACTAACTAGTCTACAAGCGATGCTCAAAGAGAAAGTTGTGCAAAGAATGTACACAACCACACGTTGGGTCCAAGTAGATATGCACATCTTTGTCAAAATCTACTACAGGTGTATTCTTCTCAACAACCTACTCCTGGGACTATTAATTCCTCTTCTACTACTAAACCTCTACTTTTTCATGGTCTATGGGTAGTTGGGAGGCAAAACAAATCTAAAGATATACCCAACCCCACAATTGCTAAGGCGGCTACAAAAATGGTAAAATTTGACTCCTAGAGCAATTAGTATTGATGATTCTTACATTTTACTTACAAAATACTATTGATGATGATTAGTGGGAGCTCCACGAGCAAAGAAAACAAGGCAAGTTCATCCTTAAGGGAACAAGGGATGAATTGATAGTTACTCTAGGTAACCCAGAGTATCCTGGCGTGTTAGGACTATAAGCGATGGTGTCGGTATAAGAGTGATCTTTGGGCCATCAAAGCATAAGTGTAACTCTATCCAGAAAGGGGGATTCTCAAAAGAGGAGGTACAAGAGTTAAATTACAAAGGGAATTTTAGGAAGCAATAAGCAGTATCATGATTCTCATTTAGCTCCTTAGATAGTATCTTTTTCACCCAACTCTTCATATGAGGTAGACCCTCCTACCACTGAGGTGGTTGGGAGTATTCCTATGGACTTACCACCTAGCACATTTGTTATAAGTATTTTTATGACATAGTAGTCTTTGAGAATGATTAGTATAATATATATAACATTTTATGAAAATTTATAGGGATTAAGTCCATGTTGTCTTAAATTATAAGAATATGTGGCTGTTGTGGGCATGACTTACCTACGCCTTGAAGGTGACATGATTCATGGTGCACTGTTTCCCGTTGATGCAGTTCGTGTGACGTCAAACCTTGTCTCACTACAACAGAATAGGGATACAACATCGAGTATTTTAGATTTAAAGTGTTAGTTACTGACCGATGCCTAAGTGGGTGACGCTAAAAACAAGCACACTTCTGTTCAGTCAACTTATCCGACAGTGTTGCTTTCATCGTCATCTAGTAGTTGCAGTCAAACTGACTACAATAAATGCAACAGTTGCCGAAATACTAGTTTCTCTAACACCTATCACAGTGGTTATGCAACAAAAAAACCAATTAGAGAATAAGTTTATCAAAAATCAATAGTGTAAAAAAGAAGTATTTTTCTTCGGTTGTTTTCATTTCCCCGACGTGGAATGTCTATGTAGTCAGTTTTCCCCAAATAACTAATGGGAAATATATATGTTTATTTTTTTTATAGCAGGTCTACAAACCTACTGTCCATGTTTGCAAATAAGTTCCTGGAGCCAATGACCTTCAGAACTGAAAGTTCTAAAGAACAACAGGCTCTCTGCAAGAATTGCAGCTTAACAATAGGATGGTAAACATGCAAGAAAAACAACCATATATACAATACATGCACAAACATGCCAACATACTTCAACATTTTTTTAAATATACATCACAGTCCACATTCTAGTCAACTCTTCCAAAAATCTTACATATTGAATTTCTTTAATTCACATTTCAAATACACTTCTTTAATTCATATTTCAAATACACATCACAATCAAACTCTTACATAAATCTAATGTAATTGCAGTAGACTTACATAATATTGTAGCTAGAGAAAAGATGTCTAACTCTATTACATAATTGTAGTAGACTTTACATAATATTATGAAAAACCTTAGTGCAGGGGGTTGTATGAGCCATGGACACTTTTTGAAGATGTAATGGCTATACTTTGAGATATAGTCATCTCTTATGATGGTACTATCAGATACATGTGCATCAATTCTATTGTGTAGTTTGAATATGCGGTTGATGTTGCATCTATGTGCAGAACTATGAATCTTCTTGAACACTATTCAACATGAAGCATTGTTCTGCACATAGATGTAGCATATGTAGCATATTCAAACTATGCAATAGAATTGTCGCACATGTGTCTGATAGTACCATCATATCTGAAGTGTAGCCATTATATCTTTGAACAATGTCCCTGGCTCATACAACCCCCTACACTAATCATCATACTCTCCCCATAGGACTGTAAAGTTTTCTTTGGTGTCCTCTTTGTGAGTATAACATTTTTGGCCTCTTCGATCCTAGAGTGCGGCATCGACATCTACAAAATTAAAAATGTTTAAAATAATTATTAAATACAAGTTTGAGCCCAACTAATATCACTCACCATATCACTACAACCCAATGTTTATGGCAGGCTATCCTATCTTCCTTTAGATGATAAAGCAACACCTATATTTTTCTGCCACTTTGGAATGGGTATCACTATCACATGTCCAAAACTAGGTGGCGGTCCAATATTTATGGTAGGATGTGATGACTTTTGGTCTTCTGACTCCTCTGAGAAATCATCTTCTGACTCCTCTGAGGAATTGTTGGCCCATAGAAAGTCAGATGGGCATTTATCTCCAAAATAAAACTGGTACTCCCACATATATTCCTCATATTCTTCATCAATATAAAACAAACTACGGTAGTAGCTATCACTCGAAGTGATAGCAGTATGGAGATAATGTGATGGTGCAATATAGCATTGGCTCAAGAGTTTGGTGATGGAGAGCGACATCAAAATCTATAAAATAAAATGTTTAAAATAATAAATTATAAATACCAGTTTGAGCACATGATAATAATAATTTCATCATCATCGTTGATTTTTCTAAAGAAGAGTTCCAAAGTACAAGTTCCAAAGTTTTAGATATTGCAGCTACAGATTGAGGGAAAAAGACGTGCATGCAATCACCATCAAAATCATCATCATCATCATCATCGTCGTCAATCATCATCACCATCATCATCATGATTATCTTGATCACCATCATCATCATCATAGTCAATAATCATCATCATCATTATCATCATCATCTTCATCATCATCATCATCATCATCATCATCATCATCATCATCATCATCATCATCATCATCATCATCATTATCATCATCTTCAATCATCATCATCGTCGTCATCATCATCTTCAATAATCATCATCATCATCATCATCATAATCACCATCATCGTCACCATCATCACCATGATCATCATGATCATCATGATGATGATGGAAATGATGATGATGATCATGATGATGATAATCATAATGATCATGGTGATGATGGTGATCATGGTGATTATGATGGTGGTGATGGTGATGGTGATGATGATTTATGGTGATTGTGATGATGATTGGCCATCATCATCATCACCATCATCATCATGATCACCATTATCATCATCATGATTGTCATCATCATTGTCTTCATCGTCGTCATCATCATGATCACCATCATCATCATCATCACTGTCATCATCATTGTCGTCGTCATCATCATCATCATCATCATCTTCATCATCATCATCATCATCATCATCATCATCATCATCATCATCATCATCATCATCATCATCATCATAATCATCATCATCATCATCATCATCATCATCATCATCATCATCATCATCATCATCATCATCATCATCATCATCATCATCATCATCATCATCATCATCATCATCATCATCACCACCATCATCATCACCATCATCATCACCATCATCAATCATCATCATCATCATCACAATCATCACCATGATAATCAATCATCATCACCATCACCATCATCATCACCATCATCAATCATCATCATCATCACAATCATCACCATGATAATCAATCATCATCACCATCACCATCATCATGGTGATGGTGATGACAAATGATTATGATGATGATGATGATGATGGTGATGGTGATGGTGATGGTGATGGTGATGGTGATGGTGATATTGATGGTGATGATGGTGATGGTGATCATGGTGATGATGATAGTGATGATGATTGACGATGATGATGAGATGATGACGATGACGATGAAGATGACGATGGCAATGATGATGACAATGACGATGACGATTATGACAATGATGATAACGATGACGATGACGATGACGATGACGATGACGATGACGATGACGATGACGATGACGATGACGATGATGATGACGATGACGATGACGATGATGATGACGATGACGATGACGATGACGATGACGATGACGATGACGATGACGATGACGATGACGATGACGATGACGATGACGATGACGATGACGATGATGATGACGATGACGATGACGATGACGATGACGATCACGATGATGATGACGATGAATATGATGATGATGATGATGATCATGATCATGATCATGATCATGATCATGATCATGATCATGATGATCATGATGATGGTGATGGTGATGGTGATGATATTGATGATGATGATGATGATGATGATGATGATGATGATGATCATCATGATGATCATGATCATGATGATCATGATGATGATGATGATTTTGATGGTGATGGTGATGGTGATGATGATGATAGATGATGATGATTATTGATTATGATGATTGCATCAACATCACCATCATGATTTTTGATCTGATGGTGATGATCGATGATGATGATGATGATGATGATGATGATAGTGTATTGATGATGATGACGATTGATTATGGTGATGATGATGATGATTGATGATGGTGATTGCATCATCATGAACATCATCATCACCATAATCATCATCATCATCACCATCAATCATCATCATCACATCAATCATCATCATCACAATCATGATTGGTGAGCTGATGGTGATGATCATTATGTTGTATTTATGATGATGTAGTAATAATAGATTGAACCCTAAACCCTAGGAACTCATTTATTAAGACTAAGAAAACCATTTCAATAAAAAATAACATTAATAAAAAATGCATATAAGTGGTCCAAGGCTTCAAGATATGAGAATATAAGATTCTCAATATAAAATGATCACGAAAACATTTAAAATATGAACAAGAAATATAGGGTAGAGGAGGAAGAGGAGGAAAGCAAACTTGAGAAGGAGAGAAAAACCTACAACGACTGAGCAGGAAGAGGAGACCTCTAGGGAGAGGAGCAGCTACTCGAGGGCAGTAGTAGAGGAGGTAGTGTGGGGGCAGCAGTAGTTAACAGGCAGCATCGCCATCTTGGTGGATGAGAGATGACAGCATCGACGTCTTGGTGGAGGAGAGCTGGAGAATGTGGCAGTGGTGGTGGGACAAGACTAGGAGGAGGAGCAGTGGCAGAGAGGAGGTAGCTGCAAAGAGCAGGCAACAACAAGGAGGAGCTAGCCGAGAGGAGGCTGTGGCAAAGAGGAGGTAGTGGGGAGGAGCTAGAGCCAGAGGAGTTGGAGGTGGAGGAGCAGTCAGTCACATGAGGAGGAGCTAGATGTGGAGGAGCTAGGACAGGAACAACAGGTGAGGAATTACCAGAGCAGTTTTCCAGAGAAATGTGGGTAGGGTAATGAGGTGGGTAAGGATTTTTGGGGGTTTAAGTAAGGTATACTCTAACAATCCAACGACAAAGGTTGATTGATTTCCCACGTGCCAGATGACGTGCACATATATTTCTCTTGACGGTTGCGTTGACAAAAATTGATGGTACAGGGTTTTTAGAGGAAAATGAAATGCTCCCAAAAATTTTGTGTGAAATTCTAATTTCACGGGTGATATATAGCGCCAGTTTCTTTGAGAGAGGCTTGACAGAAGAAAAAAAGCACAACCCGCAATTCTTAGGTGGGAAACCCATGGTTGTTACCTACCTAGAACTAACATGAAAAATAACACTGTAGGTGGAATACAAAAATATACCTGACATTGTATCCCCGTTCTGTAGTAGTTTCTACGCTCCTTGGAAGCAGACTTCACTTCCATATGACCACACCGAGCACGACAAGATAGATGATGCTAAAGGTGGTGTGGTCATGTGGCCCAAAGTTGGTAAATTTACATTGTGTCTGTATCTTTATATATATGACATTATAATATAAGATTATATATGTGCATGACATAGCACCTAAGAAACCGCTTACAACTCATCCTCCACCTCCACCTCCTCCTCAATTACCTTGTTGGCTTACGAAGGACCTATTCGACTCGATAGGTTCACAATACAGGGGTATGGCACTATGGATAGGTGATCCTGAAGATGGGTCAGCTATGATGGTTTCTATTAAGGAGGATGTTGTAGGTCAACGTCATGATACTAGTATATTTCTATAAGATGTTTTGAAGTTGCTTGGTTATGCTTGGTTGAATACTTCTATGATAGAACTTTGGATATGGTGAGATTTTATATAGCTATATACATCATTTTATATATGTTTATTTGTTTTCTTATGTATTAATGTATACATGATACATGTTTTGCATCCACTTACATAGGGTCTATACAAAGTTTTTGCAGCCCCATGTGGCATTTCTAGTTCAATCCTTAATTAGTCGTGTAATTAAAGACCTTGCATCTGTTACCCAATATTGCTCTACCACATTTAAATATTTTGATAAAGTGTAAAAGAGAATAATGTTAGCTCCATACAATGTTGAATAAGTTTACTTACTTCGCTTATAATTTTAACTTAATAAATTACATTTGATTATGGATTTTGAGTTATATTTTGTTTGCCTTCTTATCATTTAGGAATAAACATTGGGTGTTATTTGCTTTTATCCCCGCATCACTAACTGTGTATTATCAAGATCCTAAAGGAGATAAAAAAAATAGTGGGGGACACAATTTTGAAAAGGGCATTATTTAGTGGAGTAAATTTTTATATTATATCTATTAACAAATATATTACATGACTATTTACTAATGCAATTAAATGTTTTATATTAACATATAGGGATATAAAAGAATTCAAAAAAACTAGAGGAAAAGTGGGCAAGAAAAATAAAGATATAGTTTGGGAGAATCTTGAGGTAGTTTCTGACTCCAATGCATATTTATGCCAACTATGCTGACTTTTAATTATAAACATTTTTTATATTGAAATTCACAGTATTTTTTACAAGACAATAGTTGGACATGCAAATACTACATGATGCGGTATATGGACATGATTTTCAGATATGGGGCACTAGAAATTGAGGAGATAAAAATTGTAATATATATATTTATATATATATAGTCTTGATCATCATAAGTATATAGTCTCATTAGTGTTGGATCTAGGGATCTAGAGGAGGGGTTAATAGAGCTTCAAAAATTATCACAAGATAAATTAGACCTTCAAATTATATCAATAAAAAAATAGCTTAAGTGCAATTTGAAGTCCTAACTAACAAGCATAGAAAGGATGAGAGGAATTGAAAGCAAGCACTTGACAAGGTCGTTTAGAGTGGTTCCACTCTCCAAACTAGGAGAGATTCAATCCACTACCTATAGAGGTCAACCTCTAGGACTTTGCAAGTGCTTTTCTCTATATATTAACCAATAAGAGTTATAACACAAGACCACCAAAAGGACTTACCATACAAGAACAAAGAGTCTTCCACCTAACCAAGCACTTACCCACTTTTCCAAGAGTATTCAACCTTCTTCCTAGGTCTTACCTACTCTTGCACAAGTCTTCAGCCTTCAAGGGTCTACCCACTCTTCATGGATCTTCAGTCTTTGCCTTCTCCTTCACTTGGAGAAGATCGTCACCTCTTCTTCAACCTTGAAGAAGAACAGCAACAACTCCACCTTCACTCAGAGTAGCTTGCTTGACCTTTAGATAATGACTTAACCATTCCATTCCTATGTGTCTAATATGTTTGTTCAAGATTGATTTCAGGATTTAGGTACATGAAAAGGATCAAATTACACAAGCCCTACCTTGTCTAAGTTCAAGTCAAAAGCAATGCTAGTGTTTGTTTTGGGAAATCACCCCAAATCACATTAACTTATTTTTGTAATCACTTTTATTGATGATATGACTTGTAACTAAGATGAGAAAAAATTAGGGACACTTAACTCCAACGTTTGGTATCTCAAAACTCGAATTAGAAAATTTGTCACAGGTTGTTTATCAGTCGAGTTAGAAACTCGACCGATCCAATGTTGGATTTTCTAAAATTACCAAACGGTTGAGTTGTAGACTCATAGAACTCGATCAATCGATCAACTAAGCAAAATTGATTATGACTCATCAATCGAGTTTCCTAAAAAAAATTCGACCGATAGTTTGAAAATTGGCTTTGTCCTTTAGTGGATCATTCGAGTTACCTTTATTGAAACTGGATTGAATGTACTCCATGGGAAACATAGAAAAAATGATTTCGGTAGTTGGAGAGTTGTTGTGAGAGAAAATAGATCTGTTGCAAGTTATAAAACAGCTATTTTTGGTTCTTAAGTGATCCAACACTCAAAGGAACACCCCAGCTATAAATAGGACCGCTTGAAGTTCATTCCAAGTTTGTTCATTCATGATATTGATAACCTCCCATTTTGTGATATTATCTTACTAGTTTTTTCTTAGTATTCCATACTCTTTCTTAGATAAATTAGATAGAAAATTAACTTTCCTCTTTATCATGAATATACCAATAAATTGATATTTTCCCTTTTCTTCTTACAAAAAACACAAAAAAATTACCAAAGAACTCAAACGGTCCCAAGACCGTATCAAGGCCAAACGGTCCCAAGACCATATGAAGGCCAACCGGTCCTAAGACCGTATGGAACCCAAACGGTCCTAAGACAGTATGAAGGCCAAACGGCCCCAAGACCGCATAAAGACAAAACGGTACCAAGACCGAATGGAAGCCAAACGGTCCCAAGACCGTATGAACCTAAATGGTCCCAAGACTGTATGAACCCAAATGGTCCCATGACCGAACGAAGGCCAAACAGTCTCCAAAATGTTTGAATCCAAATAACTCAAGACCGTTTAAGACCCCTTTGGAGCCTATAAATAGGACCCAAGGGGTCCTCATGAGGCATCGAATTCTTGGACGTCCAGAGGCTGCCCCAATCACTCTAGAGTTATTCATCCTTCATCCTTCGCCCTAAGGCTTCCGGTCCAAGATCCACATTCCATCCTCAAGCTACTTCGTCTCGCATCGACATATAAGGTGGGAAGTGAAGGATTCTACATCAAGGCAACCACGTGGTGTGAAGATAGTTTCTCTCTACTCCAAGGGGTCGACCTTCCTCCCTCCTATGTGGAGATGATGCTTTCTTTCTCTCTTCCCGCCTCCTTCTTTATTCTTTCCATGAGCGAGTAGTCCCATACACTAGGGTGCGGGGAGTAGCCCCGCTACCCATGTTTTCATTTCATACATTGTAATTCATGAGTTTGCAATAGAAAAAAATAATATCTTTTCAGTTCAACATCAATTGTTTAATGAATGCTAGTTTCTTGATCACCAACTTGTGTTATCTATTATCTATTATTGTGAATTGTCTATGTTTGTACTTCTAGATTTGAATATTGACTACTTGTTGGTTCCAGATGTATGTAGTCACCATACGTTTGGTTCGGTATCTAGGAGCGTTTCTCAAGGAGTAGAGGAAACTCACCTCCATAGTTGTACTTTCATGCTATGAAATGGAATCAGTTGACGTATGAAAGTACAACCTTGATAGGTTGAGCAACACACTTTGTGAGGGGAGTGATGCAAAGTAAGTGACCATTCATTTGGGGATGGCTGGCATTGCAACGCTTCCATGTTTCTCGTAGTTAGTTATCGGAAAGGAAGCTAAGTCTACAAAGATACTAACTGTTCTGACTCTCTTCGTTGCAAGCCATGTTTTTATGATGTATGTTTTGATCCATGTGTAGTGGTGGTGAAACTCGATCACATCCTAGTGGTTTCCAAAATATTGTTTTCAAACTTAAATTTACTTTCCTTCCATCTACTTTGCCTTGAACTTTAGTTTAATCATCAAATCAACTCTTTAATCTAAATATCAACTTTTAAGTAGATAAGTAGAATTATTACGTTTTCCATCTTGTTAAACTCTTAACAAGACCGTTGTCTCGTGGATTCGACCCTTAACTATACTATGATAAGACTTCCACGTATCTTAGCATATGTGGGTGGAGATCTTATTATAGCACACGAAAGGCTAAACCTAGAGACTTACTATATCTAGGATTTTTAGTGGTTCACGCAACTCCACACGAGTGGAGGCTCCATCAAATATCCTAAGTCCTTGTTATAGTTGAGAGTGTTGCAATTCTTTTAGCCACATTCTCTCTCTCATTTACAAAGAATTTCATGATTATGAGTGAGTTTCTGTTGTAAGAGAGCTACCTTCATTTGTTTGTAAATCTTTCATTCCTTCTATCTTCCCAATCCCCTTTTTCAAAGAGCAAAGGTTGAAGCAAGCTACTCTGAGTGAAGGTGAAGATGTTGTTGGTCTTCTTCAAGGTTGAAGAAGAGGTGAAGATCTTTTCTAGGTGAAGGAGAAGGGCAAGGCCATGATTCAAGAAGAGTGGGTGTAAGTAGGTGGGATCACCCCCTTACTAAAGATTTGAAGAATAAAACATCCATTCCAAACACACTCAAAGGTATGCTGGAATAGGTGTAACATTTTCAAATTTCAATAAATGGTATTAAAAACAACCAAAGTATAGCAGTGGAATAAAAATGTTGACTATATTCAATTTATCACAAGGTTACAAAAGTACATCATAATATCCCATAATGGTTTACATGTATGATCCAACATAAGGATCTAAGTAGAGGGAAATCTAAACCATAATAACTTTGTCCCAAGATTTGACTCCTTAAGCTAGTCCAAAACTTCATGCCTTATCATCCAAGTCCTTCACCTAGGGTTGGAAGCATATTCCAGCAAGAAGAGAAAATAGATGACATCAACAAAGGCTAGTATGTGCATACTAAATAGGAAATTGAGCAATATATGGAATCAAGGACATCAAAGTGTAAAGGCTTCCCATGAAACATATAAGAACAACCCAAGTGGGTAAGAAGAAAAATGATTTTCAATAACAAAAGAGATACTTGCCATAATTAAAACAATAAAGTTGTGCCATACTAGCACATGTAAAGAAAGTAGGGCACACACCCCTACAATCAGGATCAACCTGCATGCATGTGAGGTAAGCATAGCCCTAAAACAATATAAACACAAAGCCGGCCAAGTCTCATAAACTTGAAACCTGATAGAGAAAGCAATATTTCCAATCTCCCAAATATATAAAATGTGGGCCAAGAATCACACATATTTCCCTGGGTATGAGGTACCTTTCCATCCCAAAAGAGAAGGATATATCACATCTTCTTGGTAGGAAATAACGCATCTGCCATAAAAACCAATGCAATTACATTACTCTAGTGATACTAAATCACATAGCATGTTAAATGTAGAGGCAAGTATAAAGTATAGTCAGAATGTAAAACTAGCCACCACATAAGTGACCAACATATACATCCACATCATAAGTGTGCAAAAGACACATGTCATCTTTTAGAGTTCCATCGTGAACAAATCATAAGATAAGAGTTCAAAAGAATATCCATGATCACATTATCAATATAAAATAAGGTAGTTCACATAAACCATGATTTTCAAAACAAAAGACATTGTGTATAGGCTAATGTCCATAGGACAAAGAGAATGAATAATCATAGGTGAATTTCTCAACATAGAAGAATAGGGGATACATCATACCTCAACTTTAGAGTATAAACAGTCCAACTCAAGCCTAGGCCTCCAAATAACCTCTAGGGAAGGTGTACAAGTCCAATAAGTGAGGTTCCCAAGCTTAGAGAGGCTGGTTTCTCCAACAAAGCTCCTATCTCAAGCAAGAAGCACCTTCTCCACTTTAGAGGTGAAAAACCCTAACAAAAGAACATGGAGATGAGGTGTTTATGGGTTCTAGGTGGGGTTTCTCCATGGAAGGCCATGGTTAAGACCTGGAGGAAGGTGTAAGGAAGACTAACAACATAAAAATAGGGAAGGAAGGGAGAAAACTTACTAGTTTTGGTCAAAATCACAAAGGAGGAGCTTAAGAAATCCTAAATAGAGAAATTTGGAACTCTAGGAGCCTTCTTCACCAAGGTAGGAACCTCCTTTTACCTTGGGACAGCACCTTCATGGAAAAATAGAGTAGGAATGATGATCTAAGCTAGAGGAAATAAAGGAGAGCAATAGTTTTAAAATTGGGAGTTGGAAAGGGGTAAATATGGCTATATAAAGAAAGAGGTCAAGTATGAGGTGTCTATGAGACTTTCCATGTGTCATGTATAAGGGTGTCCATGGACATGCAAGCCTTTATGGATAAGGAATAAGTCAAGAACGAGGTGTCAAGTTAATTTCCATGTTTCCAATGCTAAGGGTGCCTATGGGCATGCATACCTTTATGGATAAGGAAGAAGTCAAGCATGAGGTGTCCATGGGGCTTTCCATGCTTCCTTAGCCTAGGGATTTCATGGCCACACAAGAGGACATTTCATAGAGGCTTCTTGAATATCAAATATCAGTTTATGGACACTTATAGTCCATCCCAACCGACCTCCAATCAAAGAAATAACCTCATTGGTTGATAGCTTCTAAAGATAAGCTCATATATAAAGAGGGTAATCCCTAAAATTCCCTTGGAAAGAAACACATTCAAACCAAGGTGCAACAAGGTGACCCATGGTTCAAAAACTCGAAAATGGTAAGGGAATATATAAGGATTATAATGCATGTGACAATTTGCAAAGAAAACCTCCCAATCGGGTAAATTGTATAAAAGTCCAAAATGTACCTAAAATTGCATAACTTGCACAAACAACATCCAAATTTGACCAAACTTCATCCATAAGTTATCTTTGATGTGTTGAATATGAATTTGCCATTATTTTCATATATTGAAGTTATAAATCAAATTCTACATTACTTATGCCTTTTACTCATTTTCTCTCTCCTAAACTTATCCTAATATTTCAAGGTTGTCTGAATTAGATGAAATTTGACATGTAGGCTAATTTTGATATGTAGATTTCGAATTTGAAGTTTTAATTGATATAATTTGAAGGTATAACTATTCTTGTGAGATTTTTGAAGCTCTATTCACCCCCTCTAGATCCATAGATCCAATGTTTTCAAACTCCAATCTGAGTATTTTTTGGAAGGTTGTATTGAAATGAGGGTGAATGATTTCAAATTTGAATATTGATGGAGATTGTGACATCTTGGGATTTTCTCTCTCCTAATATGTGTGTTATGCACTCCAATTTTGCACTAATTTCTCACTATGACTCTCAATTTCTTGTTTTGAGTTGCTTTGATGACTTTTGAGGTAATCTTATGTTGACATTATAAGTGGTGATACTCTTTTTGATATAAAATAGATGTCGCACTTACATTATGCACCATACCCTCTCATCCCCATTTGACCTAATATATGTATCTCATTCTACTATTACCCTATATTCATTATGTAGAGGACACTCCCACATTTCCAACTACACCATATTTTGCTCCATTTTGAGCTAGGATGAGAAAGATATGCACTTTTGAAATTTGCTGGAATTAATCTAATTTTGAGCTCGAAGTTATGGCTTTTAGACAATTTTGGCCCTTTTATGTGTGGCCCACTAAAATTTCCTTTCATTGGCAATCTGGTTCAAATTGTGTGGTTCAATCACAAGCCTAGATTCATAAATCATGAAATTGCTACCCTTGATTGTTTACACATGGATCCAAACCCCAATCTAACAGCTTGCAGATTGTCTCCAACCTGGGTTCATACTGTAGTAGTTGCCACAGTAGGATCCCTTTTATGATAGAAAATAATCATCTATCTTGAAGGGATTTGATCAATTGGGATGGATTTCAAATCCGTCCCTATTTGGTTTTATGGCCTCAGAGTAGGCAGTGAAAACAAAAAATTTACTGGCCATTAACCCATAACAGGAGATCGCATCAATGACTATGTAATGGGAAGGATAGTTTTAGTGACATATACCTGGTCCTGGGGCTTTCACTATGACAATACCTCATAGCCATGTGCGGTCTTCAACACCATGTCTTGGACGGTGTCTGTGCATCTCCTAGCCTTCACCATGGACTTTATCCTCCACCACGGACTGTAGATGACGTTTCCTCCTGAGCGGAAAACATCTCCTGCCTCTGTACACAGTCCACATGGACCACTTGGAACTCCTTCCATTCTAGAAGAACTAGCAGGAAGGAAACAACCCTCATGTTGGTGTACTAGCACCAACCTGCTCTCCCAAACTCACGCTTCTTTTCTAAAGTTGTATTTCCCTCATTGTGCCTCCCTAGTCAAATAGCACTTGCTTAGGCTCTCTCGATTACCAAAACCAGAGAGGACAACAACATTGCAGAGCAACTGATGTTCTGAGTTGATTGTTCTTAGAATCCCTTGGTACCCCTCTATTTATAGTAGAGGGAAGGGTCAACGTTCCCAGTCTGTTCAGGAGTAGAAGGATCTAGAAATTCCATGAATAGTTTGTACTGTGACAGGTGCACCGATCGGTTCCCAAGTGAACTGGTCGATTAGGAGTGTGAGTCGATTCGTTCACCCAGTGAATCGGTCATTTTACTTCCCATCCGTGCCTAAATTAACTTTCCTCAATCATTTCCAATTAATTCAAATATTAATCCTTATTCCAATTGAATTGAACAAGTGAAACGTGAAAGTTTTCTTCCAATCGGGAAAATCCTTATTTCCTTAGTTGGTAAGACTGTGAGCCACCCATTTCACCAAGTGAACTAGTCAGTTGGTTCACACCAGCCGATCGGCTCACAAGGGTGAACCGGTCAGTTGGTAGTCCTAACATTGCCAATGTAGTCTCCAATTGACCTGACACTCTAACTAGCTAATTCAACACTTGAACTTGATAGTTCTGAGTCCAATCGGTCAATTGTATGTTTAATTGAGTACCTAAACACATTTAGTCTCAATATAAACATCATTCATGGATCTTCTAGGGTATCCTATGTTTGTGTCCCTATAGTTTCCAATTTACGTTGGTAGTGAATGTTAATAACAACTTATGACATCACAAGAAATGAGAAGAATCTAGTAACTCATCATTGCTACCCAAGTAACTCAAAAAGTTAGAGAACAACTTCAACCTACAATCTATGATTAGTGTTACCATGATCGAATAGTTCCTTTGTCACTAATATCTAGATTGAACTAAAGGCATGGAACGTCATCCTCTTAAACATTCAATCCATGTTCCTTGACCTAGAGCAGACTATCTGAGATGCATGTGAATTCACATATCATTTATTGAATCATAAGAGTATGGCCATACAATTCTCAGTCTCTCTTATCAAGGGGCCATGGATATCATACTCCTTGTAGGAGGCACAAATCCCATATCTATCACTCACATTCAAGTCCCAATGTGTCAAAGTCACCCAATCATCACCGTTATAACAACCCATATTTTAGGGCTGCATTTAATGATGTCAAAGTGTACCCAATCACATGAGATGAGTGCAGTGATTTTAGGTCTAAGAACCACAATCACCACCATTACTATTAGAGATGATTGTGACTACCATTCCATGGTATCCATGTATCACTCTCACAGTGGGTCTGTCTGATATATTGTTCTCTAACATATATCTGTGTGCTTGACTTGATATCATATATCATGACTAATGAGACTCTATCATAAGTCAACACACACTCTACTCTTATGTATTATTGTTGTCTATTTTGCTTCCACATTAATATCCAACTAGGGACATAACAAGAATGTATGCACTCTTATCATACATATGGTCTAATTATTCAGGTCCTCAACCTAAAGACATATGTCATTGAGTCACATCATTCTGTAGACATCTATCATGTCTGTGTCATCATCTCATGAGTGAGAAAAACATAATGACAGAATTACCTTTGTCATTATCAAATCAAAGTCATATGCCTCATTGCAATCATCATATGATTGGCTCTCTGGGCATACTATACCAACAGACTCCCACTTGCACTTAGAGCCTATCACCCACGAATCATATTCCAAGTGATCTTAACATGTCCATCATATTTCTATTGCACAAGTGTTTTTATAGCAGGTAAGCAAAATTTTCTTCAAGTCAGTATACAGCATGTTTCACATCCCCTCGCTATACAACAACTCGTATGAGATGGAAGTGTCATAGTGTGCTATCTGAAATTCCTTTGCCTGACTAGTAGCTCCATTGTTGTTACAATATTACCACTGTGTCACTAATGGTCAGAACCTCCCATAAGTTCATCAATATGAACTTCTATATGCATACATTATCCTTTACAGTGTTTGTAACACAGGCACTCGGCTTCTTATTGTATAATTAATCAATTATTTTATGTTGGACATTTCCAACCAAAAATTCTTATTCCAAGGTCAAAACACAATTTTTTCATTTTGGAAGCTTGCATCGGTGTAAATCTTTACACCCAACTCTTCCTTATTACCATAACTAAAGAACTAATTCTTTTAGTACTTCACAAGTACTCAAAGATGTCCTTCATGGTATTACAATAACTCTTACTGGAGTTCCACAGATATCCATTTGTCATATCTAATACATATGAGATAATTGGATATTTATATCATCTTGTCATACAAGATGATGATTTCATATCTTCTTGTCATGTCCAATACATATAAGATGATGAATTCATATATTCCTGTCATGTCCAATACATACAAGATAATTAGTTCATATTTTCTTGTCATGTCCAATACATACAAGATAGTGAGATGAGTTCATACATGATAGATCCAATTGTGAATGTGTATGGAATCTATCCATGTGTTCCTTATTCTTCATAAGAATTGGGACACTCGGCTTCTTAGAGACTAACTCCATGGAACATGGACAAGTTTTCTCTCACCATGCTGAACTCATTCAGCATCTAGCCAAAGTATGTTCTATTTACTAGGACAAGAAGCCCTCTTGATCTATCTCTATAGAACATGATTCCTATCACATAGGATGCTTCTCTAAAAACCTTTTAGAATGCACTTTGTTGCCAGATTTTGTAGTATAAGGATGATATTCCCCATCAATATGTGGAATATATATATTCTCCCACTAAATTCTTATAATCACACATTACATTTTCATTCTGATTCAAGTTAAACTCTTTGACTATCTTGTCAAATTAAAGATCCAATTCTGAGGTGCTTCTTCAATCCAAAGATTGATCTATGTAGCTTTATAGACTTTATTTGCATTATTGGATTTATAAAACCTTTAGGTTGTGTTACTTACACATCCTGCACAATATTCCATTTAAGGAATGTGGTTTTAACATCCATATGCCGAATCTCATAGTCATATTAAACTACAATGGCAAGCATTATCCACATGGATTTATCCTTGGTAACTGCTGAAATGATTTCATCATGTTCAACACCTTGAACTTGTTAGAAACTCTTTGAAACCAAATTACCCTCCATGTCAGTCTTCTTCTGGAAGACCCAAAACTACCCTATGGATTTTACCACTTCAGGTGGATCAACCAAAGTCATACTTTGTTGATATACATAGAGTCCATCTTGGATTTCATGCCTTCAATCCATATCTTAGTTTTTGGCTCTCATTAGCTTCTAGGTAGACTATTGACTCATCATATGATCAACTCACCTCCTTCTTATCCATATGATATCATATATCATTCAATCTCTAGGCATGTTCTACCAGAACCATGAGTTATGTGGGTTACATAAGGAACTTTGAGATTCCACAACATTTTTTAATTCTATTTATTCCTAGTGTAAAGCATGTACCCAAAAGGAAATTTGAAGATCTAGGTAGTAATCACACTCTGACTCAACAAGGTGTTATTCCTTCTTGATGATACACTTCTCATGATACACAATCATTGTGTTTCAGGTGGAGTTCATCATAATACATTATTATGATCTTCCAGAAGGTTCTCAAACTCTTGGTTCAAAGTATCTCCAATCTATCATATCAAAATTTAATACTTATACCAAGATAATTATGTACTTCATTCTAATCTTCTTGAACACTTCAAGAGATTCAAGTTTGTATTTCACTAAATACAAACTATCATATCCACTAAGGTCATCAGTAAATACATTGAAGTACTAGTGATTACCTTTAGCATTTATTCTAAAAGGTCTATATACATCAATATGTATAATCCTTAATACAATAATCATCCTCCCACAACATCTAGTGAAGAACCTTTGTCATATTACACAATGAATGAGATTAGCATGTCTCTATTGGTTCAACAACCAAAAGAGTCTAGATATCCATCATTTGGATTCTAAAAATTCAATCCCATTTATGCACTCTAGATGACATCTCTATAGGCATTCAAGTTTGAGTCATCATGCCATTCATTACATGTTTCACACACATTTGTCTCTTTAACTATAAAGTATAGTCAGTGATACATAGGCATTGTCATCAAAGATCATATCTTTAAAATGAAACATCAGTCCATTACACTCTTTCTCGTACAAGATGTATGATGTTTTTCCTTGATGGGAGGTATATAATAGCAATTCACTAATTCTATTACATGTCCATGAATGTCATAATGTAACTATAATGGTATCAACTCTTGCTCTGCATAGTTTCTATCTTACATCCTCTCAGATCCTGAAGTAGAGCTCTATCTCTATCATCTTCCCGAGATCCTCTATAAAGAGGTTATTTCCCTTTCCCACTTACCCCTATCCATATATTGAGCGATGAAGACTTTCACCTAAGCTTGTCTTCAGAACATTTCTTTACCTTGCTTCAGTCTATGGACTTCACTTTTTTTATCATTATCACAGGTTTTGTCCTTTTTCATTCATGCTTTGGCATCAACAGATAGTGGTTTGGCCAAGTTTCTCAACATTTGATAAATTGGCTATATGATTCACACAACGATTTGTAGAATCATATATTTGGTCAACGCTTGACCTATCATAAATCAAAGTTTATCTATATGCATAATCATATTAAGCATATGAGGTTATACTTGATCTTCATCTGTCTGATTATACTCAAACATAGCTTTGAAGACATTATACCTTTCACACTTTACATGATTCTTAAGATGTATAACCATCTCAAGAATGCCCACGCTTCAAGTTGTTTATGCAACTCATAGCTCAGCATAAGGTTCTTGATGTCTTAGGCATCATTGGCATACTTCAAGTAAGCATCCAATTTTAGACTTAGGAGCATTTGGAGTGGTTCAACTAGCTCTGGTCTTTCAAGGACTTTAGAGTTTACACTCACCATTGAGAACACTTCTCAAAGGTCCCAAACTAGATTTGAAGTTTATCTCGTTTATGAACTGATCGCAATGATAATGTATTTGTGTTTGTCATTTGGATTCTACAAAACAATTTTGCAACTTTTCAAAACAATTTTTGATTTGTTTGATTTGATAAATTTGACAATATTAATTAGGCCTTTAATTAATTATCGCTCCCAGTATTTTTGTTCAAATTGACAATCTTCATGTATCAATTTGGAAGATTGTAGCGTACAACCTTCTTGTGGCCAAGATCCATATTTCATCAAATTATGAGTCAACTTCGGCTAATCACCCACAACTTGACTATTTAGGTAGGCCATCATGCCAATTGCATCATATGCAACTCTTAGATAGATGATATGTGCAACTCTTTACTGTAATCGTCTTCATGCCTTTGGGCTTGGGCTCTCCAAGTCACCTGTTAAGTTTGACCCAAAAGCCGACATGATAGATATGCACCATGCTTTGTGCAAATCTACATATCTACCATCACACTTCCACGAGATGGACACATACCATGCTTTGTGAAAATATATGCTTGGTCGATCAATCTTTTCATGTGTGTTGAAGGCATCTAAGACTTTAATATTGTATTTGAGGGATTTTATATAAGTACATATACATATCCAATCACCACATTATTATAGTACATATCATATACATGTTATAACCACAACGCGAAAACATGCAATATCGATAAAAGCAATGATTGTGGCCATCCTTTTGTAATTCCTTAGATCCACAAGGAATTACGGTCATCTAAGGTCTACATCATATGCAACCTATTGTTTGATGAAGATCTATGTGCTTGAACCATTCTAGGTTGATCGACTCATCCTATGATATGATCAGCTCGCCTCTTGGTCAGTTGGTTGGTTAGTCTGGCCTCTGTTGTCTGGACACCTCCAACAAGTAGTTGGGCCATCAACCAGTTGGTCTGACTTCTTTACAATCCTCCTCGGTCCTGCAGGCGGTCGGCTCGTCTGGTGTTGAGCGTCTTCTTCTTCGATGTAATAGAAAATAAACTATCCTACTTTTACATAATCTTTGGGTAACCTCGATTTACATTTGCGGGGAGCAAAGGTAGAAGAGAAAGGATCTCAAATTATCTTGAGTTACATGTGGAATAGAAGGTAGAGGCTCGATATGCAAACCAAGATGCAAACAACCATAGACAACCAAGCACACATAGGGTTTATAGGCCATAACCATGCTACACATCCACCATCAAAATTATTTTAGGGTGACGCATATCCATTTCATATATACCATATCATATATGTATATTAGTTTGTGGTCGCATGTGGTATTTAGTAGGATATGCACATTAGTCATTTTAAATATTCACATCATATGCAATAAATAAATGATGATAAAACCAAAATCTGATCATATCAATTTATCCCAAAACATAGTACATTGACCTGGCTCTGATACCACTGTTAGGTTTTATGGCCTCAGAGTAGGCAGCGGAAAAAAAAATTTACTGGCCATTAACCCATAATAGGAGATCGCATCAATGACTATGTAATAGGAAGGATGGTTTTATTGAGATATACCTAGACCTGGGGCTTGCCCAGCGACAATACCTCATAGCCATGTGCGGTCTTCAACGCCATGTCTTGGACGGTGTCTATGCAGCTCTTAGTCTTCGCCATGGACTCTGGCCTCCAACACGGACTGTAGTTGATATGTCCTCTTGAGTACAAGTCATCTCCTGCCTCTGTAGATAGTCCACACAGACCAGCTAGAGCTTTTACCATTCTAGAAGAACTGACAGGAAGGAGATGACCCTCCTGTTGGTGTACTAGAACCAACCTACTCTCCCGAACTCAGACTGCTTTTCTACAATTGTATTTCCCTCGATGTGCCTCCCTAGTCAGGTAGCACTTGCTCGGGCTCTCTCGATCACCAGAACCATAGAAGACAACAAATTTGTAGAGTAATTGATGTTCTGAGTTGTGTGTTCTCAGAAGCCCCTAGTACCCATCTATTTATAGTAGAGGGCAGGGTCAGGGTTCCCAGTCTTTTCGGGAGTAGAAGGATCTTAAAATTACATGAATAGTTTGTACTGAGATAGGAGAACCAGTTGGTTCACAAGTGAACTGGTCGATTGGGAGTGTGATCCAATCGATTCACTCAGTGAACCAGACATTTTACTTCCCAGACTTGTCTGCAATTAACTTTCCTCAATCGTTTCCAATTAATGCAAAGATTAATCCTTATTACAATCAATTTGAACAAGTGAAACGTGAAAGTTTTCTTCCAACTGGGTAAATCCTTAATTCCTCAGTTGGCAGGAATTTGAGCCTCCTGGTTCACCAAGTGAACCGGTCAGTTAGTTCACACCAACTGATCAGCTCACAAGGGTGAACATGTCAGTTGGCAGTCCTGACATTGCCAATGTAGTCTCCAATCGACCTGACACTCTAACCAGCTAGTTCAACACTTGAACTTGATAGTTCTGAGTCCATTTAGTCAATTGTATGTTTAATTGAGTACCTAAACACATTTAGTCTCAATCAAAACATCATTCATGGACAATCTCCTCTTCCAGGGGTATCTTATGTGTATGACCCTATAGGTTCCAATTTTCATTGGTAGTGAATGTCAGAACAACTTATGACATCACAAGCAATGAGCGGAATCTAGTAACTCATCACTTCTACCCAAGTAACTCAAAAAGTTGGAGAACAACTTCAACCCACAATCTGTGATTAGTGTTACTGTGATCGTATAGTTCCTTTGTCACTGACATCTGGATTGAACTCGAGGCATGAAACATCATCCTCTTCAACATTCAATCCATGTTCCTTGACCTAGAGCAGACTGTCTGAGATGCACATGAATTCACATATCATATATTGAATCACATGAGTATAGCCATACAATTCTCAGCCTCTCTTATCAAGGGGCACTGTATATCATACTCCTTGTAGGCGGGACAAATCCCATATCTATCACTCACAGTCAAGTCCCCATGTGTCAAAGTCACCCAATCATCACTGTTATAACAATCCATGTTTTAGGATTGCGTTTGATGATGTCAAAGTGTACCCAATCACATGTGATGAATGCAGTGATTTCAGGTCTAAGAACCACAATCACCACCATCACTATGAGAGACGATTGTGACTACCACTCAATGATATCCATGTATCACTCTCAAGGTGGGTCTGTCTGATATACTTTTCTCTAATATATATCTATGTTCTTGACTTGATATCACATATCATGACTAATGAAACTCTGTCATCAATCAACACACACTCTAGTCTTATATATTACTATTGTCTATTTTGCTTCCACAGTAATATCCGACTAGGGACATAACAAGAATGTATGTACTCTTACCATACATATGGTCTCATTGTTCAGGTCCTCAACCTAAATACATATGTCATCGAGTCACATCATTTTTTAGACATCTATCATCTATGTGTCATAATCTCATGAGTGAGAGAAACATAAGAGACAGAACTACCTTTATCATTATCAAATTGAGTATCATATGCCTCATTGCAATCATCATATGATTGGCTCTCTGGGCATACTATACCAACAATCCCCACCCCCATCTTTCTTTTCCCCATCTTTCCTATTAACTCATTCCTATGCCTTGGTTCTTACTCTCCATTCCCTATGGCGACACATCCATGCCTCTTTGGGTACTTCTATACCAAGCTTCCTCCAACCATTTTAAAGTGCCCACATCCTTCGCATGGACAAGATGAGCTTGCACTACCAAGCCATCCCTCCTTCTCCCCCTGCTTTCCCCCCTTGTGAGCCGCTCCAGTGAGAATTAGTAATGGGCACCACGGGATTGTCATGTGTGGGATCGCATAGGTGCAAGGGAGTGTTGGTGACCCACATCAATGGGCAACGACTAGCAACCGGGTGCTGGCGGTCAGTTGGGCTTGTGGGCAGTCCAGCACCAGGAGCTTAATAGGAGGTGGCAAACTGCAGAGTGCCACATGGTCAAAGGGCCCCATTCACATAGCGCATGTGAGGCATACATGATCTATTGCAAGATCATGGCTCGACGCTCCAAATGAATCAAATAATGATTAGTAACGCCCTCCTTCTATAAAGTTTTCTATACAAATTTTCCAAAATTGATAACTTGGGATCCTTTAGACAATTGGGGTATATAATATATGATTTTTGATCCTCTCAATGAGAGATATCCAATGAACTTAATTTAAAACCCTAGTTCTACTTGCATCTCATTTTATGATAAAAATTTTATCTTTTGACCTTTTCACATGATTAGTGGTGCATAATGTTCTAGCATAATCTTTTCTGACCTAGAACGTGATGATACCTCTTGACCAGTACCCTTTATCTACTTTGGACTTGTTTGATGCATTGGATTATCTTCATTTACATTTAATGTCCACCTTGACTTAAAAATTACCCCCCTTTGTGTGTGTTAGTGATGTAACTTGATCAAGTTTGGGAGTTTGGATTAACTTTTCATAAAAAAATATTTCAATATCGAAACTAGTGAATACTATGATGCTTTGTGACATGTTTGTTTGAGCTTTCATGCCACTTGACATGTTTGACTCTTAAAACCTCAAGTGCCTAGTTAGTTCATTAAACTGACTCAGTTTACCTACTTGTATTCACATGATGAAATGTGATTGTTATGATAATCCCATGATCTATTTGTTCAAATCATTAAACTCATCACATTTGTAACACTAAATACCAACTTGATCTATATTATGCTCTTTTATGATCTTATGATTGGGAAATTGGAATCTACTGCATGGAACTAACCTAGTATGACTAGTAATGATCCTGTATGATTAAACCTTAGTGGAAATATAAATATCATGTTTCCCTAACTCCATGTCAAAAATTATCACACGTTTATATCTAAGCTAATGTGGATGGTTCACTTAGATCTAGGACTTAATTTTGATACTTAGACTATGTTGAATAATGACCTACATGTTTGTATGTTTGGAACTATATGTGAACTAAGTGAAACTTAGATCTAGGGAAATATCCACATGACTCATATCATGATTATCTTATCAAACACTAGTGATCTAATACTCTATCTTTTATCTTTGCATCTTACGTCCACTTGGGATGGACCATCTCTATCAATCTTACTTATGAATCATGACTCATTCTCTACTCATAAGATACACTTTTCTCTTGACCCTACTATGATATTGGCTTGCTTGTATGCATGCCCGTATTAATGCTTTTCTTCTTATTTACTTGGTAGAGCTATTATTTATATGAATAATACTTTCATGTTTGGTTATCATATGTTGAGAAATATCAAACATAATATTAAGAAATCCAAATCCATGTTATTATAATGGATAAATAAATGAAGGATATGCTTTGTATAAGATAATGTTGTCAAGTTTCTTTTCCTTGTTTCTTGTTCTTGCTTAGTACTCAATTTATCCAATCACCATTTATATATTCTTAAATTGTTAACATGCCTTTTCATATTGTACTTAATTCTTTAGCATTATATGTTTTGTTAATCAAAATTTTAGTATCCAAATGAAGATTTGTAGCACTCAAGGCTCTACTCTATGAAATGAAACATGAATGGGATGCTAGAAATGGAATGGTTACATGTCTCTAACTCCTTTTAGTATCTTGTTATCTCTTTGTGTTGTTACTTCCTTTTTCATATACATTGCTTGTGTGAAACTATGTGTCATTCTAGGGACGGATGCCCAAGTTCACTCACCTTTGGCTTTGTATCCATTAGGAGTGCGGACTTAGGGTAATTAACATCTTTGTGACAAATGGTATCAGAGCCATACACATAGGTCTCTATATATGTTTTAATGCCACGTCTTAAGAACCCAGGGAGGACTAAAATCCTTCCCTCAAGGTTTAGAGAGTCTTCTAGCTTCTCATCTCCTCTCTAAGGACCTATAAGCCACCTTAGTAGATGATGATTAGTTATATTTCCTATCTCCTCATGTTATTCTTCTATCATGACTACTAATCACATGAATTCTGAATTTTGATAGCTTATGCATGGGAAAAGTAAAAATTCAATTGAAATCATGAAAGTTGATTAAGATGGTAATGCCATAATCTGATTTTAAATTGAAAACCCTATTTGATTCAAGAAAGTACTCTTGATGGTGATGTACTCATGCAAACTCAATTTTATCAAATTAGATATAAGAGCTTTCTATGTTTGAGGTAAATTATTGATATGGTGAAATAAAGTGGAACTCATGTCTTATACCTCATGTATTATGAGGTCCCTATTGATTAACCCATGTAGCCCTAGTGTTGATCAAACCTTAGAAATAGTTAAGAAAACTCTATCCCATTTTTTATATGTGCAGTGATCATGTTGTAAAATGACTATGTCTTCGGAACCCTACATCATGATGTGAAGACTTGTTATAAGAGGAAAATCTCATATTGACTAATATTCCACTTTGTAGATTCAATTCAAATAATAAGATAGACCTAGATCTCAACAACACCTGACCAAACTCAAACTACTGACTGCTTGATTTCAAAAATCTACCCTTACCTTGACCTAGAAAGTAAGATAATGGAATTATGACGTTGATATTATAATAAAATCTTGAAGTATGGTTGCCCTATTGCGGTCTTGATGTTTGACTCATGATCCTATGAAATATGATTGGGTAGTTTATACTCTCACTATTTGGATATGCTTTATGACCTCATGATTAATATGGACAAATGTGCTAGATAAAGGTGGTAATTGACTATGACTCCCATAACCTAGGTCAAATCTCCATTTAGACTGCCTCTAAATTTTCATTTCAATGATTTATTTAGAGATTGAAAAGGAAACCTGTTCTATACTGTTCTGATTTCTTGACCTAAGTCCCTAATAGGTCATGTCTATGATGATATTGACACTCGATCTCAAAATATCAATTTAATGACGATCTTGGAATATGATGACATTGACTAGTGATCAAGTTCCTAGAAAGACCAAACTTAAAAAAAACGTTCCTAGAAAGACCTAGGCCTAGATCATTCATCAACCATGAATACCATGAAAACAAACTTGATATCGATGCCATGAAATGTTGAATAATGCTCGAAATGTTGTGTTATTGTTGCAAAATTATTGTATATGGATGAATGATCACCCCTAGAAGGGTGAGTTAATCAATTGGTTTTAGAATTGAGATAACCTCAAATGCCACCTAGTGTTTGGAGGGTTAAGTAAAGAAAGCATGAAAGAAAAAATATTGAGTATAATTTTTAAACCCAACTATAAGATCTCTAAGGGACATAAGGAAAAGACACTGAGGAAGTGGCTGACAGTAGGTGATGAAGCCCACGAGGGAAGGTTACCAAGAGGCCAAGCCCGGGAGGGAAGGTCGCCAAGTGGTCAAGCCCAGGAGGGAAGGCCACCATGAAGACCAAGCCTAGGAGGGAAGGTCATTGAGAAGACCAAGCCCAGGAGGGAAGGTCACCATGAGCCCAATGTCGGGACATAAAGCAAATGATATGCACCCTAAGAGATGGAGAAAATATAGGTTAAATAATTACACCAAAAATAATATACTCAAATGTTGTTAGAGAAACCTCAAGAAAAATGGGAATGACATCTCAATAAAAACCTTCATAAGCTTAGAGCCCTAAGTCACCTCTAAGGTCTAAAATAAGAATCTAAACCCTAGCTTCAAAATGTTTTGATTGATACTTTGATGTCCAAACTTGAATCTCTATGTTGAATAATGAAATATTGACTCATGATTAATGATCTTGATTCGACTCCAATGATCACCCTATTTGGATCTTTAGATCACCCTCGATATATGACTGATGACTATCATGTTCCCAAATTTCAAAAAAATTTGAAATGACGTTTATGTTGACTCGCTTGGTTTATGACTTAGGGTTTAGCTCTCTTAGGATTAGGGTGGTACCTTCCATTGATGTAGAACACAAAATCATGATATTGAAATATGATGCATGACTTGAATTGTTGAAATACAAAAAGTAAATCATGGATGTATAACCCCACCTAGGCTAGTGACCAAGCTAGAATCCTAAATGTTGGGTAGGAAGTCATGTTGTACAATTGAATCAAAAGCTCTATTTATTTCATCTAAAATGTGATCTCTCCAAAAGTTTGATCTATAAGATAATCTTTCCAAATTCGTGATGTACATGATCATCTCTCCAAATTGTTGATTCATCTGATGATCCTTCCTATTTTGATGATCAATGCGACTTTACTTGGATCGTGATGCTCAATTTCTCGATTATGAAATAACCTGACTCTAAAGGAACACTAAGTAATTTGTACTATGAAATTGCAATTTTGATTGATGGATTGACTTAATTTTGGGAACAACATTTCTTTTAATATGGGGAGGATATGACAACCAAGAATTTTCTATCTCCTCATATATGTGTTGTACACTCCAATTTTGCATGAATTTCTCACTATGACTCTCAGTTTCTTGTTTTGAGTTGTTTTGATGATTTTGAGGTAATCTTATGTTGACATTAGAAGTTGTGATACTCTTTTTGATATAAAATTGATGTCACACCCATATTATGCACCATACTCTCTCATCACCTTTTGACCTCATATATGTGTTTTCATGACCTTGTATTCATTATGTAAATGGCAGTCCTACATTTCCAAAAACACCAAATTTCACTCCATTCTGAGCTAGGATGAGAAAGATATGCACTTTTGAAATTTGCTTAAATTAATCCTATTTTTAGCTCAAAATTATGTCTTTTTGAGCCAATTTGGGCCCTTTGTGCGCGTCCCACTAATCCCCCCTTCCCTTGGCAATATGATTCAAATTGTGTGGTCCAATCACAAGTCAAGATTCATAAAGCATGAAATCACTATCCTTGATTCTTTACCAATGGATCAGAACTCCAATTTAACGGCTCAGAGGTTGTCACCTACCTTGATTCGTACTATGGCAGTTTCTATAGCAGGCTCCCTTTTCCTGACAGCTAATAAGCATTGATCTCGAAGGTATTTGATCAATTGGAACTTGTTTCAAATCTGCACCAAACCCCTATTTCTTTCCCCCCATCTTTCCATTATCTGTCACGCACCCTAACTAGTGCTTATGCCCTGGTTCGTCCTCTGCTTTCCATGTGGAACCACCCCCATGCCCTTTTGGGTACTTCTACATCGAGCTTCCTTCAACCATTTCGAAGATCCCACTACCTTCCAATGGCTAAGATGAGCTTTCATGCCCAGTCCAGCCCTCCTTCTCCCCCTCTCCCCCCCCCCCTTGTGAGTTGCTCCAGCGAGCATTAGTAACAAGTGTCACCGTGTTGTTGTGCTTGGGATCCCACATGCGTAAGGGTGCACTTGCGACCCGTAGTGATGGGTAGTGACTCACATCCATGGGCTGGAAGTTGGATGGGCTTGTGGGTGGTCCTATACTAGGACCTTGGTAGGAGGTGGTGAACCGCAAAGAGCCATGTGGCTGGAGGGCCCCGCACACAGAGCGCATGTGAGGAGGAAGGTATCTACCATAAGATCGCGACTCAACACTACAAATGAATCAAATAATTATTGGTAACAACCCCATTCTATAAAGTTTTCTATACAAATCTTCCAAAATTGATAAGTTGGGCATCCTTTAGCCAATTAAGGCATATAATATATGATTTTTCCATCCTCTCGACAAGTGATATCCAAGGAACCTAATTTCAAGGCCTAATTCTACTTGTATTTCATATTATGATAAAAATGCCATCTTTTGGCCTCTTCTCACATGATTAATGGTGAAAAATGTGCTATCATAATCTTTTATGATAAAAAAACATGATGATCCCTCTTGACAAGTAACCTTTATCTACTTTGGGCTTGTTTCATGCCTTGGATTATCCTGATTTACTTATAATGTCTACCTTGACTTAAAAATGACCCCCTTTATGTGTATTCATGATGTAACTTGATCCAATTTCGAAATCAGTAAATATTATGATGATTTGTGAAATGTTTGTTTGAGCTTTCATGCCTCTTTCCATGTTTGACTCTTAAAACTTCAAGTGCCTCGTTTATGCATTAAACTGGCTAAGTTTCCCTAGTTGTGTCCACATGATGAAATGTGATTGTTATGGTGATCATGTGCTCTATCTTGTTCAAATTAGTAAACTCATCACACTTGTAACACTAAATACCAACTTGTTCTATCTTATGCTCTTTCATAATCTTATGACTCAAAAATTGGAATCTATTACATGGAATTAACCTAGTATGACTAGCCATTATCTTATATGATTAAACCTTGTTGGAAATCTAAATATCAGTTTTCCCTAATTCCAAATAAGAAGTGATCCCACGTTTATATATAAGCTAATGTGGATGGTTCACTTAGATCTAGGACTTAATTTTGATCTTTAGACTATGTTGAATAATGGCATGCATGTTTGGAAGTTTGGAATTATATTTTAACTAAGTGAAACCTAGATATAGGGAAGCATCCACATGACTCATATAATGATTATCTTATCAAAACCTAGTGATCTAAGACTCTATCTTATATATTTTGCATCTTAGGTCAACTTGGGTTGGACCATCTCTAGCAATCTTGCTTATGAATCATGATTTGTTTTCTACTCCCAAGGTATGTTTTTTTTCTCTTGACCCTACTATGATATTAGCTTGCTTGTGTGAATGTTTGGCTACTTACTTACTTGGTTGAGCTATTGTTCCTATGAATAATACCTTCATGTTTGGTTATTATATGTTGACAAACCTCAAACATAATATAAAGAAATCTATTTTATTATAATGGATAAAAGAAATGAAGAACAAGATTTGTATAAGATAATTCCATCAATTTTCCTCTCCTAGTTTCTTGTTCTTTCTTAGTAATTGATCTATCCAAGCACTGCTTATATATTCTTAAATTGTTTACATTCCTTTTTATGGCATACTTAATGTTTTAGCATTAATATGTTTTGTTTATCAAATTTTTATTTTTCAAATGAAGAGTTGTTGCACTCGAGGCTCTACTATATGAAATGAAACATGGATGCGATGCTAGAAATGGAATGGGTACATACCTCTATCTCCTTTAGTATCTCGTTATCTCTTGGTGTTTTGTTACTGCCTTTTTCAAATACATTGCTTGTTTGGAACTATGTTCCATTCTAGGGACGGACACCAAGTTCACTTTCCTTTGGCTTTGTATTCATTAGGAGTGTGGACTTAGGGTAATAAACAACTCTTTGACTGAGATGGCACACTGAAATGAGATTGTTTTTATTATGAGGAAACCATCATCTTTTGTGACCCCTTAAAAAGTCATATTGGATAATCGAGAATTGTGTGGTTAACCTTTAAGGTGAGGCATGAGTTGAGGGCATTGATAGGATTTTAAAAGTACAATTGAATAAAGTTATGGGTTGAAATTCAGATATATGTGTTGGCATAGATTTTGTATTAGATATAGATGTGTGGTGTTAATTCTTGAGATTACTCAATTATTATTAGTATTTCTTTCTAATGTTTTGAATATCTATAATATTTTTTTTTTCTACTTTCTATAAACGCATATTACAGTATGAGATAGAGAAACTTGTAGGGTCATATTGTTAATTAGGATTAAGATTTTTGATAGCTCTCCAAACCTCGTAAATGGTGAAAGGCCGTGTAAGGGTTGAAAGTTGAGAAATTTATCAGTTGGTGCAAATGTTATGGCACAAGTTATAGAAGCATGTGTAATTGTTTATTATGTATTGCTTAAAAGGTGTTTGAAATGAATTGTTATATGGTTGGAGATGTGAGTTGCTTATTAGTATGATTGCTTATTATGATTGATGTTATGATAATATGTCCTCTATTGATTTTACCCTTTTTTAAAGAATGAGGTGTTTATGTTTCCCTCTTTAAGCCTTTTAAATTTTGATCTTTGTTTCTAGTGGATATTTTTATAAAGAAGAAGATCTCAAATATTGTTTATGAGACTTGATTTGTATGATTAAAAATGTTGGAATTAATGTATTAAGGATTTTCTCTGTCATATGATTGAATAAAGTCATTTTAAACACGTTGAAGTTTTCTATAGAGAAAAGGTGCTAGAAGCCCAAGTTCTATTCATATTATGCATTATTTGAGTTTTTAGTTGATTGTGGATAGTTGGAGAAGTAGAGATGTTGATGGGGTTTGAGGTCTAAAAATGTTTAAGTCTAATGATTCTAACATGAGTTTTGTCTAGAATTCTTGAATTATTGTCAGATCTTAGTCTTGGGAGGGATGATATATGAGCTATAGTGTATTGATTCATTCACAGTGTCAGAATAGGTATATTTCAACTTTAGCATGCAAGGGTGTTGATCTTAGTATGTCCATATGAAATGATTAATATATATAACATCATAGGACACTTCAGTATAAAAAGTAGTTGAATATTTTCATGTTTGATGAGATGTTAGTAAGTGGTTTTGATGTATCATGAAGAAATATTTTTATACTAAAATAATTTCTAAAATCTATGAAGTTTGAAAAGGGGTTACTTACTTTTGTGAGCTTCTAAACAAAATTGCCTTTTTTACTTGATGGCTCACCATAGAATCTAGAGAGTGTCAATGGGATGTTTGTTGAGGTTTCTTTGAACTTTCTTGAGTTGACTATTTTTATATGTATGGTTAGATAATATTTTGTGTCATTTGTACCAATAAAAAAATACAACCATTATTTCCAAAGCTAGGTATCTGGAGCAACGAATTTATCAAGAGACAACTAACACTATTGAGCAAATAATTTATTAAGAGACAGTTAACACTATTTAACATTGTAGTTGTTAGGTGTATTTGGGTTCTTGTATAATAATCATATCTATTTTGCATTTTTGTAGAAGATATATTAAGGTTAGTCTTGGAATTCAAGCTACTAAACTATTGTTATATTGTTAGTATACAATTTTTATAACTAGTGGATGAAATAATAAGATCAGGGTGACAATAATAATTTTACTAGAAGATAAGGAAAGAAGTAAAATAAAGAAACAACATACATATGTGTAATTCAATTTAGCACAAAGTCTCGTGTAGGATAAGATTAGATAGTTTGAATCATTTGGATAAGATTAGCTAGTTTGTAAAATGTTTTTTTGTGCAGATTGTAGTTGAAAGTGATACCTACATTATCTTATAAGTTTATGCACTCTTGGTGTTTTTATTAGCTCAAAATATGAGAGACAATGCCATCATATGAGGTTGTTGTATAAGTTAGTTATTGGGTTGATGTATCTTGAGAGCATGAGGCTTAATCAAATAAGGTGAAGTGTTTTATGGTATATTCATTTGTGGTTGAGTAATTAGAGAGAAGAGTAATGAAGAACAACACTAGACAAAACTAGTTACAAAAATTCTTGTTAATTATTGATGTCCATGCTACCATCGTTCATTGAGTTGTGGATACCTTTGTAGTCACTAGTGAAGACTCGTGATAAAAAATTAGATTGTTTTGTTTGGTATTTTTTTAGTGGAGCTCTCATACCTAAGGGTGGTTTCTGGGCCAATATTTGGGGTGATATGTTATTTTCTTTTGTTATATATTAAAGGGTTTTTTTAGATAGGGTATTTATTGTTAGAAGGATGACATATGGATAGTATTGTGGCAGAATTTTAAGGGAATTAATTATCCTTTCTAACCAAAATCATTGACTATTTGGGGGTTGGGATGTAACCATATCATATAGGTGTTTCTATAGGTTATTCTTATTTCATCTTCTCAGAAATGACAAAAGCAGTAGAGCTTGTGTGTCTTGTATAGTTGGGAATAGGGTTGATATGTGATGCATGTTGTTCTAGGGTTTATTTTAACCTATAGGACTAGGATATAGGGTAATATGGACTTAAAAGGAAACTTTTGTGTTGTTGTAGAAGTTTTCAATGTTTGTAAGTTTTAATTTGAAACATGTGGGGCAAGAAACATCCTTTGGGGCCAATATTGTGAGTTGCTCATGGTAGTAGTCATATGGATTGACTAAGTCCTCAATTAAGACAACTAGGTAGAAACTGCCGGAGTGGAAAATTTTCTTAAAGATAACATTGATGTGTATTTTACTACGCGCTAAAAACGCAAGTATACGCGTCGAGTAGTACAGGCCTTTGTGAGGCCCGAGTCGAACACAGGGATACTCGGAATTGTTGGAGACTCCTACTAACTATTTGCGATCAGCTAAGCCGAATAACAAATTAGGGTTGTTGAATAAAATTAAAATAAAATATAAATAAAACAAAGCAAACAATTGATTAAAGGTTAATTTAATCAATTCAAAAGGATATCTTTAGGATTGCGGTTTCACTGTGGGTATTCATTGCATTAGGTTTTATATAATGCCTCACTCTTCTCTCTCTATCTGGGTAGTGGCCTGAAAATAGAAGTGCCCACTGTCGTGGTGCAATTCACTACTTAGGTTTAGGTCGGTTCCACCATCGTAGTAACCTATCCCCTAAACTAAGTGCATTACGAACGATCTCTCAGTATCCACCATTAATTTTACACCACCTTGTTCAAGGGATTTATCTATTAATGTAGGTTTCATCTCTTTTTAGCCGTTAATCCTTCTGTCGAAGTGATTAAGGGCATTAGATTATTATTATGGTGATCAAGCATAACAATATATGGAGAAAAAGAAGCTATACCACAGATTTAAGAGAGAAAATATGAATTACTATTATAAAACTGTCATACAATGAATTCCCGGGCTACTCCCGATCCTAAAGATGTAGGGGATTAGCCCCGCATGTTCATCTCACACAAGTACATGGTAAAAATAGGGGAAATCATATGAAAAACGTGAATTGAATGGGAAAACCCCTGAACGGAGAAGAACCGATTGATCCTTTGCGTAGAACACGTGCTTTCCCGCCTCTCGGTGGTGAAATCCGTCTTCGGCAGCGTCCTGATCGACTGGTATGAACTTCTGGCCTCCGTTCTCCTTTTTCTCGCTCCTCGGCACTTGTGCAATGGCTAATCCGATGCTCTCTTTTTTTGGGCGGCCGTCCTTAGGTATAAGTCCCTAATTAGGTTGCTAATTAACTCCAGCCGTCCGATTGAAATCATTAGAAAGCAAACTCATATACTACGGCGTCGATACCATCGACGCCAGTCGATGGTATCGACCCGCTACAGTAGCGGTTGGCTACAAACCCTTCCTTTGTCGCGCCCGACATCATCTCGATACCATCAACTCGGGTCGATGGTATCGACATCCTTTTAGCGTCGGTTTTATCATTCTGCGACGTTGTAGCCTCCATGTGTCGATGGTATCGACTTGGTGTCGATACTATCGACTGCTTCTTCGCCAGCAATCTGAAGACGTCTGGATACCATCGACATCAGTGTTGATGGTATCGACTCTTTGCTGCTCCTTTCGGCTGGCAACCTGTGGTCTTGTCGATGGTATCGACTTCCGTCGATGGTATCGACGGAAGCAAATACTTGTTTTTCCTAAAATTCAAAGACAAGATCAAATAAATCCACACAAATAATAATAATGTGATAATTAATGCTCAAAACAATGAAATAAAGGGAATTTGACATAAAATGATGGCAAAGACCAAAATGGATGAATTATGCGATATTAACCGTAGAAATGACTAATTAAAGCATAAAACACATATAAAACAGGTCTATAAATGCGACTCAAAATCATCGCATCAAACTCCCCTAAGCTTGAATATTGCTCACCCTCGAGCAACTCATCCTTAGAATAAAATTGCAAATCTCAACTGAAAAACAAGAAACCAATCCAACATCCCATATGACTCCCACTGATCATTCACAAACCGGCCTTCTCTAACCACAGAACGGTAATTACCCTAAAGGCGACAATAATCATCAATAAAAGAAATTAACCTCCTAACCGATGAACACTATCACATAAGGCAGTTAACATAATAAAACTCGCCGATTCAGCATTGGTGCATCTTGTGATCGCCTATACTACGTTGCTCGCCCTAACTACCATCTACATGGAAGCAGTTCTCCTGATATTCATTAGTGAGGAGAAATTCATGGTGGCCTACCACTCCGAGCAACGGGTGGATGAAGATGGGTGGCTCATGGAAGAAAGTGGAAGTATTGTACAGTTTCAACATGCATAATACAAAAATGTCCTATATGATGCAAATGCACATTAGAAATGCCCTAATGCCTAAAATTGGGTGGAATGACGCATGCACTAACCATCCGCCTCAAAATGAGATGGATATCTAGTCAAGCTACATCATGTACTCAATTATCCTGAAATGCAAGTGATATTACGTTCCTTTCTCCTTCTTATTTCACTTTCTTCTAAATTCTTTTTCTTTCCTTTTTTTTATATTTTGCAGATTTTCAGCTTTTTTTTTCCAGCCCACATATCCATAATTGCTCAAAGATAATTTTATTGGGCTATTTCCTGCATACTCAGAAATTTTTGCACTATTTAGAAAGTATGGAACAATTTAATTCACCATTTGGGAAAAATTGAGATACATGATATACTTTATGCATGAAAATCATGAATGCAACTACATGGCATGCACCTAAAGGTAATGTGCATGATTCACTATATTTTTTTCTTTTTATGCAAACATATGGAAAATACCAATGCAAGTCCTATCTAAATGCTATGCACACAAAAAGGAATTAAAACTACACTTTACTTCCAATTCTTAGGTGGATTATAGAAAAATGAAGTGGAACGATCACAAGACTAGATGACTGAACCTTAGAAAGATATTATGTGTCCCTCCTTACTGACCTGTGTAGTAGTTTAGAAGGTTCTCTCTCTTATATCCAATTAAAGTCTCATTACCATTTGGTTAGGTTAGGCTCAAACAACCATTTCCGTCCACTTTCATGAATCATTAGGAGTACAGGTATGAAATGTTGTTTTAAAGTTGACATAATCAATCATTTTCATAGGATGTGTGCCCAAGGTCAAAACAAAACAAGCTATCCAAAAACACAAATTTTTCAAATTTCCCTTGAATTTCCCATGCACTAACAGCAAGATGACACACTTTTATGACGTCCACAATTACACTAGATAGCACGTGGATCCTACAAAACTAAAATTGCAAGAAACAAATAACAAGAGAACAAAAGCAATAACGCTAAAAACTGAAAACAATAAAAGATAGAGTTGTTCCAACTACCCCCCTAAGCTTGAATCCGACTATGGCCTCATAGTCAAAAACAAACTTAAAGATTGGAACAGGGATACCCGATCACTCTTGTGGAGGTGGAGGCGGGTACTGCGGCGCCGTGGGGTCCCAAGATGGGTATTGCCTCTGGAATGTCAGATCATACTGGGGCATCGGAGGAGGCTGTGGATACCCCCCAAAATAATTCTGGCTCCAGTAATGATCGTAAAACAGCTGCTGCTGTTGCTCCATCCTATGCAGCCGATCATGGATGTTCTCTTGATTTGCGAAAAGAAGGCGTTCATTCTCGAAGATCGCCTGCTGGTTGATAAAAAGTCGGTTGGTGGTATCTTGAATACCGGCGTACGCAACGGTGTGGCTGTGCTACGTCTGCTGAATATCTTGGAGCTTGCTGTACATGCCTTGCATGGAATAGGCATCCTCGCTAGGCTGCGAGGGCTGTGGTGATGGCGGCGTAGGCTGAGATGATGAAGACGCACCTGGATGCATCTGAGGACGCTTCCGGGGTGCTACTCGTGCTCGAAGAGGTGTAAAGGCCTCTTCTTCCTCCTCAGCCTCGTCGTCCTGTCCGTCGTCGCCGCCGTCATTGCCGCCTTCTTCATCATCGGAGTCGATGGCTATGATCGGCCATCTGAAATGTTGTGCGCCCGCGATGTTGAAGATGGGATCCGGCAACGCGCACTCCTGGTACGCTTGATTTACGTGGCAATGCGCAAAAGCCACGCCAGCTCGGAGAAGAACGAGATTGGCTCGGTGTAGATGTTGCAAGTTGACCTTGCTTCTCATAGAAAGAGGAGTCAGCTGATTGAGATTCAAGCCCAAGTAGAGGGCTACCTTGGTGACAAGCCCCCCAAAATGAATCAGGGCTTTTCTCGTGCTCCTCTTCACCGCCAACACTCGTTGTAGAAAGAATGCACCCCAGTTGCATTCTTGGCGCTTCAGGAGCTGATATAAGAAGAAAAGACCCGTCTCCTGAAATTTGCTTAGCGCCAGATCACTTCGAGCAAAGATGGTGGAACTCAACATCCGGTGCAATACCCGAACAAACGGGTGCTCGAAGTCGGCTACCGCAACGTTGTGGTAGCTCACCGACCTCCCTTGTGGCACCGTCACCAACTCGGAAAAGAGAGTGTCGTAGTTGGTGTGGTTATCCGGCCGCCGGTGGTCGTATGGAGAATGCATCCAATTGAAGATACTGTTGAATTGGCGAAGCGTGAGGGTATAGTCACGGTTGTACAGCCGGAAAGACACCCGACCCTTTATCCATTCACGGTCGGTGGCGACGATGTCGTTGGGCATGACGCAGACGTCAAGTGACGCCATGAACTCCGCCACCAACTCTTTGTAGGTTGGCCACTCGCCGAAAAACGGCTAGCCATCTGCATGGTACTATAACTCATCGGGACTCCTGCTTGTACGTTTCGCCTACCCCTGCAGAACATAGGCCAGATTGGCCTCGAATCTGAGGTCTCGGATCATTTCCCGGTCCACATATCGGGTGGGTTCGATCTTCCTTTTAAGATCTCCTCATAGATCTTCTTCACCTCTTTGGAAGGATGCATCATGCGCGGTCGTGCAACCGACCTGGGAGGAGGTGGCACAAACTCCTGAATCTCCTCCGGGTCCGCACGTGAAGAAGATGCTCCAGCGACGTGAACCATGTTGGCGACGAGAAAGGGATTAGAAAGAGAGAGCTCGGTGCAGAATGGAGATATGAATCTCCGCTCGGTGACGATCGTCGCTCGGTGATGCTGGTCTTCACTCTTGGATGGCTCGGGGGAGTGCTCGGCGCAAAGGGAGGAGATCACTCTGAAGGTGTGATGTCAAATGACGTAATGATTCTCCTTAAATAGACTTGGTCAGTGCTACTGTAGGCCCGTCGATACTATCGACGCGCGTCGATGGTATCGACTTGGGTCGATGCTATCCACCCCTCAATGGTATCGACGGTCGTCGATTGCTGGATCTTATAACCCGGATCGCTGTCGTGTCGATACTATCGACTTGGGTCGATGGTATCGACGCTGCACCTGGATCGATGACGTGGAAGCCGCGATCGCCGTCGATTTCTTTGCTTAGATCGGTGACATGGATGGTCGATACCATCGACAGGAGTCGATAGTATCGACTTGGCTTCATTGCGACACCGCCTTTTTGCATTTCAACCTGGAACCATGTCGATACCATCGACACGGCCGTCGATGGTATCGAGTTGACTGAGACAAATCGATCTGAACTACTACAGAGATCTCGATGGTATCGACGCCTGTGTCGATACTATCGATGTTTCCTTCTCGACCACCTGTAGGTATGTCGATACCATCGACTAGGTCGTCGATGGTATCGACTCAGAATGAAATTTGTAGTCTTCAACCTGTACCCTTGTCGATACCATCGACGAGTGTGTGGATGGTATCGACTCTGCCTCAGCCTGCACAATGAACAAACGGATCAAGGTATCTTCTTTATACTAAAAATTGAACAAAAACAAAACACCCTACGATTATAATTAAACTATCCTAATGTACTGATGGTTGGGTTGCCTCCCAACAAGCGCCCTTCTTTAACGTCTTAGGCTAGATGGCTTCCGGGCTTCTCATTCATCCAAAAGTGAAATGAGTTTGACCTCATTCACCTTCTTCTTGTAACTCTCCCCAAAATAGAGTTTCAGCCTCTGTCCGTTCACCAAGAACGTGGTATCACCATCACGCACTAAAATCGCGCCGTGTGGTTTGACCTCTTCCACCACGAACAGTCCACTACACCGGGATTTGAGCTTCCCGGGATGCAACTTGAGTCGAGATTTGAACAATAAAACACTATCTCCATTCTTGAACGTGCACAACTCGATGTGGCGATCGTGGATCAGTTTTGTGCGCTCCTTATATATCCGGGCATTCTCATATGCCGTCATCCGTAACTCATCCATCTCATTCAATTCAAACATTCTCTTTCTCCCAGCTTCATCATAACTTAGATTTAGCCTTCTAAGCACCCAATGGGCCTTGTGCTCCAACTCCACTAGTAGGTGACAAGCCCGGCCATACGCCAACCTAAAAAGCGTGGTGCCTATAGGTGTTTTGTAGGCCGTTCTGTACGCCCACAGTGCATCTGGTAGTAAGGCACTCCAGTTCTTCCTCGTGGATGCCACCGTTCGCTCTAGAATCTTCTTAATCTCACGGTTGGAGACCTCCACTTGGCCTTGAGTCTGCGGATGATATGGGGTGCCAATGTTGTGCTTGACCCCATATTTCTTCAATAATGTCGAGAACTTCTGATTCCTAAAATGTGTACCCCCATCACTGATTATCATTCGGGGTATCCCAAACCTGCAGAAAATATTCTCCTTCACGAACCTGCACACTACAGTGGAATCATTAGTCCTTGTGGGGATTGCTTCCACCCACTTCGACACATAATCAACTACTAACAAGATATATAAATTGGAGTTCGAGGACACAAAGGGTCCCATGAAATCTATGCCCCACAAATCAAATACCTCAACTTCCTGAAATACATTCAGGGGCATCTCCTGCCGCTTTGAGATATTACCTGCTCGCTGACAAGGATCACATTGCCTCACAAAATCGTAGGCATCCCGAAACAAAGTTGGCCAATAAAGGCCGCTTTCTAAAACTTTAGCTGCCGTTCGCGAGCTGGCATGGTGTCCTCCCGTAGGTGATGCATGGCAATGATGGAGAACACTCTCATACTCCACTTCAGGCACACAGCTGCGTAAAATACCATCCCTGCATTGCTTAAGAAGAATTGGATCATCCCAAAAATAGTATCTCAAAGAGTGAAAGAATCTCTTCTTCTCCTGATATGACCAATCTTCCGGGATGATCCCGCAAGCTAAATAATTTACTATTTCAGCGAACCAAGGCTCTTTAGAGTTAATTTTTAAAAGTTGTTCATCCGGAAACGTCTCGGTTATGGGTATGTGTAAATCTTTTTCATCTACCCTTTCTAACCAGACAAATGATCAGCCACTACATTCTCAATCCCAGATTTATCCTTGATTTCAATGTCAAATTCATGTAAGAGCAAAATCCACCTAATGAGTCTAGGCTTTGCATCTTTTTTTTCCATCAAGTATTTTATTGCAGCATGGTCAGTCCATACAACTACTTTAGATCCAACTAAATACTGCTGGAATTTTTCAAAAGCAAACACAACGACAAGTAATTCTTTTTCAGTAGTTGTATAATTCAATTGAGCATCATTCAGAGTTTTTGAAGCATAGAAAATCACAGCGGGCTTATTATCTACCCATTGCCCCAATACGGCACCTACCGCAAAATCCGAAGCGTCACACATCAATTCGAAAGGTTTTGTCCAATCCGGCATTTGAACAACCGAGGCAGAAATCAATTTTTCTTTCAAAACATCGAATGCATGTAGACACTTATCATTGAAATCGAAAACCGCATCTTTCTCCAAAAGCTCGGATAAAGGTTTTGCAATTTTAGAAAAATCCTTTATGAATCGCCGATAGAACCCGGCGTGTCCCAGAAAACTTCTCACCCCTTTTACAGAATTTGGTGGGGGCAACTTGGAAATGACCTCAATTTTCACCGGGTCCACCTCAAGACCTTTGCTAGACACCTTGTGTCCTAGCACTATTCCCTCTGTCACCATCATGTGACATTTCTCCCAGTTAAGGACAACGCTGCAACACTTTGTCTAGGTTATAGAGACATTCATCAAACAATGCACCATAAACCGAGAAGTCATCCATAAAAACCTCAAGACAGCGCTCTACCATGTCAGAAAATATGGCAAGCATACAGCGTTGAAACGTCGCTGGTGCATTGCATAAACCAAACGGCATTCGACGGTAAGCAAAAGTCCCATAGGGACAAGTGAACGTAGATTTCTCTTGATCCAAAGGATCAATCGAGATCTGGTTGTACCCCGAGTACCCGTCTAGAAAACAAAAGTGCGATCGCCCAGAAAGACGCTCTAGAATTTGATCAATGAACGGTAAAGGAAAATGATCCTTAAGAGTGGCAGCGTTCAAACGACGGTCGTCAATACAAACTCACCACCCAGTTACCAATCGGGTGGTGACAGGTTGATTCAATAAATTTTGAGTGACAGTAATTCCCCCCTTCTTAGGGACTACCTGTGTGGGACTCACCCATGTCGAGTCTGATATGGCATAGATAATCCCTGCAGCAAGAAGTTTAATGACCTCTTTCTTCACAACCTCCATCATGCTCGAATTTAGACGTCTCTGAGGCTGAATCACTGGCTTGGCTCCCTCCTCGAGCCGAATCTTGTGTTGACATAGAGTAGGGGAAATCCCCTTGATGTCTGCAACGGACCACCCAAAAGCTCCTCGGTGGTTTTTCAGCACTATCAACAGTTGCTTCTCCTCTTCCGCACTCAAATAAGCAGAAACGATCACCGGTAACTTGTCTTTCTCAGCAAGAAATACATACTTGAGATGCGGGGGCAGCAGCTTTAATTCCAAATCCGGCGGGCTGATAAGAGATGATTGCAGCGGTGGGGGAAGTGCACCTAAATCTTCATAGTGCCTCGCATAGAAGCATGGAAGCATCTGAAGCATTTTAGCGCACTCCTTGAGTGATTTACTCCACATCCAATCATATGTAATATTCAACAAACAAGCCTCCAGCAGTAATTCTGGATGTGCATCAACAACCGAAATAGCAATCGCATCATCCTCCCAAAAAAACAGAATGTCCTCATTCTCATCATTTGGAAATCCCACAGCTTTACACAAAGAAACAACCTTAGTCTGCTCCATGATATCCACAGTTAAGGTTCCATTATCCACCTTGCTCATCACATGAGCCATGTCCAGAAATGGTTTTCCAAGGCAGAGTGAGATATTGCGATCCATATGTTTCACCAAATTACATTGTTCTTTTGCTTTAGATGGCGCAGTGCTAGAAGGAATGACCATCTCAAAGCGGTCATCTGCTATGCCCAAGGTCAAGCGACCTCTCCCCATCTCTAAGATCATGTCGGCTGTAGCTTGGAAAGGACGTCCAAGTAACAGCTCATTTCCATGTTCATCCTGCATCTCCATAACCACAAAATCAGTCGGAAAGACAAATCGATCCACCTTTACTAAAACATCTTCACAGATTCCATAAGGCTTCACCACAGAGTTGTCGGCCAATTGAATAGTCATATTTCTTGGTCGTGACTCCTTCAGTCCCAACTTTTTAAATGTCAAAAGGGGCATCAAGTTGATGCTTGCTCCTGAATCACACAATGCTTCTCCAAATTTACACTTCCTGATATAGCAAGAAATGTTGAAACACCCTGGATCCTGTCTCTTTGGCGGCAAAGTGCCCATAATGAAGGCACTCACTTGCTCCTTTAGCACAACGACCTCAGTATCTGGTATTTTCCTCTTCTTGGTAATGACATCGTTTAGAAACTTCCCGTATGAAGGGATTTGCTCAATGGCTTCCAGTAACGGGATATTGAGTGAAAGCTTCCTAAAACTGTCCAAGAACTTCTTGAACTGTGCATCTACCTTCCTTTCCTTCACGCTATTCAGATACGGGACCGGAACATCTTGTGCCCTTTGATGAGGTGGCACATAAGGCGTCTTTTTCTGCGGTTCCTCCTCAGCATCCTGTTCTTCAGTACTCTCCACGGCTATGTCTTCAACTTGCCCTGAGACTGGTGTGGGCTGCTCCACATTGGTTTCACCTTCAACTTCATCTCGCAGTGTGCTTGTTTCATCAGTTATTGGATTCAACACTTTCTTACCGCTTCTCAGCAGAATAGCCTTAGCTTGTTGGTTTCCCCCGGGAACATTGGTATTCCCCGGAAAACCCGGATGTGCCGGTTTCTTCAAACTAGCTATTTCGGCTGCCATCTGCGCCATGGATGTCTTGATGGTCCTCATTTGAGCCCCATGGCTCTGCAATGTCTGCCCAAATTGATTCATGTATTCTCCTTGTTGCTTGATTTGCTGCCCGAATGTATTCATTAACTCTTGATTTTGCTTGATGACTTGATTGAGAAACTCCGTGCTCTTGTCTTCTGCAGCTGGCGCGGGCTTGGCTTCCGGATCCTGCAGAAAATTGTTCGGATCCTTCCATGAGAACTTTTTGTCCTTTCTCCATGAGTAGTCATTGTTCCTATACCCTTGTTGTTGTCTCATGTATTTGACTTGAGCCTCATCCTCGGACTCATTTTCTTCTTTTTGTAGTAGTTTCTTTGCAAGAAGATCCATCTTCTCATTCATCTCTCTCACTGCCTTTGATTCACTGGCAACTCGTGCTTGCTCAACTGGACCTCTCTCTCTTTCTCCCCATGACTGCTTTCTAGCCATGTTCTTGAGTATTTCCCAGCATCTAGTGTTTGTGTTGTTTAGAAAAAATCCCGACCCGGCTGAATCCAGATTACTCCTATCATGCTCGGAGAGAGCAAAATAGAAGATTTTCACCTGCGTTTCCTTGTCCAGCCCATGATGCGGACACCTCCTCAACATAACCTGAAATCGCTCCCAGGTCTCAGAATATGTTTCACCAGCCTGTTGGGTGAAATTATGAATCTTCCGGATCATGTCGTTAGTCTTTTCAGGAGGGAAGAACCTCTCAAAGAAGACCTCCACCATATGGTCCCAAGACTCCACGAACTCATCGTCAAGATTATGTAGCCACTCCCTTGCTGCTCCCGCCAAGGAACTTGGGAAAAGCTTGAGATACAATGCATCTTGTGGAAACCTGTCTATTTTTACCATGTCGCAATTTTCAACGAACTGACTGATGTGTGCAACAGGATCCTCATTCTTCAGCCCATGAAACGCATTTGATTTCACCAAATTAATCAACGCTGGATCGATCTTATATGTCGGTATGTTGATCGCCTGCTTCTTTATAGGCCCCTTTGAAGCTGATGAGGAAGAAGCTTTGATCTTCTCCCATATGGTCTGTGGCTCGGCCATCTCTTCTGGTTCAGATTCAGAATCTACCTCTTCTTGGTACTCTTTCTCGGAATGCTCCTCGTCCTCAGGTCCCGAAAATGGAACCTCGGGTGCGCGTTCCGCGTAGTCAGTACTACGCGTCTGCACCATACACAATACCTAAAATGAGAAAATTCGAGTTCAATACAGTGCTATGACGAGTATAAAAATTATCAAACAATTTAAAAATATTTGAAGTTGTTTCAATCTAAATAAAAAAATGGCCTAGACTGGCCGCTCGTAGCACTCAAAGTGCCAACAATTCGCCGTATCCCCGGCAACGGCGCCAAAAACTTGATGTGTATTTTACTACGCGCTAAAAACGCAAGTATACGCGTCGAGTAGTACAGACCTTTGTGAGGCCCGAGTCGAACACAGGGATACTCGGAATTGTTGGAGACTCCTACTAACTATTTGCGATCAGCTAAGCCGAATAACAAATTAGGGTTGTTGAATAAAATTAAAAGAAAATATAAATAAAACAAAGCAAACAATCGATTAAAGGTTAATTTAATCAATTCAAAAGGATATCTTTAGGATTGCGGTTTCACCGCGGGTATTCATTGCATTAGGTTTTATATAATGCCTCACTCTTCTCTCTCTATCCGGGTAGTGGCCTGAAAACAGAAGTGCCCACTGTCGTGGTGCAATTCACTACTTAGGTTTAGGTCGGTTCCACCGTCATAGTAACCTATCCCCTAAACTAAGTGCATTACGAACGATCTCTCAGTATCCACCATTAATTTTACACCACCTTGTTCAAGGGATTTATCGATTAATGTAGGTTTCATCTCTTTTTAGCCGTTAATCCTTCTGTCGAAGTGATTAAGGGCATTAGATTATTATTATGGTGATCAAGCATAACAATATATGGAGAAAACGAAGCTATACCACGGATTTAAGAGAGAAAATATGAATTACTATTATAAAACTGTCATACAATGAATTCCTGGGCTACTCCCGGTCCTAAAGATGTGGGGGATTAGCCCCGCATGTTCATCTCACACAAGTACATGGTAAAAATAGGGGAAATCATATGAAAAACGTGAATTGAATGGGAAAACCCATGAACGGAGAAGAACTGATTGATCCTTTGCGTAGTACACGTGCTTTCCCGCCTCTCGGTGGGGAAATATGTCTTCGGCAGCATCCTGATCGACTGGTATGAACTTCTGGCCTCCGTTCTCCTTTTTCTCACTCCTCGTCACTTGTGCAATGGCTAATCCGATGCTCTCTTCTTTTGGGCGGCCGTCCTTAGGTATAAGTCCCTAATTAGGTCGCTAATTAACTCTAGCTGTCCGATTGAGATCATTAGAAAGCAAACTCATATCCTATGGCGTCGATACCATCGACGCGAGTTGATGGTATCGACCCGCTACAGTAGCGGCTGGCTGCAAACCCTTCCTTTGTCGCACCCGACATCATCTCGATACCATCGACTCGGGTCGATGGTATCGACATCCTTTTGGTGTCGGTTTTATCATTCTGCGACGCTGTAGCCTCCATGTGTCGATGGTATCGACTTGGTGTCGATACTATCGACTGCTTCTTCGCCAGCAATCTGAAGACGTCTCGATACCATCAACATCAGTGTCGATGGTATCGACCCTTTGCTGCTCCTTTCGGCTGGCAACCTGCAGTCTTGTCGATGGTATCGACTTCCGTCGATGGTATCGACTTCCGTCGATGGTATCAACGGAAGCAAATACTTGTTTTTCCTGAAATTCAAAGACAAGATCAAATAAATCCACACAAATAATAATAATGTGATAATTAATGCTCAAAACAATGAAATAAAGGGAATTTGACATAAAATGATGGCAAAGACCAAAATGGATGAATTATGTGATATTAACCATAGAAATGACTAATTAAAGCATAAAACAAATATAAAATAGGTCTATAAATGCGACTCATAATCATCGCATCAAACATAAATCCAAAGGTGTGTTTAGAGAACAAGAGATTGAATTTGTAGATCGGGTTGTTGGGTATGAATTTTGCATAAAAAGACGGATCCCATCCAAAAATAAATTCCTCCACTTGATTAATTTTGATATAAAAGTGGATGAACCAACCCACCACTTTGTTAACTATCTCTTCAAATGGAGGAGTATAGAGAGTTTTTAGCCTAACCTAATTTTGTCTTATGGGGCTCAATATTTGGTCTCATCTCTAAGATTTTTTTTTAAGACCAAAAAGTATGTGAGGCCAAAGGAGTGTTCTACCATACACTAATATGCCTCTACTACTAAAATTTGACTTACGAAAATACCCACAAGAGGATGGTTAATGTGGATGTCATTTTGATAACTAATGGAAGTTTAAAAGGGTCTTCTAAGTTTGTTAATAAGTTCTTGGTGATTATATTGTTGTATTGTTTTTCTTGTCTTGATTTGAAAGGTTTTCGGACCATTGGATTTGTAATGTCTAGACCAGCATCCCAAGGATATAGTAGATTTTCAATAATGATTAATGGTCCTACAAACCAAAATTGTCCTCAGCTGCAAACTTAGTCGTTACTTAGAAACACTTAGGGTTCAAGTTATTGACAAGTCATTAGATGTTTGTATTATCGCACAGGGAAACTCACTTAGGTAAAGTATCTAGATTTTTATCTAGACTACATAAAATAGTCAGTGCTCGCAAGAAAATAGATGTTATTGTAGTATAGTTTGGGATCGCACCCAATAGATGATATTTTTAAGAAGTAACATAATAAAATGAATTGCATAAGAATTAGCACCTAACATAAAAGTTGGAATGATTTTTTATTATACTAAGATTACATCACAAAAGGCTTGAATTATAGTTGTAAACTATCAGATGATGGGAATAGTAGGGTGGGATGGGTTCACCATCGTTGCCTCTCATTCACTCTCTCACGGCATCATATTAAGAATGGAGACACATATTTTTAGTCTAGTAAAATCCCCCTTTTCCATTAAGATTAAGACCTGGATATATATGATTCTATATCTCACTATTGTGTTACCTAGAGATCATGCATCTATAACCTTATAAAATTCCTATCCAACATTCTCATCAAGCATTTAATAGGAATCAATCGACATCCTAGGTCATAGGTTCAAAGTTTTGTACACGAGATATATAATAACATGCAAACTTCATGATCATGAATGAAAACAATCATGAAAATGATTGATTCCAAACATGTAATGGTTCATACAATAATATACACAATAAGAGAATAAGTCAGGTAGAGGGACTACTTCCTACACCCTAGCGAGAGATACTTACTCAAGGAAATTGATGCAGTCCTATTTTAGGGTTTCATGTTGTGCCTTATTGCATTTCAATCACATCTAGACATATTAGATTGCATGTGATTTCCCCTAATAAATGATTTTTATCAAATGCACTGTAAGTTTTTTAGGTACTTAGACCACTATTTGGATGAATTGGAAGAAGGAAGATGTTTTAGGGTTCCCCCACCCATGTAGGAGTTCGAAGAAGGTCCAAGATATCCCCCAACATACCCCTAGTGATCAAGGGTCAAGCTAAAGAAAAGAGGTGCATGGATCATGAAGTTTAAATCTCAAAGTGCAAGCAAAACCCCAACACAACCATGGTGACACACAATGGTTGTGCTACCAATGAAGAAATCACAACGGAATTCTAGAGTTGATGAAGCTACAACAAATCTAGTAGAATGACCATGCTAGCCAATAGGTCATGCCAACTAGAATGGTTAGGCTGGAAGAAGTCCAAAACAGTCATTCTAGACCCAAAGTGAATGACCTCTAGCCCAGTCACCCAGTACAATCATGATGCGTAGTTGCCACCATGACGATTCCACTCCACAGCCAACATAGTTGTTCTACCTAGCATGACCATGCTACCTAGCATGATTGTTCTACCTAGCACAATCATGTTACCAATCCTCCAAACCCCACTTCTTAATTGTAAACCTCACCTCCACCAGCACGACCATTCCACCTCAACATGATCATTTTACATCTTACCCATGATGGTCGTGCTACCCATCATGATCGGGCTACCACCAGAACCCTATCTTTTTTACACTACATTCCAATTTTACACTCATTTAACCTAGTGCTTTCCTACCACTTATACATGCTTGGGTGGAGTATGTAGTGTAAGGTTAGGGACTCTTAACATTTATTTCTACCTACTATGTGAATTCAAGGAGATCCTACTTACTCCCACCTACCTCCACCTCATTTCCACCTTCCCTTACCTCAAAATGCTAGTTTTCTAGGGTTTTGACCATTTACATCCACCATTCCATGATTTCGATCCATCTTGGAGGAAGGAGGGGATGTACTTGGTATTGGAGGTGAATGAGAAGAGTGCTTTGATGAGCTTCATGGACATTTCTTATTCTTATTGTTCTTCTTCTTCTTCTTTTTCTCTTTTTTGAACTATGAGTAGCTAAGTCCCTCTAGCTGGGTTGTTTGGGGCCAAAATGTTACTTTGATACCATATTAGTGTAAATAATTTGTAAACATTATAGATTTTTTGTATGATGATTGTCTTCTACTTTTATCTTATTTCCCATATTATCTTGTGGTTTGTGCTTAAAAACATGAATTGCTTGTTGATTTGTGCTTTAAACCATTAGAATCTCAAAGAGAATGGCTTGTATGAGGCTATTTTAGGATTACTTCTATGTCCAACTAGTGGATCCCTATCTAGCACCCTATCTTCCCAATTACATATCCCCTCCCTTACTTATAAGTGGTAGATCTAAGTAGCTAGTGTAGAAGAACTTAGTGCAATTGCCTAGGAGTTTCCTAAAGGCTATATGATGAGTGATATAAGGTGAAACACCCTCCTCTACACACTTCATTTCTACCCTTGGCCCGCAATTGCTCTAAGGAAACCTACTCTAGAAACCTAGACTTGCAAGATCCAATTAGAATATCACCTAGGCCCTAGCCCATTTGAGCTGCATAAGGTTGGATAGGGTGTGCAAGGATGTAGTTCCCCTTTACACACCTTATACCACCCATCGACAACTAGTATCTTAGGGCAATTCCATAGCATTCATCTTGTTTTTTGGTTTTATAATCTAAAATAAATGGATAGAATTTTCATGCTGACACCCCAACTTGGAATCTTGTTACATTTACCCAAACATCTCACACCTCCATACAAACTATGATTGTTTTCCTTTCTAGTTCATGTTTGCTTTGTTACTTGCTTTAGTTTCCTTCTTAGCTAGTTGTATTCCTCTTGATAGTTCGGTTTTGCTAGTGTAACTAATATCACTTAGTGCTTTCTTGTGCTAATCTTATATAATTTTTGTTAAATCTTAGTCTCTTTCTTGCCTTAGTTGTCAATTTCTGGTCTAGTATAGTGTTAAATCTTTCTTTGCTTTTGTTTTCATTCAATTGTTCCTCTCTTGCTTTGTTTATTTCCCTTGCTCATTATACCTAACTTGTCTATGGTTAAATGAGGTTTTGATTTCTTGTTCACATTAATTGCTTGATTGTCCAACTTTAGTGTAATCAAACAAACCCCAATAAAGGTTCAATTTAGGAACCTAGCTAAAACTAACCTATCTTTAGTGCCCCCTATCTTCCTGAGGATCGAAGCCTAACTTTTGCTCCCCTATATTATAACATGACCCCATTCTCTTAGGAGTAAAGTGTATTAGTCTATGTGAGTGTGCCTGTTAGAGCCTTATAATATCAAAAGATTCCTATTTCGTGTGGTTTGGATGCATCTGATCAAACTTAATTGGTTGTGTAAACCTTAAGTGAGAACATGCACCAAGCTTTTTGGGGTCATCTTTGGGGAGAAAGGCACTCAGTCTATCTAGTTATTTTAGTTTTGATATTTTCCTATTGCCCTCATCATTGTTATTCTCTATTTTTTGTTTACTTTTGCATCCTATACTTCTAACTTAGCTTCTTTTGATTGGTTGTGTCATGTGCATGTGATCATTGTGACTGTTTTGATTCCATTTGCTTTCAATCGATTATTTCCAAGTGGATCCCTGGATAGGAAGAAGAATATGTCAAAAATGGCACAAATAACATCAGGATGTTGAGATGACAAAAGAAGATGCATGAAGCCATGAGATACCAATTCCTCCAATACCTCCACTTCCTAAGGGGTTGCATGACTTCTTCATGCCTGGAAACTACACCTCTGCAATTGTCACAAGTGTGGATCAAATGCCACATTAGTAGTTCTCCATTCCACTAGCTCTTCTTGGACACCTCCCCTCTTTCTATGGGTTTGAACCCCTTCCACCACATTGATGCCTTCTCAGATACATGCTCCACTCTTTGCACACCTAATGGTACAAATGACTCATTTCAACATACCTTGTTTCCCTTTTCCTTCAAGGAGAAGGCAAAAGAATGGTATTTGTCCAAGTCGGAGCTTGTTACTTGGGAGGCAATGAAAAACAATTTTCTGAAGAAGTTACTTACATTTTCTAAGTTGACTCAAATGTGAAGACACATCACCTACTTCAACCAAAGGGAGAAAAAGAAATTTCATGACACTTGGCAGAGATTCCAAAAGCTTCTGTGAGATTACCCACATCACGAGGTGCCCATATGGCAGTTGGTCCAATCATTCCACACTAGTCTTTCTGAAATGAACTAAATGATTGTTGACTCATCTTGTGGTATATATTTCATGGACAAGCCTCTAGAAGAATTATGGACCCTCTTTGAGAATTTGGATAAAAACTCTCAACATTGGGGCTCTAGTGTGGGTCCTGACAGGCCTAAATCACACATCCAAAATGGAGCGGATCTAGAGTAGTCATACTCTTAATATTATAACCTGACACTCAATCCCCCATAACTATTATACATGGCCCAGTGTAGTATTTGGGGTCGAACTATAGGGATAGGGTTGGTAAGTGTTAAGTACGTAGAGTCTCACATTCTTACACTCCAAACAAAAAGGTGGATTAAGGTGGTGTTCCCTAAGGAATGATGATGCTTCAGAAAAAAAAGCAAGAGAAAAATGTTAAACAAGTAGTAAGAAATAAAGGTATGGAAAGAAACTTGGATCAGGTTTCACCTACTAAGGTCTCTTTCCAACTTGCAAAACTCACACCCCTTCATATACTCCTATCAAGATTACAAGCAATCATCAAAAATGTCTATTTCCCCCTCTCTTGAGATTAGGATAGATCTAGGTTTTAAGGTAGTCTCTCTCTCAAGATGACGACCCAAAAACTACAAAGTAAACCATATAGATGTTAGCTTTAGTATTCCAACACTTTGATTCATTCGTACTGCTCCATAACACTAGATAAGGTTGGTACTATTCTTTTGAGGTACTAACAATCAAACATCACAAGATGGTAGCTAAGAATACAAGTGAAGCATTAAGAACAAGAGTATGGAGATAATATTGATAAGAGCATATATATATATTCAAAGGGGAGAAAGAATATACATGTTGGGAGAGCCTTAGTGGATACTCCCAACCCAAGTTATATGTTTAGCCACACATGTTAACGGGAATCATAACAGCATTACATAAGGATAGATACATTAATAACCACGAAGAGGGAGGGTACAATGTGATGTAGATGATAGATCTAGATAGAGAAGGAAGAAGGCGATACACCAACTATACTTCTTCAAGTCTAGATTTGGAGTGGGTGAAGTTGTGGCAGCTTCTTCCTTCGAAGGAGGGGATGATCAATCTTCTCTCTCCTATGACTTTTGTCTTCAGAGATCCAAGATTGATTGGTATGAACGTGGATGACTCAGGAATTTGGCAGCACTTCGTGGTCCTTGGTGATCAGATCCTTTGACTAGTGGAGGTGGGGGCCTATTTATAGATGCTGCCCACTGACTCAACCTCTGGGCCACAGTCACAAGGTATAGATCGGTCGCGACCTCCATCATAGTCATGGCACGCTAGTGGTCTGCCGTGGTCAAGGGGTGGCCTCAGTCGTGGTGTGCTGGAGGACAGACTTAGTCGAGAGGTGGCCTCGATCGAGGGACATTACTTTGCTAGGAGGGAGGGGTCATGGTCACGGCGCAGAGTTGTCGAATGGAGGCAACAACCGTGGTCAAGACGTTGGTGGGTTGTACAATCGTGGTCATGACATTGACTGCAGTCGTGGTGTAGCATGATCCGGTAAGAGTAAGAGACATATGAATTCAAGACTTTGACACTAAGACACTAAAATAAGTAGAGAAATCCATAAAAGGTATGCTAGGGAAGACATAAATCATATGCAAAAAGTATGCAAAATGAGATGTTATCAACTCCCCCAAACTTAGGATTGAGCATGTCCTCAGGCTAACGGGTAGGCCTAAAATCATAGATAGATAAGCTAGGGGTAATAAAAAATTTAGAAAACCCACCATTATAGAGTTATCTCATTCTTACAGCAAAACTCTCATGGTATGCCCGTTTTCAATGCTAAAATTATATTTCCTCCCTTTCGCATTCATAGTTGCATGAGTTTGAATCCTTGAAAATGCCTTTTTATAGTGAAGGGATCTCCATCTCAATGACTTCTCCCTTCTCTGCGTTGGGTTGCTAGATATACTTGTACAACATCCCCTTGAGGGGTAGCTTTCACACCTTTCCTTTATTTTAGTTGTCCCTATGCTAATTTGCTCAGGTATGTTTTAGTCTTTAAGTGTTTTCCTAAACTCCTCAATTTCCCTCACCCACAGGTTGTCGTAGGGACAGTGTTGCCCCATGGGCTCCTGATGTTAAGTTAGGTGGTTGTGTGAGGGTTTCTTGGGAGTCGAGGTGGATATACTTGGCTTCAGGATTCCATTTACAGGTACAACATATCTGCATTCATGAGTGTAGCAATACACCAGCCGTGTGGGATCCTTCGGCATATTTTAGGCACAACTCTCAATATTTTTTTCTTTGGATTTTCATATCTCCTCTCAGGTTTGTGGGAAGGGTTTTTGAATGAGGCCAATCCTCTTTTCATCCCAAAGCGGGGATAATTAATCCTGGAAGGGGAAGATATTTCCTTCCTGAGGGAGGTGAGGATTTTCTAGCTAAAACTGTCAGGTTAGGGTGACTGGTCAGGAGTATGGCTTGATAAAGTCCTCCAATTTCCAAGGATTCCATAGATTTAGGATTTTTCCACACACGACGTTTTGTCGTAAGAATGAGATAAAACTGTATTGTTGGGTTTCTTATTTTTACTTTTATGTGTATTGGTAGCTCATTTGTGCCTCTCTAGAAATGATTGCACTACAACATGTAGTAGGAGGGATGACAAGTCTAAGAAGGGGCTAAGAAAAACTATGGTTTATAGAAAATTGTTTAAAAATATTTTTTATGAAAATGTTGTCTCTCATACTTAGTTGTAGTAGAAGCAAGAATATGTACAAGAAAATTTTTAAAATTTAAGTAACAAAAATGTACCTCACACACCCATTTATGACTCCTTCCCTAAACTTATCATTCACCCCAACCTAGGGTGTCAAAATTGGAGTTTTATGTATAAACGGGCTTTCTTTATTGTTGTTAGCTATTTGTTGTCACCCATTTTGACTCGAGGAGCATGCTAGCATATACTCCAAGTAGTGGGTGGTATTGTTCATGTTGCATGCCCTTGACCTTCATATTCATTGTAGTGAGGGTAATCATCCAGGAAGACAATAGAAGTCACAGTCATTTGACAATAGTACTTGTTGAGGGCTTCTATGGCAGAACTACATCTTTCTGAAGTATTTGCCTTCTTTATGCTTGTACCCTTTTCCATGATTTTTTATCATTTCTATGACTGCTTTGGCACAGGTGACTGCCTTCTCTTTTGCAGGTGTCTTTGTAGTAGTCATGTTTGTGTGTTTGTTGAGTACAAAGGTTGCATCTAAGCTTTTATATAGAACTGCAGTCCTCGCTATAATCTCGACTACTAGCAGAGTCCAATGACTATCATGTAGGATTGGTAGGAATATATAGTCAGGGAGAGAGGTCGCCAGGAATTGCAGTAGGCGGTCTTTTTCACCTAACCTTTTATCCTTCAAGTTATCGGTGACTAGGAGAAAGTAGGCCATATGCACGTTTGGCATGTTGTTGCTCACCAGTGATTGATAGGCTAACATAGTGCTGACTAAAAGGTACCCTCCTATTTTCAAAGTATCTATGAGGTCATCCTTTAGTAAATAGATGCCATCCCTTTCGAAAATTGCCTTGGCTGTGGTGTTACCTTCCTTTAAGCATTTCATTATCAATTGTAAGGATTCTAGTGATAATATTTTGTAGCTCCACCTATCAAAATATTTGAAGGTTGGCACTATTTCTCCCATTGGCCCGTCAAGTTTTATCTCTGGCATATCAACTTCATTTATTTCCCCTTCTTCAGGCTCATGAACTGGAGATTGTTTTTTATTTTATTCTGCTAAAGGAGACTGTTCTGGCTTGCTGTAACATCCCAAGATTTAAGGTCCAGGATAAAATTATCTTAAAAGGAATGATTGGACTACTCATATCACCAAGGTGCACCTCCTTTTTAGAGAGCCTGTCACTAAAAAACTCCATAGTTAAGCGTGATCAGCTTGGAGTAGTACTAGCATGGGTGAATAGTCGGGAAGTTGACCCCACCTTACACATGAGGAAAAAGCACACAGTTAAGGATAGTGGTGGTATGTGGGGCCAGTTGTCATTCCTAAAACTCTACTAGAGTCTAGGGTAGTGGGCTTGTGCATTACAAATGGTATCAGAGCCAATTCCCCTCCAGTATATGGGGCCCACATGGGTATGTGGCATACCAGACTTGAGCCATGCGGTCCAGATAAGTTGGAAAGGGCTATCCATGGTAATGTAGTCACCCTTGCACTGGTATTCCGTGATCGGGTGTTGGGTGTCCATTGTCCATTCTGGGTTTACACTGAAATGGGGTGATATTATGAGGCCATACAGTTGAGTCTTGACGAGGACGCCAAGAGTCTAACTGGGGGAGATTGTAACATCCCAAGATTTGAGGCCTAGGATAAAATGATCTTAAAATAAATGATTGGACTACCCATATCACCAAAGTGCACCTCCTCTTCAGAGAGCCCATCACTAAAAAAACTCCATAGTTAAGTGTGCTCAACTTGCGGTAGTACTAGGATGGGTGACCAGTCGAGAAGTTGACCCCAGCTTGTGCGTGAGTAAGGGAAAAATGCACAGTTAAGGCTAGTGGTGGTCTACTAGGCCAATCATAATTCCTAAAACTCTACTAGAGCCTAGGGAAGTGGGCCCAGGTGCTTCATTGCTTTTAGGTTGATGCTCTTCTTTGTCAAGAGTGTTTGCCGCCCATCCTTCCTTCTAAAAAGTTACCCTAGTGGGTTCATCTAGATTGACCCATAGGGTTTTTAGACTTTCCCTCCATGTTTTCTTTTCAGGTAGAGGTATTACATGGTGAAGTCGACGTGGTCTTGCGCCTGAAGGCATCATCGGGTCACTGTAGAAGCGGCAATCATAGATGACTTCCATTGCATAGACACCACATAAGCCGTGTAAGTCTTCTATGCAGAGGTCTTCCAGTGGGATTCCCTTGTTGATTGCTTCCATCATCCTTAGTACTTTGAAAGAGCAATCCCCTATCTTAGCCTTTTCTTGAGGGACCTTTTTACATATGGAGAATTGTTTCCATATCCCTTGGTGTCAGATGTCCTCTATCTGAATAGCCCATTGTAGATGTAATGGAACCTTTAGAATATCTCTTGCTTCCTTGTTTTTATAAACTAAGGATGTATTGTCAAATTTAGATGAATGGCAATTGAACACTATTGTACGTCGCTCATATAGGTTGGTGACAATAAGGGCCAAGTGCTTTACATTCCTTATAGGCATAACTACAAACATTGTTTCTGCTCTACTCACTACTTGTTGTAGCTCTTTCACATTGCCAGATTCATAGTTTTTTATCAAAAAGTTGACTCGCTAGATGAGTGGTGCCATTGAAAATAGGTTGCATTTTATTTGGATATAGAAATTCTTCTAACAAAGTTGCACAGAGTACTTTGAATAGCTTTTTGTGTACTCGTTCTCTCTTTAAAAAGATCCCTCTAAAATGGTCCATGTTAAGCGACCTTCCTTTGTTGCAGTAGAGGATATTCGTTCCTGGAAGATTTTCATCGATCACATCTGCTAAAACATGGACATATCTGCATGTGATTCTAGATAAGGAGGTCATGTCCATGTCTACCATTTTGTAGGGTAGAGGAGGGGCAACACCTAATGGTACAATATCAACTGGTGTTCTCTACTTTCTGATCAGATCGTCTGTGAAGAAAGAGGCAAGTCCCCCTTCGTTGTCTTTTGAGGTTCTGTCTCCTACTGTTTGCATTGTTGGGGTCGTACTTCTGTGGTGGGAAGTTGTATCTCAACATCCAACTGTACTTGTTTGACTGCTTGCCTTTCATTGTTTGCAGATGTCCTGCTAATATTTATCTCTCCAATTAAGTCTTCTATGGGTCTGTCCTCCTCTGATGGCTGCTCTAGTTCTATTGAATTGAGCGCGGCTAACATTTCAGCCATCTTTCCATCATCGAGGGTGTCATTATGCTCGTAATGCACAAGGACCTCTAGAAAGTCATCGCAGATGTCCATGCCAAATGTCATGTCATCCAAAAACTTATTGAGATCCATCATTTCTCTTAATGTGAGATCTTCTATGGTAGTGCTTTCTTCCCTGACAATGACATTTGGTTGGGGTTCTACTGCTACAGCTTTGTCATTGTCTGGGTTGTTGTTCAGATCGAACATTATTGACAAGGTGTTTATCTTCTTCGTCTCAACACCTTGATGAGTTTCTGATTTTTACAGCACCTCTTTCACAGAAGGTTTCACCCTTGGGGTAGTCTTTACGTTGGCACATTCATCTTTTGAAGTTGTGGCCGCCCATGTTCCTCCTATGTCATCGTCATCTTTATCTGGGCTCGAGGGGCTTAAGGAGGCTTGTAAAGTTGTAAGACTGGTTAGATGCTTTGACTTCTTTCTTTGCCACCAACCATCCATCTCCTGGTGTTCTGTAGTTAGTTGTCATCATTCTTCATCTAAGCGTTGACGTTCCTTTTTAAAATCATCTAATACTTCTTTTTACCCTCTCTGCATCAGTTCCTTATCAGCTCTCTTGGCATCCCGTTCTTTTTTGAGATTTGCCATTTCTTCTGTTAGCATCTTTAGAGCCCCCATCATCGCATTTTGGGTGTTGACAACCTCTTGTATGAATTGGGGGAGTGCTTCAGTTCTTGCACTCAAATTTTGTACCGACGTTGTCAATGTGCACATGTTAGAAGTAATATTGAAATTAATCTCAGAAGTATGTTGCATGTGTAACCACATGGCATCAAATTTGTGCCATACTACATCACCGAATGTTTGTGGGTGTTGATGTTGCTTCTCTAAAGGCATTTTTTATGGTGTCATTGATGCTACAAGTTCCTTAGCTTTCTGAGATGACTTCTTCTTCATGGGATCAACAACAGTAACTTGGTCATAAGTGCTCGCGTCTGGTTGCTCAGGTACTTCCAGCACCACTTTTGGGCTCATAGGGTTGGGTGAAACATTGGGGCTTTCAAGTTCTTGACGTGGTTCCTTTTTGCCCTTAAGTGATGTTCTTCTTCGGCAGCATCGACATGTGCTGGGTCACCTCCTTCATTTACTTCCACTTCAGGTTGGTCTTTGACCTATATTGACATGTGTGGTGAGGGTAGACTTGGGGTGGCAAATTTGTCTAATGTTTTCTTCTTACGCTTCCTTATCACAAACTTCTTCCTTTCTTTTGGCTTTTGCATCCCCATTTTTGGTGTCTTATCCCTCATGTTCTCACCAGAGGGTGATATGGGGCCTGCGGCATTGCTGTTGGTGCCTGAGTACATTTTTTCTACATCCTCCTATGTGGGTTGTAGCTTATGGGCATCATAGTATGCCATCTCTGGTAGGGGTAGTAGTACTTTAGAGCAGCTCTATTTGTAGAAAAGTTTGCTGCCTTTTTGTGCAAGGATCCCTGTTTTAATGAGGGACTTGATATCTATCTTGGTATGTCCCTTAGTCTTCTTGTATTTCCTCATCAGGTCATCATCAGAAAAATGGTAACCAATTCAAGTTATATGGCTTCCCATACAGAATTCTTTTGTCTATTTTACTTCCCCTCCTACAGCGACTGACAACCTTTTAATTAGCAGTCTTCCTATGTTCTCCAATTTCTTATTGAGCATGGACCATATTAGAAATGGGTCTCCCTTAGTAATTCCTTTGATTTCTGATCTTGTGAAGATTGTGTTGGCGATTATTTTCTGTATCACTATGATGAAGAAGGAAGTGATGAGAGTCTCCTTTGATTTTTTTGAGTTGTACTCATGTTCTCCCGCCAGCTTGACAAACATCTTGTGACTAATGTACCAAATGACTTCTTTTTTCCTAGCATAGTTGAGAAGGTTTGTGCCTCTTCTGTCATCTTCATGAATATAGTGTTGAGCATGGCTTCAGTAATTATATGAGCCTTGCCCCCTATTCTCACTTCAAGCTTGAAGTCTCTACCACCCTTTATGCACTCGCCATCATTGACAGGAAGTTTTTTAAGTGACGTCATGAACTCTATCATTAGTTGAGTGAGTCAGGGAGCTTCTAACGTACACAGGGTGCATAGGTCGGTGCCTTCCAAGAAGTCTATCACCCTATCATATATTCCCATCTTCTTGAAGTCATCGACATCTAGGTATCGTGTTGGTTTGAAGATTTTAGTCTTTATCACCCAGTAGAAGTGTGATTGGTGTAGTTGATATCTTGGTATGAATATTGGTGCCTCCTGGTTAAGGGCCTCTTTTTCATCCTCTTTGACCTCTTCGTGGGCTGCTTCTTTTTCCTAAACCTTTGATTTTTCCACAGCTGTCAATTTCCTCTTTTTGTCGCCTTTTGTATCCTTGGCTTCGAATTTGCATTTTTCTAGCTTCTTTAGTTCTGTTTCAGATGGCTAGTACTCAGAGGTGTCTGTCTGTGACATCTCCTAAGATTCTTTGGATTATTCTGGCATCTTATGGGCCATGATGTACTCATATCTCTTCTTCATTAGTTGCAACTGAAGCTTCTTCATTAGTGAGAGGTTGGGGTTATCCTTCAACACTTTGGTTATCATCGCTAGGTTTTCTTTCACACCCCTTAGTGAAGTTTCCTTCTTCATCAATGTGTCATTAGTTGAGTTCAACATTCTACAATTTTTCACATTGAAATTATTGTCAGTAAGATTGTATTTTATATTTTATTCATGGCATTAGTGTTTAATTCATTTCTAATTGTTTGTGCTTGAATATTGCATTTCCAAAGGATCATAATTGCATGATATGCCATGAACGCATAAAGAATGGAAATAAATAGCAGGGTCGAGAGAGGTGCCACGACCGTAACAGGTGATTGTCAAGGCAAAAGAAACGTTGCGACCACAGAGGGTGTCGCAACCGCGGTCGATGTTAAACCCGATCAAGAGAAGCTACATATAGGGAAAGACTGCAATCACGATCAAAACAACAATCGGTACCACGACCGCAATCATGAAGGTAGCCACTTGACTATGATCGTGATGATCGCAGTGGGTCCCCACCCAAACTCCGACCGAACAGCGGCGCTACCCCAAAAGCGTACGAGAAAAGAATTAGCCAAAAACTTCGGGTGAAGAAAAAAGGGAAAATGGGGAAAACCAGACAAATAAGGAAGGTGATGAACCCGCTATGACAAGTGACAAGGAGAGTGGTAAGAAAAGAGAGTGTACAATGGTACCTCAGCATAGCTAGGAGTTCGAAACAGATGGCTAGGGAAGTAGCAGAGGAAGTGGCACTATCACATCAAGGTTACGACGTTGGCGGTCGGGTTCACGGTGAATGTCCCATGGTGTTTTATCATTGTCATGGTTTCTTATGTCTAGTTGTTCTTTGGTTAGGGTTCTTCCAATGTTCGAGAATCAGAATGCAAAAAGAGAAAGAAAACCCTGGTGTCGAGAGCGCTTTGCGTATATACTTGGAGATAGTCGTGATTGTGGTCAAGTAGGTTGTCTGTTACAATCCCAATTTTTGGGTTCTTTTGGTGAGAAATGTAATTTCTCCTATTAAATATGTTTGAACAAATAATTATATAATTTTATTTGAATAAATGGATTTCATTTACAATAGCCTTGTTAATTGTTTGGTGGTTTATTGGCTATTGGGCCCAATAACAAGGAAAAGACAAAAGAAACTCCATTATTAATAAGAAATGGAGAAAAGAAAGATGTAGAAACCTCTAAAAGGCAAAAGAAAATAATCCAAAGGTGTATTTCGTGCCTCTTGGGTTCCGTGGGTTCCAACGAGTCCAAATTGCAAAGATAATGCAACAAGAAAGAGAAAGGATTAATTAAGTATTGCTTTATTTAGAAGGAATGTGAGATAATGATAATATTACAAGAAATATGTGGAAATATGGATAATGACTCCATCTTGGAAAAAATTTCGTGTTCACATGGTTTCTAATGGGAAGAGGAAACATAATTAAGAAGATAAAATATTATGAGAGAGAAAATATGCTTAAATGAGTTTTATTAAACATTTATTTTCTTATGAAGAAAAAGTTCCTTATATTTTCTATTTTGAGTCCCAAACTTGGAACATAAGGATATTAAGTCTTTATAGATTTTCCTTTAAAATTTGGTGTTAATTGGATAATCGGTTTGAGAGTTGTGATTTTCCAAAGTAAAATGGATATCCTTTATTTTTAAGGGAATTATCCTATTTTCCCTATTTTCTATTTTTGCGCATGGCACGACAGTCCTTAGATCTGAGATCGATGGTGTCTGTGTTGTCACCTACCTCGGGTTGGAAAAGGAAAGAGGAACAATAACTCAAAACTTTCAGATTCGATTTCCTCTGCATACGGTTAATGTGCGAATCTAGGATTCACTCCATTAGATTCTGGACAGAAAATCGTACCCATACATACCAAGTTTTCCATGCATTGAAGGGCCAAATAGGAAACCCCTAAATCTTGAGAAACTTCTCTGCCATAGCCTAGGACAATAAAAGGAGATGAATCCCTTCTCTGCGAGTTCACAAAATCCTTCGAATTGCTCCGTGTCACCGAATGTAGTCGTCCCTGCAAGAAATTGAGAAACTAGCAGGTCTTCCTCCTTAATTTCCGCTTCACTGTCGTCGGTGCACAACCTCATCATCCTCCCTATTCATACCTCCTCTGGCCTTGTTTCTTGTGCCATTGGTTTTTGCGACAGGAGTCAGAAGTTTGGTGCCCTTTTTCGGCTACTCAATCGCCTAGATGCCCGGAGTCAACGATGGAGTTGACTGCCGAGGGCTTTTGTCTCGCGAGAAGTTGCAGATCAACGAAGGAAGGAGATGACCAGGTAAAAAGACGAATCAGCCCTCCCATGTCTATATAATAGAGAACAATGACGAAGGGTAGATACGTCTTTTCTGCCCTAATATCGGCGATCGCAATTTGAGTTTAAAAGGGGTAAGTTGCTGACGTGTCAATTAGTAATTGGTTAACATATGTTTATGTTGTAGAAATTGTAACTCAAAATTGGTAGCTTCGATGGAAACATGCAAAATATGAATCTTGCTTAGAAAAATGTGAGGAATCCAATAAAAATATATTTATAAGCTAATTCCTCTTGAAATTCGAAAAGTAGTGGAAGTTATCAACTTTAGTGCATTAATGATTAAGAAACCCTAATTTGAGATGATTAATGTTTTAGAAGGGTTTTATGGATGATTAAAGTTGATATTAGCCTGTTAATCATAAAAAGGTACATTAAGAACAAAAAGGATGAACTTTGCATGTAATTGGTTTAATTTAGAGTTCCATATACATGAATGAGCTTTAATGGGCCTTGAAACCCTAATGTTAGTCATTGTGACTCTTAATGGCTTTAATTAGTCAAATTCATGAATAAAAATGAGATATCATGGTTCTAAGCTATTTCAAGTATAAAAGTTCCTAATTGTGGATAAATATCCTTAATATGGTAATTAGGTTTTTCTAATGGATAAAGGTGGAATTAATGATAAATAGAGTTCATATGTGAACTAGATCATAATGAACTATGAGTTGTTAATCTGGAAGGAACCAAAGATGATAATTAGGCCTAATGATCTTGTCATGAATTAAAAGGATAAAAATGATAGTTTTAATGTAAAGAGGCATAATAGACTTAATGGACATGTAATTGTGCCTTTAATCTGAAATTAGGGTTATATGTGGTTAAAATATAACCTTAATGTCTTTCGTGAAGAATAGGTGAGATTATTAGGGTTTGTGAGTAATTATATAAAGTTAGGGTTGAAAATAGAAAAAATGAAATGAAACCCTAATTGCAATGGAAAACCTAAAAGTGGACTAGAAACCCTAGGAAGCGAGTTAGGTTTAATAGATCTTGATGGCATGATCAATGATAGGAAATTGTATGCATATTTTAGGATCTCTTTATGTGCTTTCTTGCCTATTGGATTTCTTGTATTGATTGGTTGATTTTATCTCAAAGATCTTCAAAATAGGTATGTGGTTAATTATGGTTAATCACATTAGTTTTCCCAAAAGTTTTCCAAATGGTTAATCACATTGAATGAAACCTATCTATTTGGATGTTCATACTTGCAAATTATAAAGTCACTTTGATTATCACAATTGTAAAATAAGTGTGTATTCTCGCATCTACATGCCACCCTAATGGATGATGCAAAAAGGTCAAGCCCAGGAGGGAAGACCAATGGGCACCATGAGAGGTGACCCCAGACACCAAGCTCGAGAATGAGAAGGTGGTCTATGTTGCATGACTAATGGGCACCATGAGAGGTGACCCCAGGCACCAAACACGGGATTGAGAAGGTGGCCTTAAGTCAATGGAAAAAGAGAAACCCTAGAGGGGGTATTCCAAAGTTAGGGTAAAAGTGGTGGAGAATGACACATTAAAAACAAAAATTGGCTTGTTAATTACCTTAATTGTGATAATTAGATTTTTAGCCATATTTGTGAAATTTTGGTTGCCCCCACATACCGACATATTCCTATATGCTGACAGATGTTTTGTTTGTCGGCATTTTAGGTACAAAGTTGAAAAGGACAAACAGTAAAATGACATATTGTGAAAGTAAGAATTAAAAGTGCAAGGAGGATTAGTTAGAATAGACTCCAACTGGGGATAGAAGTAAATATCCAAGTTTTGAAAAAGGTATGCAAAGTTTTATTTTATACCCACTTTTTAGTATAGTTTGGTAGAATTTTATAAATATTATTGAATATTTGTCGAACAGTTGATCATGTTAATTGGGATAACGTCTCTGACCTCTTGGTCTCCCTTAATTGGGGGTTACTGGGAGGTGGGATCGTTACACTGTCACTACCATGGTCAAGTTGTGCCCACAATTCTACCGCGATTGCGGCCCTAAGACATGTAAATCAGGTTTCACAACCATGGCAGGTGTCGTGATCGCGATGCACACATAACCATGTTGATAGAGACAAATATTTAAATCTAGAACACCTCTAATCTATCATTCAAAACCTATGTGATAATATGGCAATCTACATACTACATTTACACCTATTCTAGATGCAGTAAACCAAAGTACCTAGAAGGAGAGAGGTATACAACTCTTAGAACAAAACATGAGATAAAGGAAAACTTGAATTATAAAAGAAAGAAGAAAAAGCATGGGTTGCCAACCAAGAAGCACTATCTTAAAGTCTTTTAGCTTGACTCTCTCTCAATCTGGTCTCATCCTCCTTCAGTTGGTGTTGATACTTGCTCATACGTTTCATTTGTTAGAGAACTAGGTTCCCTCAAACTTAGCCCCATCCTTCTCACAAAAGCCTCATCCTCATAATACCTTTTTACCCTCTTCCCATTCACCTTGAAAGTGCTTGTCTTATCTCCAGTTATTTCCATCATCCCTAACGGGTATATTTTTACCATGAAAAAGGGGTCAGGCCATCTTGTTCTCAGTTTCCCAAGGAACAACCTGATACTTGAATTGAATAAAAGAACTTTGTCTTCTTCATGGACATCCTTGCTCTTCAGGTGGGCGGCTTGCCATACCTTAGTTCTTTGCTTATAGATCCTTGCATTCTCATAAGCATGCAGTCTCAACTCTTCAAGTTCTTGAAGTTGGAGAAATCTTTTCTTTCCCGCTTTGTCAAGATCCATGTTTAGAAATTTGATAGCCCAAAGGGCTTTGTGCTTTAATTTGACAGATAGATGATGGGATTTCCCATAAATCAACCTATAGGGTGTCGTTTCTATAGGAATCTTATACACTATGTCGTAAGCCCATAGCGCATCATCGAGTTTCATAGACCAATCCTTCCTTGTATGATTTATAGTCTTCTGTAGGATCTGCTTTATCTACCTGTCAGACACTTCGACTTCACCTGATGTTTGGGGATGGTATGGTGTTGCAATTATGTTTTTTACTCCATACTTTCTTAATAGAGCTTCGAGTTTCTTTTCTCCAAAGTGATACCCCCCATCTCTTATAATAGTGGGTGGTACATTGAACCATCGGAAGATAGTCTTATCGAATAGCTTGATTACTAACTTGGAATTATAGGCTTGGGTAGCAACAACCTCCATCCATTTCGAGATGCAGTCCTCAGCAACAAGTATATATTGGTTCCCTTTTGATGATGTAAAAGTCCCATATAATCAATCCCCCATACATAAAAAATTTCAACTTCCACCCAATCAGCCATCAGTATCTCATTCCTTCGGCTAATGTTTCTCATGAGTTAACACTCTTTATAGGTCTTGAAAAATGATGCAACATCTTTAAAAAGAGTCAGTCAATAAAATCCTGACTTTAGGACTTTTGCGGATGTTATTTCCCCTCCGTGGTGGCCCCCATAAGGCGAGGAATGGCATTCTTTGAGGATTAGGGGCACTTCTTCTTCTGGTATACAATGACGATATAAGTTTTCAGAGCATCTTTTGAACAGAAGGGGATCATCGACTGATGGAGCTCCCACTTGCATGGAATTGCGTGCACCACTAAAAATCCTAAAGATGGTAAGTCTTTAAGTTTAGCCTTGCTTATACTAGATCGAGAACTCCACCCGCGTATGCTAAGATATGTGGAAGTCTTATCGTAGTATAGTTAAGGGTCGAATCCATGGGACAACGGTCTTGTTGGGAACAACAAGATGAAAAATGTTAGAACTTCACTTAAACTCTTACTAGTTGGTACTTAAATCAAAAGCTTGGTTTGGTTGTTTTTAGACTAAGATCAAGTAAAGTAAAGCAAGAAAGTAAATTTAAGGATGTTAATTAATGATAAGGAACCACTAGGGTGTGATCGGTTTTCACTGCCACTACACATGGATCAAAACATGCAACATAAAACATAACCTGCAACAAGAGTCAAAACAGTTAGTATCTTCGTAGACTTAGTTTCTTCTCAGAGAACTAACTACGAGAAGTGTGGGAATGTTGCAAAGTTAGCCATCCCCGAACGAATGGTCAACTACTTTGCATCATTCCCTTCACAAAGTGTGTTCCTCGACTTATCAAGATTGCACTTTCATACGTCAACTGATTCCATTTCATAGTATGAAAGTACAACAGTGGAAGTGAGTTTACTCCACTCCTTGAAAGACACTCCTAGATACCGAAACATATGCATGGTGGATACATGCATCAAGAACCAACATTCAATCGAGTTTCAAATCTAATAGTACAAACATAGACAATTCATACTAAAAGATAAAAGATAACACAAGTTGGTGATCAGCAACAAGCATTCATTAAACGATTGATGTTGAACTGCAAGGAAAGAATCTCTATATTGCAAACTATGGATTACATTGCATGATATGAAACATGGGTAGTGGGGCTACTCCCCGCACCCTAGTGAAATGAGACTACTCACTCATGACAAGGACAAAGAAGGAGGCGAGAAGAGAGAGAGAGAGAGAGAGAGAACGTCATCCCCACGAAGGAGAGAGGAAAGTCAACCCCTTTGGTGAGAGAGAGAAGGACGATCTTCACACTTCACAGGTTGCTCGATGATGAGGACTCCTCTTCCCACCTTCTTTGGCGATGAGAGAGAAAGCAGCTTTGAAACGGAGTGTGGATCTCAGACCGACAGCCTTTGGGCAGAGGAAGGAAGTTGGATTAGCTCTGGAGTGATTGAGGCAGCCTCTGGGTGTCTGAAACTTCATGTCCTTGGGAGGACCCCTTTGGTCTTATTTATAGGCCTTAAGTGAAGTCCAAACGGTTTGGTAATTTTGGGTCCAAACGGTCTTGGAAACCGTTTGGACTCTGAGACCGTTTGGACACTGAGACCGTTTGGACTCCAAGACCGTTTGGACTCCAAGACCGTTTGGATTCCAAGACCGTTTGGACTCCAAGACCGTTTGGACTCCATATGGTCTCGAGATCGTATGACTCCATGCGGTCTTGAGATCGTATGATTCCATGCAGTCTTGAGATCGTATGACTCCATGCGGTCTTGATACCGGTTGGCTTCATGCGGTCTTGAGACCGGTTGGCTTTATGCGGTCTTGAGACCGGTTGGCTTCATGCGGTCTTGAAACCAGTTGGCTTCATGCAGTCTTAAAACCGGTTGGCTTCATGCAGTCTTGAGATCGGTTGGCTTCATGCGGTCTTGAAACCGGTTGGCTTCATGCGGTCTTGAAACCGGTTGGCTTCATGCGGTCTTGAGACCGGTTGGCTTCATGCGGTCTTGAGACTAGTTGGCTTCATGCGGTATTGGGATCGTATGACTCCATGCAGTCTTGAGATCGTATGACTCCATGCGGTCTTGAGTTCGTATGAATCCATGCGGTCTTGAGACCGTTTGAGTCTTTTGTGATTTTTTTGTGTCTTTTTCTATAAGTAAAAGGAGAAAAGTTAATCTAACAGTATGTTTGCAATAAAAGAGAATAGTTAGAGATTTTGTCTACTTTATCTGAGAAAGAGTGTGGACAACTGAAGAATATTACTAAGATAACATCACAAAATTGGAGGTTATCACCTTCTAACTTAGAGTCTAGCTTGTCCTCAAGTTAGATAGAGCTGAGGCATGTAATGGCGAGGCGATTTTATTCAGTTAAGATTTCCATACTCTTGCTTCAATTCTAAACCTGAGATCTCCTAAGGTTGTATCAGAGCTTTTTGCCTTAGCTCTTTCAGGTATTGAGAGTTTCTTGGTTCTCAGGTTTCTTTCATATCTTAGCCCGCATTGGGACCACATTTTTTTTTCGGTGCATGTCGTTGACTCTAATCAGTTTTATACTCCTCTGAAGATCCTACCGGAAACTAGAGTGGGTATGAGGGTTGGCTAAAGGGTTGGTGTGTAACTCCCCCTTCAAGTGGGGGAGGGGTTGTCTATGCTTTTAGGATCTCACTACCGGGCACGATACATCTGCCTTCTTGAGGGCAGCTGAATGTACCGGCCGGGCGAGTCCTTTATCATCCTTTCATATATTTAGATACCTTAGGGTTTCACTGTCGGGCACGACACATCTGCCTTTGTGAGGGCAGCTGGATGTATCGGACGGGCGAGACCTTTGTTGGTTCTTCATATAGATCCTTATTTATGGCACAACTCTCATAGTTTTATTCAACACTCTGGCTTTTATTTGTAAACTCACAGGCTTGGGTTATGGATATTTAGGGATTTTGATTTGGGTGGCCAAGCCTCTTTTATTTGGAGAGAAGAAAATTGTTCTTAGAGTTGTTCGACATGCACTTATTTGGTTTCTACTAGTGGTCCACTTGCAAGGCTTCATGATTTGGATGTCACCTGATGTCCCTCTCGTCCTTGAGATTGTTTTGGCTTATTGCGGCCCTGATGTTGTCCTGCGGAGAGTCAGATGTAGAATTGAAACAGAAGCATGAAAATTGAGTGAAGATGATTTATTAACTCGCCATTGCATGTCTATGTGCTATTCTTGTTATTGCTCTTGAGGGTTGATGGGTTGTAAAGTTAGATGGGGATGACTTTGTTCCAAGTAGGTTTTATTATCGGGAAAGAAATTAAAGCAAAAACTAAGTATGTGCAAAGAAAACTAAGAAAAAATTTATACAGAGTTGAAAAAGAAGATAGAAAGGGAAGGATTTAGAATTGATACCTCGCCCTTGTCCAGTGTACTCCCCCCCCAACTTATCACTCACTCTGTCCTCAGAGTGTCAAAGGAGTAGGTTGAGAGGTACAAGGACAAGGGCATTAGGCGTCTGTTAGTCCTTTATTTGCGCCATGTGTGCGAAGGAGATTAGCAGCAAGCTTTCCACGTAACGTGTGGTAATCCACATCTGTCATATCCTCTACTAGTTTTTGAAGGTCCATGATGGTGTACATCCAGTGGAGGATGTGGAAGCCGTAGTCGTTTGATTCCCGAATTTGTTGGGGACATCTGTGGTTGAAGGATAGGTGATGAAAGTGTTCTTTGTCGTAAGCCCTTGTGTGCTGACTTAATAAATCGATTAGTATGTCTGCACATTCCTTCGCCACTACCTCCGTGGGTGTCTTTGGTGTTACTACATAATTCTTCTGTCGGGGATTGAACTGGCTGTCAGAACTGTTGTAGATGGTAGTTGTTCCTTCGGGTAGGTTTGTTGCCAGAAGCATCCAGTGCTCATGATAAAGAAAGGGGAGCATGATAAACTTGAGTGTTGTATGTTGTAGGAAGGAAATGAGTGCCTAAGTTGTTCCAAAGTTCTTTAGCTTTAATAAATCATCCTTCATGTAGGGGGATGTCATATATGTTGTAGGGTAATGCTGTCTGAGAAGAAATTATTAAGCAGCCATTAATCTTACAGAGAGAGACCCTTTTAGCTGGACATTTTCTCGTAACGCATCTGCCATGACCAGAATGTCTCTGGTCATGAAAACGAGGTCATCGTTCTCGGCGTAAAGCCTTGACATGATGAGACGAAGTTCATTATCGGAGAGACTTTTGCAAGCACTGAGGTCGAAATCTAGGAATGTTGGTTCTATGGCGGATAAGGACATGATTTGTGATGAGGATCTCCTGATGGGTGCCCCTGACAAAAGATCTACGTCCCCTTTGTCATGTGCCAGATCAAAGTGGGAAGGGTCCCCTTTTCTCTGCTCGGGGACTATTGTTGGCTATTTGTTTTTCTCCAATTCTTTTAAAGTTTGTCTGAAAGGTCGCCTTTGTGGTCATTGGATTGCTGAAAACAGGTAGTGAAGGACGTCATCTGGTGCCATTGTAGGGTCCTTGAAGAACCTTCTATCACAAATAAGCTCCATGGCATAACACCCTCGCAGGGAGTGAAAATCTTCGGCGATCAGCTCGGTAAAGGGTATTTCCTGGTTTAGTGCTTGAATGTGACGGATAGTATAAAAAGTGCAGTCCCCAGATCCCTCAGTAGCTTGGACTTGTGGGTTAATTATTTGGAACCACGGTTGGCTCCAGTCCTGATAGAGGTACAGGCGTGCACCCCAAATTAGCTTAAGAAGCTAGAAAGGTATACATCTTGCCTCTCATGCTTCTTCTCCAACAAAATTTATTGTTCCGGCTGGTAGCTCAGTGGCGCAAAAATTGTACATCTTAGCGTCACGAGCCTCGGTGTCCACAATCATAAACAACCAGTGATCGGAGACTTGAAATGGCACTATAAGATATCTTGCCCTCCGTGCTAAACCGGCACACAGCCGCTATATTGACTTTGCTCGTATGTCTTTGTATAAAAAGCCTATAGATAGAGCGGGTGAGGCGTTAAAAACAGGTTGCTGCCTCTTTGAGCTTCTGTAAACTTCTATGCAGTTGGCAAGTAGGACACGGAAGATTGTCATTGGCATCGTTGACCGTGGTCGCAGGATGTTGTGGAAGTCTTCGTGCTCCACCCCGTCATAGTTCTTGTCGGTACTAACTTGTTCTTGTCATTTAGCACGACATTGGTTCCTCCCTTCTTAGGGACCACTTGGACGGGGCTGACCCATTGTGAGTCTGAAATTGGGTAAATTATGTCGGCTTTCAGCAATTTGAGGACTTCAAGGTGAACCACTTCTTTAAGATTAGGGTTCACCTTCCTCTGGTGTTCTCTTGATGGCTTAAATTCTTCGACCATGGGTATTCTATGCATGCATAAGGCTAGGTTTATACCCATCAGGTCAGTTATTTTGTACCCAATGGCTTTCTTGTGTTTATTCAGCTTATCAAGAAGCCTTTCTTCCTAGTTTTCCATCAGGGTGGAACCGATGATAACTGGACATAATTTTGCTTCGTCCAAGAAGATGTGTTTAAGTCATGTTGGTAGAGTCTTCATCTCAGGAGCTTTGGGTGTTTCCGTTGCTTCTAAAATAGTGACAGATTTAAGCTCTTCAAAGATGGTTGTTGGTGCTTCTTCGGCCTTTTCTAAGTGTTGCAAACATTGTTGGACCAATTCATTTGCTGAAAATTTGACTTCTGGGTTGGTAAGAACATTCTCTAACTCATCTGATGGCTCAGATATTTCTAATTGGTACATTTGATGTATTGCATATAAGAGAAAGACCTCCTCTTGAATGTTGGGACCTTTCATGTTGTTGAGAACTCGAAATTGAATTGCTTCTTTTCCCAGTCTTAGAATGATCATACCAGCTTCAACGTCAATGAGTACCCTGGCGGTGGCAAGGAAGGGTCTGCCAAAAATTATGGGGCATCTTAAATCCTCTTTGATATCCATGATGACAAAATCACATGGGACATAAGCATCTTTTCCTATCCTAACCGGAATGTCTTCGATAATTCCTAAGGGTGCAATGATAGTAGAGTCAGCTAGCTGAATAGTCATTAATGTGGGTAATAAGTCTGTAAAACCCAATCTTTTGCACATAGAATAACGCATGATTGATATGCTAGCTCCTAAGTCAGCTAATCCCTTCTTGCTTGAAGCATTTCCAATACAACACTGGATACCGAAGGAACCAGGGTCCTACTTTTTCTTTGGCATCTTGTTAAGGATGATATCAGAAGTAGTCTAAGCTAGTTTAACAGTCTCTTGCTCCTCAGTAATGTACTTCCTTGACAGCAAAGTTTTTAGGTATTTAGCCCAAGCTGGTACTTTGGATAGGGCATCGAGGAGAGGGATGTCGATATAGAGTTTCTTCATCTCCTCCTTGAATTTTTGGAATCTGGAGTCCATCTAAGTCTCTTTCAATGTACCTGGATATGGTATCCTAGGTTTATATGGTGGGACCTCTGACTCCTTGGGGGCTTGTTCCCTCTCCTTGCCTTTTCCAGTCTCTACAGAATTCTCAGTTGCTAGACTTGGGCTTGCATTTGGAACTAAGACAGAAGTATCCTCATTATCAGGAGTGATCCTTGTAGCTTTGCGAAAGACATGACCTGACCTGGTAGTGACAGCCTTAAGTTGCTCCGGTCTATTCTGATCATGTCATGGGTTCGACTATGGTTGGCTAGCAAAAGTGCCTGCTGGAGGTTTCAACTGGGCAGAAATTTGTGCTAATTGAGCCTCTACAACCTTCTGCTGAGCTTGTTGATTAGTGAGCATAGTTTGTTGTGATTGTAACATTTTCGTGATCATGGTTATCTCATCAGTGGGCTGAGAATGGATATTTTTCTGTTGAAATTGTTGTTGCCCTTGAAGTGGTTGTTGTGGTGCTAGTTGAGGCTGCTGCGATTGTTGCAGCTAAGGGGGTAGTTGTGGGTGCAGAGGAGGATGGGTGTATTGGTAGTAAGCAGAGGGATTCCTTTGGTAGTTGGATCTTGGTAGGTTATTTCTAAGGTTCCCTTGATTTTGGTTAAAGTTGCTTTGAAATCCTGGTGGCAGTCTATTAGAAGATCCCCCTTGCGTTTGGTGATGTGGATTGGCAGTCCCCACAGGATTTCTATATTGGAACCCGGGGTGGTTTCTCGGTTGGCTAGGGTTATATAAACTTGTCCCGGTATGGAATGAATGGAGTTTACTTGCTCGAGTATCTGTTCTTCAGGTTGTTCGATAATTGGTTCATATTGCTGCTGCGGTGGTTGCATATCCATCATTACATTGTAAAGCAACCCACATGATAGCGTGGGGTGATCAGATGTGTGGCAAGATTCACAGGTTCCCGTAGCAGCTTTAACTTGCTGGATTTGGGGGTTTTTCTTCTTATCATATTCCCCAAATGAAGCTTCAAGTGTCTGCTGCTTGTGAGCAATAGTCTTTAAAGCTTCAGCGATAGCCTTCATCTCCATTGATTCTTTAGCTTTATAAACCTTGAGGACTCCTTTACCAGATGATCGTCCCTAATTAGATTGGTTCTCAGCTCCAAGAGTGACGATCTTCCAAGCATCTTCATAGTTTTTCCTCATAAAATTTCCTCCAGATGAGGAATCTAGAAATTGTTTGATGTCATCACTCACCCCCCTATAGAATGTTTCTATCAATTGATTCTAGGAGATATCGTGATTTGGGAACTTTCTTAAAAGCTCCTTAAATCTTTCCCATGCTTCCGTAAGAATTTCTCTGGGAAGTTGGGCGAAGTGGTTAATTTGTATCCTAATTTCGTAGGTCAACGACGGAGGGAAGAACTTCTCTAGGAACTTCTCTTCCAAGGGAGCCCAGGTGGTGATGATTGGCTCCCTATCTAGAGAGTTGTACCAACTCAGGGCCCTTCCAGATAAGGTGAAGTGAAAAAGATGTAGCATTATTGCGTCGAAGGAAACTTCGACTTGCGGGACAAGTCGGAAAAGTGCCTTGAATCTCTTCAGGTGATCCATGCAGTCATCTCCAGAACTGCCAGAGAATGAAATACCCTGCATGATTTGAATCCATTGCGTCCGGATCTCAAAATGAGGTATGTTGATGATGGGTGGCCGGACTGGGTGATTATCCTCATAGTTCTATGGGACGACATAGTCTCGCAGTTGCTTGTTCCTCAACTCTAACTGGGCAGCCTCGTTTTCAGCTCGGATGCGAGCTTGTTCTTCAGCTCGGATCTATGCTTGAATCTGAGCACGAGTGTCAGCAATGAGTTGTTCTCTCTGAGCAGCTATGGCGGAATTGACCCTTTCCATAACTAAAGCAGCCTGTCGTTGGTCTTCAGCCATTTTCCTGGCTCTTTGGCAGTTGAGTATGATGCGGCGGTGGAAGCTTCTCTCTACCTCAGAGTCGTACTCCGGATCAGGGGAGAATCCGAGGTTATGCAATGGTTGCATACACGTCTTCTACCTGAGTAGAGGAAGAAACACACTTGTTAGATAATGCGGAAGGTGTGATGAAATTAGGAAGATATGAAGTAATGTTTAAATAAAAGTGAAAAACCCTAACCAACTAGCTAGATGGTAAGTGAAATTAAAACAATCTGTTGTCCCCGACAACGACGCCAATTTTTGATGGAGCTCCCACTTACGTGGAATTGCGTGCACCACTAAAAATCCTAAAGATGGTAAGTCTTTAAGTTTAGCCTTGCTTATACTAGAACGAGAACTCCACCCACGCATGCTAAGATACGTGGAAGTCTTATCGTAGTATAGTTAAGGGTCAAATCCATGGGACAACGGTCTTGTTGGGAACAACAAGATGAAAAACATTAGAACTTCACTTAAACTCTTAATAGTTGGTACTTAAATCAAAAGGTTGGTTTGGTTGTTTTTAGACTAAGATCAAGTAAAGTAATGCAAGCAAATAAATTTAAGTATGTTAATTAATGATAAGGAACTCCTAGGGTGTGATCGGTTTTCAACGCCACTACACATGGATCAAAACATGCAACATAAAACATAACATGCAACAAGAGTCAAAACAGTTAGTATCTTTGTAGACTTAGTTTCTTCTCAGAGAACTAACTACGAGAAGTGCAGGAATGTTGCAAAGTTAGCCATCCGCGAATGAATGGTCAACTACTTTGCATCATTCACTTCGCAAAGTGTGTTCCTCGACTTATCAAGATTGCACTTTCATACATCAACTGATTCCATTTCATAGTATGAAAGTACAACAGTGGAAGTGACTTTACTCCACTCCTTGAAAGACACTCCTAGATACCGAAATAGATGCATGGTGGATTCATGCATCAAGAACCAACATTCAATCGAGTTTCAAATCTAATAGTACAAACATAGACAACTCATACTAAAAGATAAAAGATAACACAAGTTGGTGATCAAGCAACAAGCATTCATTAAACGATTGATGTTGAACTGTAAGGAAAGAATCTCTATATTGCAAACTATGGATTACATTGCATGATATAAAACATGGGTAGCGGGGCAACTCCCCGCACCCTAGTGAAATGAGACTATTCGCTCATGACAAGGACAAAGAAGGAGGCAAGAAGAGAGAGAGAGAACGTCATCCCCATGAAGGAGAGAGGAAAGTCAACCCCTTTGGTGAGAGAGAGAAAGATGATCTTCACACTTCGCAGGTTGCTCGATGATGAGGACTCCTCTTCCCACCTTCTTTGGTGATGAGAGAGAAAGCAGCTTTGAAACAGAGTGTGGATCTCAGACCGGAAGCCTTTGGGCAGAGGAAGGAAGTTGGATTAGCTCTGGAGTGATTGAGGCAGCCTCTGGGCGTCTTAAACTTCATGTCCTTGGGAGGACCCCTTTGGTCTTATTTATAGGCCTTAAGTGAAGTCCAAACAGTTTGGTAATTTTGGGTCCAAACGGTCTTGGAAACCGTTTGGACTCTGAGACCGTTTGGACCCCGAGATTGTTTGGACTCCAAGACCATTTGGACTCCAAGACTGTTTGGACTCCAAGACCGTTTAGAATCCAAGACCGTTTGGACTCCAAGACCGTTTGGATTCCAAGACCGTTTGGACTCTAAGACCGTTTGGACTCCATACAGTCTCAAGATCGTATGACTCTATGTGGTCTTGAGATCGTATGATTCCATGCGGTCTTCAGATCGTATGACTCCATGCGGTCTTGAGACCGGTTGGCTTCATGCGGTCTTGAGACCGGTTGGCTTCATGCGGTCTTGAGACCGGTTGGCTTCATGCGGTCTTGAAACCGGTTGGCTTCATGCGGTCTTGAGACCGGTTGGCTTCATGCGGTCTTGAGACCGGTTGGCTTCATGCGGTCCTAAAACCGGTTGTCTTCATGCGGTCTTGAGACCAGTTGCCTTCATGCGGTCTTGAGACTGGTTGGCTTCATGCGGTCTTAAGACCGGTTGGCTTCATGCGGTCTTAGGATCGTATGACTCCATGCGGTCTTGAGATCGTATGACTCCATGCGGTCTTGAGATCATATGACTCCATGCGGTCTTGAGACCGTTTGAGTCTTTTGTGATTTTTTTGTCTTTTTCTATAAGTAAAAGGAGAAAAGTTAATCTAACAGTATGTTTTCAATAAAAGAGAATAGTTAGAGATTTTGTCTACTTTATCTGAGAAAGAGTGTGGAAAACTGAAGAATATTACTAAGATAACATCACAAAATTGGAGGTTATCATCGACATAGTAATTTTTTAGATCAGAAAATAATTTCTTCTTCTGATTATAAGTGATCTCCGGTGGAAGTTTCCCATAGGCTAGATAATTACAAATGTCAGCAAACCAAGGTAGCCTTCATTCATCAAACTGGGCCATCAAGAGAGCTTTGTCAGCATAGTTGTTGTTTATAGGAAATTTATTTTCTTCATAAAAAACTATCCTTAACAGGTGGTCTGCAATCACAATCTCTTTTCCTTTTTTATCAATGATCTCATGGTCAAATTCTTGCATTAATAATGCCCATCGAAGAAGTCTTGTCTTTGTATGCTTCTTCTACATGAGATATTTTGTAGCTCTATGATTATTGTATATTTTTACTTTTGACCCCACTAAGTATGACCTGAACTTATCAAAGGCAAATATGATAGCCAACATTTCTTTTTCAGTGATGGCATAGTTTACTTGGGCTTCGTCCAACGTTTAGCTTGTGTAGAAAATCACATGGTGCCTCTTATCCTTCTTCTATCCTAGGACAACTCCAATAGAAAAATCACTAGCATAGCACATAATTTCAAATGGTAACTCTCAATATGGCACTTGTAGAATCAGCATTGTTGTTAATGCCTTTTTAAGGGTCTGGAAGGCCTCCAAACATTCGCTAGTGAATTCAAATTCAGCATCTTTAATCAGGAGATTTGTAAGGGGTTTAGCAATCTTCGAGAAGCCTTTTATGAATCGCCTATCATATCCTGCATGCTTCAAGAAAATCCTCACTCCTATAATGGATTTAGGTGGCGAAATCTTGGATATGGCCTGATCTTGCTTAGGTCCACTTCTATCCCTTTCCTGGAAACTTTATGCCCTAAGACGATACCATCTTGGACCATAAAATGGCATTTTTTCTAGTTCAATACTAGTCGTTCCTCTTCATAGCGTTGCAAGACTAAGGATAGGTTTCTTAGACATGCTTCAAAATTCTATTCCATATACAAAGAAGTCATCCATAAAGACCTCCACTATGTCTTCTAGAAAGTCCAAAAACATAGATACCATGCAGCGTTGGAAAGTTGTGGGTGCATTGGACAACACGAATGGCATTCTCCTGAAAGCGTAAGTGCCATAGATGCAGGTGAAGGTTGTCTTTTCCTAATCATTGGGATGAATGAGTACTTGATAGAATCCTAAATACCCTTCTAGGAAATAGAATTAATCATGATGAGCTAACCTTTCTAGGACTTGATCAATAAATGGCAGAGGGAAATGATCTTTTTCTAGTAGTAGCGTTCAATTTGCGATAGTCAATGCACATATGCCAACCTGTTACCATTCATGTTGCCACTTCATCTCCATCTTTACCTCTTATCACTGTCATTCCACTTTTCATCGGCACCACATGAATAGGGCATAACCAATTACTGTCACTTATGGGGTAAATAATCCTAGCATCCCGCAGCTTAATAACTTCATTCTTCATGACTTCCTTTAGCATTTGATTCAACTTCCTCTACAGTTGAGATAAAGGTTTAGTTGTTTCTTCGAGATGTATTTTGTGCATGCATGAGCTAGGTTTGAGGCCTCTGATGTCTTCTACTGAATACCCTATAGCCTTTCTATGCAATTTGAGTTCCTTTAGCAACCTTTCTAGATGATCATCTGTCAAATTAGCATTAAGGATTACAGGATTCCTCTCTTCTTTGTCCAGGAATTCATATTTTAGTCCTTCAGGAAGTGGGTTCAATTCTAGCTTTGGTCTCATTGATCTCTTTTCTTCAGGTGTTTGTCCAAGTGAGGCATACTTTGTAGTCTCGAAAGTTTCTGCATCCACAATGAGCTCTTCTTCAGGTTGACTTAGGTAATCTAGGATTTCTACAACTTTTGGGTCTTCTACGATATGGTCATGACTATTCAAATCTCACATAAGGGGATCAACAATCACCTTATCCTCTTGCACCTCTTCACAATATTGATTGTAACTATCCATAAAGTAAGTGAACTCAAAGAGAGACGGTACTCTCATAGTGTCTTGTACTCGGAAGTCAATGTGATCATTCCCAACATGCAAAGTAATGATTCCTTTTGCTATATCTATTAGAGCCCTACCAGTTGTGAGGAAAGGTCTCCCAAATATCAGTGTAAACTTAGAGTCCTCAACTATGTCGATCACTACTGTGTCGCATGGTATGAAAAATCGCCTGACTTGTATCAAGACATCCTCCACTATTCCTACGGGTCTCGTAAAGCTATGATCATCTAATTCTATTCTCATGCACGTCTTCACCATATTTTCTAACCCAAGCCTTTATGCTAGAGTCAAGGGCATAAAACTAATGCTTGATCCTAAATCGGCTAATCCCTTCCTCTCCACATTGTCTCCAACACATAAGAGTATGTTGAATACCCCTGGATCTCTCTTTTTGGTTTATAACTCAGCTTGAACAAAGGAGCTTGACATTTTTACCAATTGCATGGTGTCAACATGGTCTCCTCTCCTTCTCTTTGTGATTATGTCTTTAAATAATTTTGCATATGTTGGCATCTCTTCAATTGCATCGAGAAATGGGACATCTAGTTGGAGCTTCTTTACTGCTTCCATAAATTTCTCATACCTCTTCTTCAAATATGCCTTGATCAGTTTGTAGGGAAAGGGGACTCATGGGGCATAAGGATTTCTCTACGTAAAAACTTCTCCTCTAGGATCTGAGTTCTTGAACTCTTCATCCTTCTTCTTTTTTCCATTTTCTTCTACTCGGTTGTCTTTAGATGATCCATGTCCCTTGGATTCTTCTGATATAATTACCTTGTCAGATTGTTGCTCACCACGACTTCTTTCTTCTTTGGTGATGATCTTTCAACATCCTCCCTGGCTGAATCCTTGACCTTGTCGACTCATGTTTTTATTTTGACTCTGATAACTATTAGTTCTAGTATATTGAGTTGGTCCTCCTTTTTTCTCAAATGTTGGAGGCGGTTTAAACAAATTACTTAGTTGATGAGTATTTTTAGTTGCTTCTTTCTTGTCGTAGTTAAATCTGGGATGTTTTGGTCATTTGGTAAGTGTTAAGTATGCAGAGTCTCACACTCTTACACTCCAAATAAAAAGTTGGATTAAGGTGGTGTAACCTAACAAACGATAATGTATCGGAGAAAACAAAGAAAGACAAAAGAAAGAAAATAAAGCAGAGAAAAATGTTAAAAAAGTGGTAAGAAACAAAGGAATGGAAGGAAACATGGATCGGGTTTCACCTACTAAGGTCTCTCACCAACATGCAAAACTCACACCTCTTCGTATACTCCTATCAAGATTACAAGCAATTATCAAAAATGTCTATTCCCTCCTCTCTCGAGATTAGGATAGATCTAGGTTTTCAGGTAGTCTCTCTCTCGATATGACAGCCCAACAACCGCAAAGCAAACCATATGACAGTTAGCTTTAGTATTACAACACTTTCATGCATTTGTAATACTCCATAACACTAGATAAGGTCATTACTATTCTTTTGAGGTGTAGCTAGGCATACAAGTGAAGCATTAAGAACAAGAGTATGGAGATAATCTTAATAAGATCATATATATATATATATATATATATATATATATATATATATATATATATATATATATATATATATTCAAAGGGGAGAAAGAATATATATATTGGGAGAGCCTTAGTGGCTACTCCCAACCCAAGTTAGATGTTTAGCCACACATGTTAACGGGTAGTAATAACGACATTACAGAATGATAGATGCATCAATAACCATGTAGAGGGAGGGTATGGTGTGATGGAGATGATAGATCTAGATAGAGAAAGAAGAAGGAGATACACCAACTATACTTCTTCAAGTCTAGATCTAGATTGGGTGTGGCTATGGTAGCTTCTTCCTTCGAAGGAGGGGATGATCAATCTTCTCTCTCCTCTGACTTCTGTCTTCAGAGATCCAAGACTGATGGGTATGAATGTGGATGAGTCAGGAATTTTGCAGCACTTTGTGGTCCTTGATGATCTGATCCTTTGACGGGTGGAGGTGGAGGGTTTATTTATAGACGCTGCCCACCGACTTAACCTCTGGGCTACGATCGTGAGGTATAGATCGGTCGCGACCTCCATCATGGTTGTGGCACACTGGTGGTCTGTCATGGTTGAGGGATGGCCTCAGTTGTGGTGTGTTGGAGGGTGGCCTCAGTCGAGGGGCATTACTTCGACAGGAGGGAGGGTCCACGGTTGTGGTGCGGAGTCATCGAATGGAGGCAATGACCACAGCTAGGACGTTAGTGGGATTTACAGCCACAATCGTGGCATTGACTGCGGTCGTGGCATAGCATGATCCTACAAGAGTAAGATACTTATGAATTCAATACTTTGACACTAAGACACTAAAATAAGTAGAGAAATCCATAAAAGATATGCTAGGGAAGGCATAAATCATATGCAAAAAGTACAAAAAAATGAGATGTTATCAGGTCCCTACAATGGAAATTTGATAGCTCCCCCTCCCCAAGCCAAGGATGATGCAAAACCACAAGTAATGAAGATATTGACAGATATGATGAATCTAATGAAGACTCATGTGGGGTCTTCTAGAAACTCCACCAACTCCATGGAGGCTATTTATTAAAAAGTGCATTTTCTCTAATCCTAAGGTAGCTAGAACACCAAGGCCTTATGTCAAATGATTATACTCTAAAATGGAGAAATCATCCTAACTTATCTTAGAAGCAAGGAGAATAGGACAAGGTCGTCATAGGCAAAACCAAGAAGCAAGGAACAATTTAGGATTTGAAGATGATGCTCTTTGGTGACTGAGAGATCTAGATGAAGTGAAGAAGGATGTGACCTCCCATGGACAAACAATTAGCCACCTTGGGAAAAATTATGGATCAGATTTCCCTTTCACTTGCCTGTCATGAGGAGGGAAGACTTCCTTCCTAAACTACGCCCAACCTAAAAAAGTATTGTGGTTCCATGGGTGCTCCTCAAGGAACCTATATCCCACCACAAGAGCAAGTAACAACCTTGCAATAATATCAAGGACCTCCTAACCTGTATGCTCCTCTGCCACCACAACCCCCATTCAACCTCTAATACACCCAACAACCTCCACCTCAATACCAACCACCTCCACAACAACTACCCTAAAACCTCCAAACCCCAACCCACAACACCAAATACCACTGCCACTACCATCATGACGAGCTCCCCCTCCTCCCCATTAGCAAGTAAATATCATTTCAGTCATATGGGGTAACAAGTTTGTTGAAGAATCCATGAAGGGAAAGGAGAAAATGACCAAAGTTCATGATGAAAAATCATTGTCAGAAAGTTCTTGTGTAGTTGCCAAAAGAACCAAAAACCCAACTGTCCTGCCATTGTATGAGATTGCCAAGTGCAGCAGACTTCCTACTATCTCACCTTTGTTGGAGAAGATAATTATTGCTATCCCACCATTGTTTGAGGAGAGAACACCAAGCATACCAGATGTCCCACCATTGCTTGATGAGATACACCAAGTGTCCCACTATTTTTTGATAGAATAATAATATGTATCTCACCATCATTCGAGATAAAACCACCAAGTACCCCAACCCATGATACAAGACATCCCAATGTCAATTTTCATGGTTCTCAAGTTTTCACTATGATTGAACCCCCTCCTGTGAATGCCTTAGAAGACCCTTTCCTCAAGGGAAGGGAAGGGTATACCATGAATTTTTGGAGGTCCTAAGGTAGATTAAGGTGACCACTCCATTGATTGACATCATAAAGCAAACACCAACTTATGTGTAGTTCCATTAGGGTGTGTAAGACTTTAGGAAGAAGACAAAGGGAAAGTTTCTCAAGGGGAGTATTTTGGTCGAGTTGAAAGGTTTTGTTGATGAGGACCACTGTTGTGAGGTTTATGATGATGGTCCTGAAAGGGATGAAGATCATGTACTGAAGTCTTTTGAGGGAATTTTTGATGATGATAATGAAAGCATCGTCCTAATGAATTAATGAAGCATGAAGGAACTAAAATCTTGTCTAAAGGAAATAAATTTAGCACTAGTAGGAGACAACCCACTTCGGTTTAAGAATTGTTTTCTCAAAACCATTTTGTTTGTTATACTTTTGTTTTTCCAAGAAACACACACTATAATTGATGGTTTTGTTGTTTGTGGATCATTTTAGAATTGGTACATTGGAGGAAAGATGATGCATAGAAAATTCAACCAAAGAGAAGATCATGATGGAGAAGAGAAAAAATTAGTAGAAAAGTCACAAGAAGGTGACCAACACATCCATGATGTCGGCAAGTCAAAACGGTCATTCTATGTAGAACAATCATGGTGACAATCATGGTGGCTCTACCCGGCTCATTGGATTCTTTAAGATCTTTCTCCCCTCTTATCATTTTTCTACCACGACTCCATGCCCTCTACCATACCATTATAAACTTATATTTCATGTTAAGATAGCATGGTTTAAAAGTTTGGGGTGGTAGGATAGTAAGCCCTTGCTTTACCTTATTTTCCTCTATGTTCCTTTTTCCTTATCTTTGTTGAAGATGATCAAATAGTAAAAATAACTCTCATACTTGTCTATGCATACTTTGTGTGCTTGCTTATGTACATGCATATCATGTAGGTTAACTTTGTGCATTTTTTTTGTACTTTTTCAAAACAATTGCTTTTCATGCCATTTCATTATATACATTGCATTTTATGTAGATTATTGTGATTTTTGAATGTTTTATCTAGTATTTGTTTTCTTTATGCTTTTTATTTCCCAAATATAGGTTAAGATGTGGTTGAATGTAAATTAGCGCCATTTTGGCCAATTTTTCCCAAGCTTGAATTCACTTGCCCAATGGTGTACTTCAACTAATGTAATGTGAATGATTAGAATCGGGATAATGCATCATGTTTATGATGTTTTTGGCTAAATGGCTCCTATGGTTAAATTTTTCATGTGATCCAAGCCTCTCACAAGTATTTAACTATTTTGATAAAAGTGTGAACCTTGCAAGCCATCAGCGCTTGCGATTATTCAGTCAATGGAAAAGCATGTAATCTACTATATTGCTCACTTTTATGCATGGTGTTTGTTTGATGAATGTTTCATGGACTAGATTGCTTGTATGAAATCATGCATGGATCCCACCACCCACGACCCCTCTTTGACCTGATGTATCTTCTATCATCTTCTTACCTCTCGCCTCATGAAAGGATGCCAAAAGGGCACATATTGGCCTTGACCCATCTTCAAAAGCTTGGGGTGGCCATATCTATATCACCATACTTCACTCTTTTAACCACATGCCCTCCTTACATATAGGGTAGAGAAAGAGAAAAATAAAAAGAAATAAAGGACGGCTCTATGTAATAACCTCTCAAGAAAAGAAAAGAAAAGAAAAGGATGATTGCTCCATGTAATAGCACTCCACTCTCTTCCATAAACATTTCTTCTCTTTTTATGCCTAGTAGGGATAGGGTAAATCAACTCTGGCCCTTACACCCATACACAATCCAAGTGGGTCATGGGAGGGGAGATGAAGTGTATGATGTAGTTCTAGCAAGTGAAACAACAACTCTAACCATTTGAATGTATGCCATGCATGATACGGTTTACCCAAAGCTTTATGAAAATTGCATCACTTACATGTGTGGTTTGTATCCCATATTTGAAGCTTTTGTACTTTGAGTTTAATTCACACTTGAAAATAGTAAATGAATAGATAGTACTGGATTGCACGCCTAATTTCACATGTGAACTCATTAATAGCCAAATAGCATCATGATCATGTTTTTCTATAATGAATTGAAAGAGAGATTAAGTTGGAGCATACTTGAGGACAAATATGTTTAAAGTTTGTGGTGTTGATGAAGCCCTATGTTAGGGTTTCATTTTGTGCCTTCTTGAACTTCAACACTTCAATCACATATAGACATATTTGATTGCATGTTACTTCCCTTAATAAATGGTTTTCTATCAAATGCACTTATGGACACTCTTTGTATGTTTTCTAGGTACTTGGACCATGCCTAGGGTGGACGAGAGAACAAGAAGATGATCTAGGGTTACTCCACCCATGGAGGGGTCCAAAAATGGTCCAAGAGCTCCCCCCATCCTAACCCTAGTAGCCAAGGTTCAAGCTAAAGCAAAGAGACCCATGGATCATGAACGTTGAAGCTCAAAGTGCAAGCAACACCCCCGGCATGACCGTGGTGACATGGAATGGCCATGATGCCAATTAAGACATCGCTATGGAATTATAGCATTAATGAAGCTACAAAAAGCCCAGTAGAATAGTCATGCTAGCCAACACAACCATTCTGAGAAGATCCCTGACATACCATCTAGAATGGTTGTGTAGGCTAAAGTTTAAAAGTCCATGCTGGAAACAAAAAGCTCCAGTCCAGTCACTCACCATGTCTTTGTTACCCAGCACGGCCATGCTACCTAGCTGCCACCATGCTCGTGCTGACCACCATGAGTGTTCCACTCCACAAGGGACACTGTCGTGATGCCCAGCACGGTCGTTCCACCAAGCCTCCAAAACCCTACTTTATAACTATAAAACTAACATCCACCAGCACAACCACTCCACCACAACACGATCATGCTACATCTTACCCACCATGCATGTGTTGCCCATCACAGGTGTGCTACCACCAAAACCCTATCTTTTATACACTACATTTCTACTTTTACCCCCACTGAACCTAGTGCTTCCCTACCACCTATATATACTTAGGAGGCAGTTGTAGCATGGGGTTATACACTCTTAACATTCATTTCAACCTACCTATTGCATTCAAGGAGCTCCTACCTACTACCACTTACCTCCACCTCATTTCCACCTTCCCTTACCTCAAACCCTAGTTTTCTAGGGTTTTGACCATTTCCATCCACAATTCCATGCTTACCATCCATGTTGGAGGAAGGAGGAGTTTTTCTTGCTATTTGAGGTGAAGGAGAAGAGTGCTTCCATGATCTTCTAGGCCATTTCTTCTTATTATTCTTCTTCTTCTTCTTCTTCTTTAGCTCTTTTTTGCAGTATGAGTAGATATGCTCCTTTAGGTGGGATGCTAGGGGCCAAAACATTATTTTGATACATGTTGGGGGGGAAATAACTTGTAAATACTATATATTCATCTTATTATGATTGTCTTCTACTTTTATCTTTTTATCATATATCTTCTTGTGGTTTGTGATTAAAAATATGGATTGCTTGTTTATTTGTTCTTGAAACCACTTAGAATCTAGGAGAGAGTTACTTATACAAGGATATTTTTGGATTGCTCCTAGGTCCAACTAGTGAATCCCAAGCTATCACCCTATATTCCCACATACATATCCCCTCTTTTACTCAAATGTCTGACACCTCCATTAATGGCTACAAACCCTCACTATCTTGCTTTCTAGTTCATGCTTTCTTAGTTACTTGCTTTAATTGCCTTCTTAGCTAGTTGTTTTGGTCTTAATAGTTAGGTTTTTGCTAGTGTAGATAGTGTCTCTTAGTGCTTACTTGTTCTAATGTTATCTAGTTACCTTTGGTCTTAGTCTCTTTCTTACATTAGTTGTCAATTTCTAGTCTTTGTAGTGTTAAATCTTGCTTTTCTATCACTTTAGTTCAATTGATCCTTTCATGCTTAGTTTATTTCCCTTGATCATTAGAACTGAATTGGATAGGGTTAATTTTAGTTTTGATTGCTTGTTCCCTTTAATTTCATGCTTGTCCAAGGTTAGTGTAATAAAAAAAACCCCAAGAAAACCCTGAAACCCTAGACTCGACTTTAGGAACCTATATAAAACTAATCTAGTTCTAGTCCCCCCTCTCTCCCTAAGGATCGAAACCAAACTTTCCGCTCTCGAGTACAATAACACAAACACATGCACATATGGGTAAAGTGTGTTAGTCTATGTGAGTGTGCCTATTAGGGTCTTATACTATTAAAAGATCCCTATTGTGTGTGCTTTGGGTGCATCTGAACAAACATAATTGGTGTGTTAAACCATAAGTGAAAATGTGCACCAATGACATATACAAATACAATAGAGAAACAGGTCGAAGAAGTCATTATCAAAGAACAAGAGGAAATCAATCATGGTGTGCAAAAGTAGTTCCTTAAAATCATAAATGAGGGTGTTGAACAACTGTAAGATCTCCTCCTTGACATTCATTGGATACGGAATGAAGTCATTGTTTCTCCTCCTTGTGGACTATATTTGTTGCTATGGAGGTGGAGCAAGTGGAGAAGATGAAGAAGGTCGATGAACATAAAAATTCTAGGTTCTAACTTCCTGTGAAGTTAGAGTCTTGGAGTCATTGTGGAGGTTGGGATCCCATTGTCATGTTGACCAATGGAAGTTATCCATGGAAGGGGGTAGATGGAACTGGAGATGGACGTTGTGGACCAAAAAGTGGCACTCTCACGACATGGTGCACATTCCTCTTATTTATGGTAGTAGTCTTCTATTTATAAGTGGGGGCTAGGGTTTAGAACCCTTCATAGATGACATGGACTTGAGTCTCAATATCCATGAGGTGAAGGGTTGATGGAGGGAGTTAGGTGATGGGTCTCGTGTCCCTTAAGTATTCCCATTCAGGGTCAAGTGCATAGTCTATATTGTAAGGTAGAGTTTCCCCTCCTGTCGACTTAGAGAGGTAGTAATTTCATTAGTTTTAGGGTCTCTACTAACATTAGAGGTGTGGTGCATAGCTTTATCGACCAATGACAATTTGGTTCCCATTAGAAGATCATGCAGGAACCCCAACGGTGTGAGGGTATGCCTACTCATCAGAGGATGAGATCTGGTCCTATCAGAGGTTGATGCCCATCCAATCATTAGGGGCAAAGTTCAATACCAGACTTGGGTAGGATTCTCATTGGAGGTAGACCAAAGAAGGTCGATCATCATAGATATACCTATGGGAATAATGAATTATGGGGTTGATGATAGTTTAGTATAGAGACAACAACTTCACCTCGTGGTGGTGCTATTGTTGTAGGTTGTAGTGGTTGCACCGATGAAGCTCCCGATCATGAAATGTGGATCACTGAGGTAGCCCAATGAAGTGTCCCGATGAAGGCTCAAATTATTAATGATGTTGTTTATTTTTTCCAAGGTTTCTTGGGTCTTCCAGTCAGTTTGCGGGACCATCGTCTCCTACACTCTTATCATGCAATGAAGTTCAAGCATGCCATGAAAACCAAATATTTGGATCAAAAACTGACAAACTCTAATAAAATTAATAAAACCTAAATACAATTTAGTTCTAGATTAAAATGATGAAAATGATTGCAAAACTAGACTAAAACTGCAACTAAAACTAGTATGAATATGCATTCATCAAACAACCCAAAAACTTAAATGTTGCTCCTCCTCAAGTAATATTTTTTTTTTGAAACAGTCACCAAATGAACACTCTCAATCGATGTGAGTGTATCACTTGCACATCATGCTCATTTCCCTACCAATTGATATGGTCAACCTTCCCAACTTCCCAAAACCATAGAACACATCCATCCATGTCATCATTTTTTATTTTAATTCCCAAAACACTTCTTCACCACTACACCCAATACCAATCACATCCAAGAGTTTCATGAAAGTTCAAAGAGTCCTTTAGAATAGCAAGTATGCATATAACATTACATGATGTGCATGAAAAGGATATCAAAATATGACATTCATTGTGTCCCTAGGTAGAAAATGGAAAGAAGTGTGTTCTAGAAGGAAGATGCAAATATCTCCTCTATTCGGCTTGAGAGTGCATTTATTTGTACAAATATATGTATTTTAGTGAAAAGAATTACATATTGACATCTCTTCTTTTTTATGGTACGCCCCTATTACATAGAGAGGGGTATGGAAGAAGCATATAGAGTAGGGTGGGCATAGTTTGGTTTGGTTCGGTTTACAATTAAAACTACAAACCGAACCATATATAGTGGTTTGTGAATATTTTAAACTGAACCAAACTGTTAACTAGTCCAAAACCAAACCAAACTAAATTTTGGATACATGGTTTGGTTTGGTTTAGTTTGGTTTCAAACTATTAAATGAGTATATGGAAAGCTTTATGCCATGTATTTTAAGAAAAAGTAACAATTTTTCATCATCTTGATTAAAGGAATATAGCATGATAAACAAATTTCAATTAGAACATGGTGTTTAGGAATGGGACCAATGGGTAATATAATAATACACATATAAATTATAAGTAGATATTGTCCAACTAAATTTAAATCAATACTAATACATCATAGTCTAAATTTTGTAAGCCTTAATCATATATATTTATCATTTCATATTAACATATACAGACTTATTTAGTATCATAAAATTCAGTTTAGGTAAGTAATTTTTATGATATAAATATAAAGTTGGATTTTATATATAATGTATATATGTTCGGTTTGGTTCATTTAAAATGCACCCTCAAACTAAACTAAAGCAAAGTTTAATGGTTTGAAAATTTTGCAACTAAACCAAACTGTTTGCCCATGTAAAACCAGACTGAACTGGTCAGTTTGGTTCAGTTTGGTTGAGTTCAATGGTTTGGTTTGGTTTTGTGCCCAGTCCTAATATAGAGTAGGGAGGGGTGTGCCACCCCAAACTTGGATTTTGGAAATTTTCTTGGATTGTTTTTTTAATTTGATGGATGAAAGGTAAGAAGATGGAAGAAGAATTGTACAAAAGGGGTTAGATAAATATGTAACTTGATTAATGATTCAGTGCATCGGGTTGTTGTGCTAGTCCCATTCTGCTCAAATAGAGACATTATAAGGGAACAAGTGGTAGTTTAATGAATTTATTTCACTATTCTGTTACAAGAATTATGTGTTTGATTCCTCTGTGATCATCAAATACTTTCTATATTTTCAAGAAAACATGATGTTTGGGTTCATAGGTCACATAATGTGATTTCTAGTTACTGGTAGTTTTTAAATTGGTTAGTGTGAGTTTTTCTTTGATTGAGGGGAGTTAAATGATGAAATATGCATGGATGCAAAAAAATGTCAATCCAATCTGTCTATATAATGGCTTGGATCACTCTAGAGTTTAAAATTTTGAAGAATTTTAAGCTAAATTTATGCAGAAATGCAGTGTTGAGATCATAAATTACAAAAATGTAGGATTGGGTAGAAATTAAAATATGTACTATCCACCTTCCACCCCAAACATAGATATTTTTGCAACCCTAAGAAAACACCAAATCCAAGATGGAAGGAAATAATTATGTTGGTTGGTGCATGGGTCATGGTTTCTTTCCATATAGAAAAAGTCATTCACCTACAATCAAAACTTTTGAAACATATGATCTTGTTATGAGATGAACTAACTAACTAAATGTAGTATGGAGTAATATGTAATAACAACAATAAATGAAAGTAACACTTGAGTTCCCTCCTGAGAAGCACCTTTGCATAACGTCGATAGCTTGACGCTTGAAGCTTAATAATGGTATGTCAGATGAAGGAGCAAGAGGTGTTGGCTGACATGCATATCCTCCATTGTGAAGTACCTTTTAAGACATCGGGCATTGACCTTGAATTATCCAGTATTCTCATTCCAAATAAAAACAACTCCATAATGGAAGATATGCTTGATAATGAATGGATCCAAACATTGGGTCTTGAGCTTTATTAGAAATAGAAGGAGATGAGATTTGTGCAAAAAAACTTAGTCTGACATGTATATATTTCATCTTCAAGTCACCACCATGCCACAACTTAGTTCTCCCCTTGTAGATGTGTGCATTTTCATATGCTATCATACGGATCTCTTCTAGTTCTTACAATTAAAGCAAATGATATTCTTTTGCAGCACATAGGTTGAAATTGAGTTGTTTAATGGTCTATCGGGCCTTGTGTTCAAGTTACGCTTGTAAATGACATGACTTCTTATAAATAAAGTGAAAATATGTAGTTCCTAGGGGAGTCTTTTAATTAGTTCTATAGGCCTAGCGTGTGTCACTAATCTAGTGAGCCCAATTTTTCCTTGTCATGTCGGCCATGTTCTCAAGAATGGCTTTGATTTGGTGATTAGAAACATCCAATTGTCCACTTGTTTGGGGGTGATATAGAGAAGCCACATGATGAGAGACTGAATACTTATATAGAAGAGCTGCAAAGTTGCGCTTGAATGAAATCCTCCATCAGAATTAATAGTGTGGGGGCTCCAAAGCATTGAAAGATAATGTCCTTGAAAGCTTGATGAATGCCTTGGGGTCACATAATGATGCAGATGAATTCTATATATTTGAAAATATAATCAATATCAACAAGGATGAAGCAGAAGCCATAAAGGGAGGGGAATGTAGATAGAGAAGGCAGCCGAAACAAAAAAAATGCTCTCCCAATAACCCAAAATGAAGGAATTTCATCAACATCTATACAGTAGGAAAGATGGTTTGTGGAGACATACCTTGTCCTGAGGCTTTCTCGGAGACAATACCTCATGGCTTGCGTGGTCTTCACCTCCTGTCTTGGACGGTGTCTGTGCAGCTCCTGGTCTCACCGGGACTGTCGAGATTGACAATTGTCCTCTGAGCAGCAGAAGTCTCCCGCCTCTGAAGTAGTCTACATGGACCACCTGGAACTCTAATCCCCTTGTCCCACAAGGAATCAGAAGGAGTGGCACCCTCCTGTCGGCGTACTAGTCACCAACACACTCTCCTGCAACTAGTTGCTTTTCTGTAGTTGTCTTTCCCTCATTGTGCCTCCCTTATCAGGTAGCACTTGTTTGGGCTCTCTCGGTTACCACAACCAGAGAGAACAACAACTTTGCAGAGCAACTGGTGTTCTGAGTTGTTGTACTGAGAATCCCCCACTACCCCTATATATATAGGAGGGTCATGGGACAAGGTTCTCTACCCTGCGAAATACGGGATTAAAGCAGGAGTAGAAGGGTTTGAGATTTTCCACAAAAACAACCAACTGTGCCACCTAAACCGATCGTTTCAAGCATGAAACAGTCGATTGGGGAGGTGAGCCGATCGGTTCACACCTCAACCAATCGGTTGGGGCACCTAAGACAATCGGTTCACTTCTGAGATGATCGGTTTGTGGTCCTGATCCAACTCAAATTGACTTTCAAATTTGTTTTTGATTAATCCAATATTAATCCTTGTCCAAATCGAATTTGTACAAGTGAAACAATTGTATTTGCAAAATAGTCTTCTGACTTTCCAAACGATCTCAGTTGGACCAGTTGAGCCGATCGGTTCAAACCTTGAACCGGTCAGTTCACCCTGTCCCGAGCCGATCGGTTCATCACATGAGCCGATCGGTTGGGGCATCATACTTGTGCAAATCAGTCAATCACAGTTTCAATCAATCTGATACTCTAATCAATCGGTCTAACACCTTGAACACTATGATAATGAGCTATCAATTGATCGAGTGTTTAATTGAACTACTAAACTCCTTTAGTAATCAATCTATACATCATTTGTGGATAAACTCCTCTTCTAGTTTAAATCCTATGTGTGTGACCCTGCAGGTCCATTTCACGTTGGCAGTGAAAGTCCATAACACTTATGACTTCACAAGTAAAGAGTGGTGCCTAGTCGCACATCAGTGCTACCCAAGTGAAAAGGAAAGTTGGAGAACAACTTTCAATCCTACAATTTGTGAATGGTGTTACAGTGAATGTATAATTCCTTTGTCACTGATATCCCGAATGAACTCAAGGCATGGAACAGTCATCCTTTTAATGTTCATTCACTTTCTTGATCTCAGAGTAGATTGGAGGAGATATGTATGACATCAATATCACATATTGATTCACACATGCGTGCACTCCTATCTCAATCCTACTCATCAAGTGGCCATGGATATCAAACTCCCTCAGGAGGGACAAATCCCATATCTATCACTCACCCCTCAAAAGCCCCATGTGTCAAAGTCACCCAATCATCACCTTTATAACAACCCATGTTTCAGGACTACGTTTGATGATGTCAAAGTGTACCCAACGACATGTGTTGAGTGTAGTGATTTTAGGTCAAAGAATCACACTGACCACCATCACTGTGAGAATTGACTGTGACTACCATGTCATGGTTCCATGTGTCAAACTAACGGTGGGTCTGTCTGGTACACTTGTTCTCTAACAAGTACCTATGTGTTTGGTTTGATATCTCCATATCATGACTAATGAGATTCTGTCATCAACCAACACCACAATCTAGTCTTATGTGTCATTGTTGTCTATCTACCTTCCACAATGACATCCGACTAGGGACATAATAAGAAAGTATAAACTCTTAGCATTCGTATGATCTCATCGTTCAGGTCCTTAACCTAAAAGCATATGTCATTGAGTACTGTCATTCTCTAGACATTCAATATGTTCTATCATTATCTCATATGACTGAACCAGAAAGAATTGGAAGCTTGCCTTTGATGTTCATCAAATCAATCTTAATGTATCTCACCAATCATCCCATGATTGGCTCTCAGGGCATACATACCAACAGACTCCCACTTGCACTGTGAGACAATCACCCTTGAATCATATTCACAATGATCTTCAAACATGTCCCACATGTTATTGTGCTCTAGTGCTAACATAGTGAGTTATGGAAACACCTTGCCAAATTCAGTATTAACTGCATGTCTCTCATCTCTTCGTTGTACGTCACACGTATGAGATGGAGTTTTCGTAATATGCAATCTAGTATTCCTTTGTTAACCTTTAGCCACATTGCATGACCAAGCACTCCTAACTTGTCATCAATGACTGGAATAACTATAAGTTCATCTCTATGAACTCCTAGATCCATATAGTATCCATTGTTGTTCTCTAACACATGAATACTTGAGATTTCCTTTTAAAACAACTTTATTGGAACGTTTCCATTTGTCAACTAACATTCACTTTTATATATATTTTGCGATTAATTTTTTGTCCTTTTCGGAAGTTCGCATCAATGTAACTCTTTACAGTGAACCCTTCCTTATTTCCATAGAACTAGTACTTATCAAGTTCTCATGGTATTCCAGTAACCCTTACTGGAACTAGACAGACATCCACTCGTCATGTTCCACATACGAGTTATCAGGATGAGCACATCATATTGTCATGTCCTACATACAAGATGATAAATGTGTTTTGTTCTATCCATGTCCATACATGCAAGATGATGGGATGATTACATACATGATAGATCCATATCTATTCTTAGTGTTCCCATTCTTCATAAGCATTGGGCACTTGGCCTTGGGATACTAATCTCCATGTATCATGGACAAGTTTTCTCCCACTGAATCTATGCATACTGAACCTTTCAGTATAGATTGCCAATGTATGCTTTCTCTTTTAAGGTCAAGAGGTTTTTGAGAACTATCTCTATAGATCTCTATTCCTATCACATAGGAAAGGTCTCTATCCTCCCTAAAGATAATTTCCACTTTGGATTTCTATTTCACATCAACATGTGGAATGTGAATACGCTCCCACTAAATCACAGATCTTTCTTTATCTTTGACATATCGATCAAACCCTTTGACTATATCATCAAAGTAAAGATCACAGTTCTGAGTTGCTTGTACTCAATCAATCATATTGATTAGTCCATTGTAACTTATAGACTTCATTTGCATTAATGGATTCATAAACCTTATAGGTTGTGTCACGTACACATCATTTGTTTTATTCCTTATAGGAATGTGGTTTTAGTTTCCATATGCCAAATCTCTTAGTCATTAAGTTGCAATCAACAAGCATCATCCTTCTCAAAATGTTTTCCATGTGTCTTAATGCTTAAGACTCATTCACACTTATGGATTTCATCCCAATGAGTGCTACCATCAAGGTCATACCTTATGGTTTACATGGAAGTCATTTAGGATGTAATGGTCAGAAACCATAACTCAAAATCTGGTTCCTCATATTCATCTAGATAGTTGACTCATCATATGAACAACTCATCATATAGATATTTGAGGTGTATCTATCAAGGATACAAGAACTCACAACTCCTTGTGATTCTTAATGTCTTTTATTAGTGTGGTGTATCCTTTATTTAAGAAGAATTTAGTTATTTGATAATCATCCTCAAACTCCTTAGAGTATGACTCCTTTTGATTTAGACATCTCCATGCTTTAACCATGCGTTCACTATGATACACTATCATAATCACTCACAAGGATCTCAAACATTTGGTTTAAGTATTTTCATTCATTGATCTCATCAAGAATTAACACTTTACCAAATTCGTACTTCATCTATGATATTCTTGAACACTTCAAGATATTCATATTGGTATTTCTCTAAACATCGTTTGAAGTATCAACATTAACTCTTTTAGGTATGTAAATGCATCACATGTATTATACCTAATAGGATAACCATTCTCCCACTACCACTAGTGAAGATTGATCAATCATGTCTAAGAGATTCATGTCTCTTACTGGTTCTCCAACCAAAAGAGTCTAGATTTATCCATCATATGGAAACTAGATATGAATTTCTCATGATTTATGCTAATTTGATTGTTTGAGTTATCAACAACTTTTAGGTATTATTTTATCTTATGCATACCAAGTACCACAAGATAAACAAGGCATTGCCATAAAGATCATATCCTTGAAATTGAAACATCAACATTATTAATTACTATCATTGTCATACAATATGAAAAAATAATGTGTTTCTATTCATTTGGCAAATATGAAATAGCAGTTCATAACTCTATTACATGCCTTCAAGGCTGAAAATAAACTAAAGTACTCCTATCTATGGTGGCAACACTCGCCCCATTTATTAAGTGCTTTACATTTTATATCTTGGTATCATATACCTCAAAAATGTTACAAGTTTATTTCATGACACCTTCAGGTGGAGACGTCTGTCGCCTCCTTCTTCTTTAGTTCTTCCAGATAGAGTGGACAATTCCTTTTCCGATGTCTTGGATTTTGAAAATGGTGGCAATTGCCTCTCTTGGTCACGCCTCCCTTGTCCTTGAGAGTTGAAGACGACTTGGGCTGTTGGCTAGCATCAGAACCTTTCTTAGCCTTGCCCTTGCCCTTACGCTTGGACTTGCCTTTCTTGTTGGTGATCATCATCACAGACTTAGGCTTGTCCTTCTTCATCTGTGTCTCGGCTGTCCTCAACATGCCCAACAACTCTATCAATGGCTTGTCAAAGTTGTTCATGTTGTAGTTCATCACAAACTGACTGTAGGATTCTGACAACGATTGCAGTATCACGTCAATAGACAACTCTTGGCTCGGGGGAAATCCCAGTCTTTTCAGGTTCTCCACATACCCAATCATTTTGAGCGTGTGAGGACCAACTAGATCTCCTTTTGTCATGACACACTTGAACAGTGCCCTGGAGACATCGTATCTCTCTTTTCGTGCTTGATCTTCATACATGTTCTTGAGATGTTGAATCATCTCAATTACACCCATGTTCTCATGTTGTCTCTGCAACTCATAGTTCATGGAGCACAACATCAAGCACTTTGCATCAATGGAATCTTCAGAATGCTTCTTATAAGCATCACTTTCTACCTTTGGTGTGGTAGGAGCAGGTTCCTCTGGTATTGGAGTATCCAGGACATAGAGCTTTCTCTCTTGAGTGAGAACAATTCTCAATGTCCTAAACCAGTCGTGGAAGTTAGTCACATTCAGCTTGTCCTTTTCAAGTAACGATCGCAATGAAAAGTGATTGTTGTTTGTTGTCATTTTTACTACAAAAGGAAATTTATGCAATTTAGTTCAAAACTCAATTTTGACTTATTTGATTGATTTGAAAGATTGACGATATAATTAGGACTTTAATTAAATTATTGCTCCCACTATTTTTGTTCAAATTGATAGCCCTCACCATCAATTTGGAAGATTGCAGTGTACAATCTTCTAGTGGGTCAAGATCCTGAAATCCTTTGAGTCATGGACCAGCTAGGGCTGCCACCCACAACTTAGATCTTCCAGGTAGGCAACTCTTGCCAATTGCATCATATGCAACTCTTGAAAGATGTCATGCACAACTCCTTGCCATGATCCCCTCCATGCCTCAAGGTGCTAGATCCTATCTAGGTCACCTTGTTAAGTCTGACCCAAATCCAACATGATGTATATGTACCCTGCTAGGGCAGACCCACATATCCATCCTTCACGCTTCCACGAGATAGACGGTGCACCACGCTAGGGCGTGCCCACACTTGGTCGATCAAGCTTTTTACGTGTGTCACATTTGGAAGGCATCTAAAACTTTAATATTTAATGAGGGATTTGGTTTTTATAGGTACATATACATATCCAATCACCACAATACATAGTACGTATCATATACATGCTATATCCCACAGAAAACATGTGAAACGATAAAAGTAATGATTATGGCCATCCTAATGTGATTCCTCAAGCCAAGAGGAATCACGGTCATCTAGGTCTACATCACATGCAACTTGTACAAGATGAACTTTGTGCTTTGCCTTTCTGGGTTTGATCAACTCATCTCCATGATTGATCGGCTCGCCATCTGGTCGGTCGTCTGGGAGCCACCAGTCGATTGGTTGGTTCCTCTAACCGATCGGTTTGCCTGGTCACCGTGCATCTCCTCAGGTCGCCACCCGCTCATCTCGCTCCTTGAAATAGTCACCTGGATCGCCAACCAGTCAGTTCACTCCTTGAACTGATCGTTTCACTTGTCATCAGATGTCTGTCATTCTTTGACATAACAGGAAATAGAAAGATCTATCCTATTTTACATTTGAATTGGGAAACCCCGAGTTACATTCGGGGGGAGCAAAGGTAGGAAAGAAATCTCGAGTTATCTCGAGTTACATCAGGAATAGGAGATAGGGAAATCAGTGTGCCTACTGAGATGCAAGCAACCACATACAACCACACACACACATAGGGTTTATTGGCCATAATCACGCTATACATCCACCACAAAACTCGTTTAAGGGCGACGCATATCGAGTGCATTCATATTACATATCATATATGTATATTGGGATTTTTGGATTTAGGATTGGACATGCATAAAGCCAATTTTATTCGCATCGTATGCAATAAATAAAGGCGACAAAACAAAATTTATCATATCGATAATCCTAAAGTATAGAGCAGTTGATGTGGCTCTCATACCACTGTTCGGTTTTAGGGGAGACAGAAAAGGTAGCGGAAACAAAAAAAATTTCTCTCCCCATAACCCAAAACGAAGGAATCGCGTCAACATCTATATAGTAGAAAATATGGTTTGTGGAGAAATACTTTGTCCCGAGGCTTGCTCGAAGACAATACCTCACCGCTTGTGCGGTCTTCACCTTCTGTCTTGGACGGTGTCTGTGCAGCTCCTGGTCTCACCGGGACTGTTGGGATTGACAGTTGTCCTCCGAGCGGTAGAAGTCTCCCACCTCTGAAGTAGTCCACATGGACCACCTGGAACTCCGATCTCCTTGTCCCACAAGGAATCATAAGGAGTCACACCCTCATGTCGGCGTACTAGTCACCAACACACTCTCCTACAACCAGTTGTTTTTCTGTAGTTGTCTTTCCCTCGTTGTGCCTCCCTTATCGGGTAGCACTTGCTCTGGCTCTCTCGGTTACCACAACCAGAGAGAACAACAACTTTGTAGAGCAACTAGTGTTTTGAGTTGTTGTACTGAGAAGCCCCCACTACCCCTATATATAGGAGGGTCATGGGATAGGGTTCTCTACCCCGGGCAATATAGAATTAAAGCAGGAGTAGAAGGGTTCGAGATTTTCCACAAAAACAACCAACTTCACCACCTGAACCGATCATTTCAAGCATGAAATGGTCAGTTGGGGAGGTGAGCCGATCAGTTCACACCTCAACCGATCGGTTGGGGCACCAGAGCCGGTCGGTTCACTTCTAAGATGATCGGTTCATGGTCCTGATCCAACTCAAATTGACTTTCAAATTTGTTTATGATTAATCAAATATTAATCCTTATCCAAATCGAATTTGTACAAGTGAAACAATTGTATTTGCAAAATAGTCTTCTGACTTTCCAAACGATCTCAGTTGGACCAGTTGAGCCGATCAGTTCAACCCTTGAACCAGTCGGTTCACCCTATCCCGATCCGATCGGTTCATCACATGAGCCGATCGGTTGGGGCATCAGACTTGTGCAAATCAGTCAATCATAGTTTCAATCAATCTGATACTCTAATCAATCGGTCCAACACCTTGAACATTATGATATTGAGCTATCAATTGATCGAGTGTTTAATTGAACTACTAAACTCCTTTAGTAATCAATATAAACATCATTTGTGGATAAACTCCTCTTCTAGGTTAAATCCTATGTGTGTGACCCTACAGGTCCATTTCATGTTGGCAGTGAAAGTCCATAACACTTATGACTTCACAAGCAAAGAGCGGTGCCTAATCACACATCAGTGCTACCCAAGTGAAAAGGAAAGTTGGAGAACAACTTTAAATCCTACAATCCGTGAATGGTGTTACAGCGAATGTATAATTCTTTTGTCACTGATATCCCGAATGAACTCAAGGCATGGAACAGTCATTCTTTCAACATTCGTTCACTTTCTTGATCTCAGAGTAGATTGGAGAAGATATGTATGACATCAATATCACAAACTGATTCACACATGTGTGCACGCCTATCTCAATCCTACTCATCAAGTGACCATGGATATCAAACTCCCTCAGGAGGGACAAATCCCATATCTATCACTCACCCCTCAAAAGCCCCATGTGTCAAAGTCACCCAATCATCACCTTTATAACAACCCATGTTTCAGGACTGTGTTTGATGATGTCAAAGTGTACCCAACGACATGTGTTGAGTGTAGTGATTTTAGGTCAAAGAATCACACTGACCACCATCACTGTGAGAACTGACTGTGACTACCATGTCATGGTTCCATGTGTCAAACTCACGGTGGGTCTGTCCAGTACACTTGTTCTCTAACAAGTACCTATGTGTTTGGTTTGATATCTCCATATCATGACTAATGAGATTTTGTCATCAACCAACACTACAATCTAGCCGTGTGTGTCATTGTTGACTATCTACCTTCCACAATGACATCTGACTAGGGACATAATAAGAATGTACAAACTCTTAGCATTTGTATGATCTCATCATTTAGGTCCTTAACTTTGAAAGCATACGTCATTTAGTACTGTCATTCTCTAGATATTCAATATGTTCTATCATGATCTCATATGACTGAACCAGAAAGAATTGGAAGCTTGCCTTTGATGTTCATCAAATCAATCCTAATGTATCCCACCAATCATCCCATGATTGTCTCTCAGGGCATACATACCAACAATGTAACCATTTAGTCCACAACCAAGACATCAAAAATCTCCATTTCTTGCCTAAATTGAGGGGAAACTCATCCCTCTTATAAATATTGTCAAACCACTGACATTTATTGCAAGACTTGAAAATTTTGTGATCATGCGTGAAGATAGAGGGCCATAAAAACCCACATTAAAGAACCTTTAATGTGGTTTTTTAGAGTTCATGTCACCCCTAGTTGGGACAAAATGAAATTGCTCAAGAATAAGAGTAGCATCTTCCTTTGAGATGCACTGACAATAGAGGTCACCCTTACACAATCTAAATAGATAAGTTTCATCCCCATAGTAATGGTGAATCTTATACACAAAATTTTTTCTTTTGTTCCCTATGCAAAATAGATGAAGGACGCATGTAGGGGAGGATTGGTTCAAGTGGTTTAGTATAGTGTCCCCTAACAAAGTGAGCCGGATTTGAAACCCATCGGTTTCCTTTGAAATTGTATCCATCATGTAATCATCCAACTGTACACTTCAACCAATTCCTAGGTTGGGGGATGTTTGGGGCATGAGGGTTTTATATTGTTTGGTGGGTTCATAAAATGGCCCGTCTACTGGGGTGATATCCTCAATAATCAAAAGAATAGATGAATGTAACACCCCTAACCTGGGTTTTGGGATAACCCTATTTTCTTTGCTTAAGTAAGTTGCTTAAAACTATAATATAATCATTTGAAGTGTTTTAATACCATGTGACACGCCTATGTTTCAAGTTTGGTCCCGTTTGAGTAATGTTTGCCTATTTTGCAATTTACCCAAGATAAGGGGATATCTTGAAATATGACACATGTTGAGTGTGCCCTTAATGATTTAGCATCATAAGGAGAACATGGTTCTATGGGGCACCTTGTGGAGAGCTTAAGTTTCAAGTTCAACCTTTGTGGAGGATGTTTGTGCTTTGTGTTCTAGTTTTGATGTAAATTGCAAATTACTCAAAGTAAGAGGTTAATATGAAAATTATTATATTTAGAGTGTCCCTTCTCTCTCTTAGAATCATCAAGAGGTGAGAGAAAGTATGGGGCGCCTTGTTTGAACCTTGGATGAGTGGTATCACTCTTGGTGGTGAAAGAACCAAAGAATGTTGAGTACCTTGAACCCTAAATAAGGTTGTGTCGAGTTATGAAGTATATATGAGAGTGCTTATCAGCTTGGGAGCCATAGAGGAGGTCCCATATTGGTTTAGTAACTTTTTGGAAGTATTCATATTGGTCTAAGAACCTCAAGTAAGTAAAGCATATCGGTTTAGATGTTCCTTGCAAAAGTTGTATTGGTTTGCATATGAAGTGATATTGGGTTCTCATATCTTGTCAAGCAAGGTACCCAATGCCTGATATCTCATCCTTGAATTATACAAAAGAGTTTTTCATGTCAATATAATTGTGGATGCATGGAGTCACCATGCATGGACATGTGTCACAGTGCATATGGTGGTAACACTTCACATGCACTCTCTCTCATGAGCCTCAGCTATATAAGCCTCTCTTTTCACCTCCTAGTAAACATTTTGACCCTCATATCATTCCTTTCTCGGTGTACCACCCTAGGAGATCAAGGATTAGGAGGAAGGTTGAGACTCTTTCTTAAGGAGAATCCATGGTCATCTTCAACCTTGGGTGGACTATGCTTCTTAGATCATGGTTTCTTCCTCGCTTTATTTTCTCCTTCACCAAGTTTCTAACTATGATACCTTCTTCTTGATAGAGGTGAAGCTATAGCCAAATCTTGAACCTTTGTATAGGTAATCTTCAACCTTGGGAATGTGAAGCTTTGGATCATGTAAATCTAGTGGTTATCTTGAGGTGAGTTTTATAACTTGAACTCAACTTTATTATTATTCACCTTCAATCATGCAATACTTTGTTATTTCTTTTCAATTTTGAATTTCCTTGATTGAATGATGATTCTATGATATCTAGTGGATATATGGGGTTGTTTTCCATAAACTTGTGTTGGAGATTGAAGGGTTGGAGATTGAAGATGATGGGATCATGTATTCACAAACCGATATAGGTTTGAGAAACCCCAACCTAATACAAGGTTATATGAGGGGAAATTGATACATATGAGGTCCTAAACCATTACTGGTTTGTTACATGTAAAGGACTATTGTTCTTACATCTGTATAGCCTATTACCAAAGGCTAAAGATGAGGGTAGGCCTATATCTTTAAGATGACAAGTCAACACATACTCTAAGTGGTGAGTGGTCGTCATGACTTGTGGTGCTTAAACTGACATGCTTTGAGGATGTTAGCCCATCATGACCAAGATGGTATCTTGTGAGTTGATATGATTTGAGTGTTAAACCATGACACCTTGGTTGAGTAAGAGGCTGACATGACAATGCCCTAACCCTAACAACCTGTCACACTTAGGGTTTCCCATCACACTACAAGAAGTGTTGCCCATCACACCTTTAAGTTGGGCTAAACTGGCATGCCTTGATTGATACCTCATGTGTAGTTAACTTGACATGCTTGGATAGATAGTCTAAACCGATAACCTTTGATAAGCTTGGCCGACACACCAAGTTGTTAGTGTGGTCGATACACTAGAATTGTGATATGGCTGACACAAGTGTCATGGCCAACACAAGTAAGAGTGTCTAGGCCAACACAAGTGATAGTGTCTAGGCCAACACAAGTGATAGTGTATAAGCTAACACAAGTAAATGTGTCTAAGCTAACACAAGGGTTAGTGTGTAGGTCGATACACCTAGATGAGTGTAGGCCGACACATGAGGAGTATAATCAAGTTGATATACTATGATGTGGTGAGATGGATATACTATTATAAGTGTAGGCCAATACACCATAAAGAGGGTCAAGTCAATACAACAAGTTAAAATTGAATCTAGTATCCTAATGAGGATGAGAGAGAAACTTATATCACTCATGTTGATAGTCAATTAATGATAATTTATGAGAGTAATCAAGTATGATTGAATACTTATGGAAATGAAATAAGCTCCTAGATGTGAGGATTTATGAATTAGGGTTCGTTTGTTGAGTATAACCCTATAAACCCTAATCATCTACAATAGAAATCCTAACCCTAATCATGAGACAGTTGTAACTTGATTGAGGGATTTTTCTTTTATGGCATGGTGTTGATATTTAAAGTGATATCTCTTTTATCATGAGATCTTAATCATGCAAGTATTTTGATATAATGAGCATAGCAAAATATGGGCTATGGTGATGTGACATTACATAGATTGAATGGGCCATGTGTGTGCCATGTGAAATATTTGTACAACAAGTATGGTATGGGTCTTCTGACCTAGAGATGGGTGTTGCCTAGTGAGAGGTGACATTGTTCAATAATGAACTAAGGGGATTGAAACCTCATGGCATGTGATAATGATGATGAGATGAGATTCTCAGTAGTGTGTTTAAAAGAATGAGGTCCCAAGTTAATTGTGATACAGTAACAAGTATGTGTTACAATTGTTATGTGATTTCTTGAAGGATGTATTACACTGTTCTTTGTAGAATTTACTTGTGTGGTATATTTGTAACTTGATTTAAGTTGTGATACACCTAAGATTGTAGGTTTCCCTAGACATAGATCCATTCAGTGTCAAAACTTGTTGGATGGTGAAACAAGTTTAACTCTTTTTTTTTTTTAATTAAGCCAGAGGGATCTTTTATTCATCCCACCCCTCTCTTGTGGGCAAAAACATCCAAAAAAGTACATCTCCTGCTTATAACTTGCAGGTACCGCCCAAAAAACATCCCACAAAGAACCAACAAAAACACCAACAAGTCTAGCTACCAAAAAATCATCTCACCTTCTTCCTATACAAATGCACATAAGGAAAATTCCTTTTCTCCAATAAAACCATCCCACGAATACGTCTAGGAACTCTGTTGATGTCAGTGATAACTGACATGTGCGAGTATCTTCTTCCCCAATGACCAATAGCTCTAGGGATCGCATTTGCAGCACTATGAATAAGTGATCCAGTAATGTAGCTTCTCTTCATCTCCGATCTCAACTCCTGGACTCATGATCTGATTCTCCAAGGTTCCAACCCATCATTCCAAAGGATATTAAAGACCCCCTCATTTTCAATCTCAATGGATGAAATACTCAGCATGAGATCATGTGTAACCTTTAACCCGACAATGCAAGCTTGTATATAAGCATCAATAAACTCTGAATCAGTAATCCAAGCAAAGAAAATAGCACATGTGTCCGCATTATGATTCCTCACGATACCAGCAGCCCATCTTCTCTTATGCCCATCCGTGCAAAAATCATAACCAATCGTTAGATTCATCTTAAGATTGAACAAATCAGGTTTTACCCATCTGAGTAACCGTATCTCTCTCAAAACAACCTTCGGTTCTTGTATGCCAGCAGCACGAAGCCTCTCATGGACATCATCACGTATGATCACAGGGAAGTGTTTCTGACTCATCTTATTGTTAACATAAACGACAATCCTCTTCCATTCAAGATCAGCATTCAAGGGTTTGTTGCCATATCTGGCCGAGCATCTACATCTCCAAATGCTGTACGGAATCTGCAAAGAAATCTGTCCAATAATCCATTCATCAAACCGATTAGAACAGCCCAAACCTGCCATCTTGAGCAGCGACATGATATCCACCGGAGCATCCTTGCCCGTCATCTGAGAAAAAATAGACCATAGATGTATAGCCGTCTGACTATTGAAGAACAGATGCTTTGTCTCCTCCTCTTGAGGGCTCGTACAACAATTACAACAGGATGCAAGAGAAATGCAGCAGCTGTGCTTGATATTATCATCCGTGGGAATGGCTTTCCACACTATCTTCCACAACAGCGCACTTGCCTTAGGTGAGTCGAGCTTCCAAATCCTACCAAGATCAGTCATATCGACTGCCATAGGAGGTCTAAGAACCTTCTTTGCAGATTTGAGCGAGAAGGACCCATTCATCGTGGGACCCCATACTATTTTGTCCTCTGAATCGGATACCCAAACACCCGATCTTCTAATAAACTCCATACCTTGATCGTTCACTAGATGCCTAATGGATTGCCAATCCCATCCAATGTCACTGCTCCAGAAATCTTTAACTAGAAAAGGAAGACGTCTATCGCTAGAAAAGATAGCGTAATCCGAAAGTCGTACATCACACCAATTAGCATCCCAGAAGGAGACTTCTCCTCTACCAATTGCCCACCTGCAATGAGGGTACATCTTAGGGAAGATATTCCAAATTCTATTCCAGAAAGGAGATGAGGTACTACTAATCTTGAGATCATGCGGGTAATAAGCTGATCTACCACCATGAGTATTTGCATATTTTTTCCTGCAGAAAACCGCCCACAGAGAATCGCCATTTACTAGTTCCCAGCAAGCTTTAGCCGTAAAAGAATCATTGATCATTCTAAGTGACACAATATCAAGGCCACCTTCTTCTTTAGGCGTAGCAATCTTCTTCCACCCAACCCATGTTCTTCTCTTCTCATTCTTTCTGTCTGCCCAGAGAAACTTGGAGAATTTCTGCTCCAACCTGTCCATGATACCTTCCGGCATCCCAATGGCCGCAGCCATATAAATCACAACAGATGATAAAACCTGTGCAATCAGCAGTCGTCTCCCTACGAACGATAACAGATTCACTTTCCAGGACGCTATCTTCTTATTAACCTTGTCAATAATGAAATCAAAATCCGCCAGCTTATATTTACCCTTGGTAATCGGGATGCCCAAATATGTAAAGGCCTGTGAAGATTTTTCAATGTCTAGAGATCTCGCAATCAAGTCTGATGTATGAGAATTCTTACCTCTGATCAAACACACAGATTTATTCTTATTGATCATCTGACCAGTCGCTCATTCATAAGCATTAAAAATGTACTTAACATTCTGAATCGAGGATCGAGTCGCATTGAAAAAAAGAACCAAGTCATCAGCATATAACAGTAAGGACGGAGCCATAGCTTGACCTCTCGTGAAGAATCTCTTAATGGTGTTGTTTTGGGTCATATCATTCACCTTTCTGCAGAGAAGTTCTTCAAATATAATGAAAAGGAACGGAGATATGGCGTTACCTTGCTTCAGACCTCTCTTGATAGGAAAAAAACCAGTTGTTGCTTCACCAACAGTGACCGTCGTCCACGTGAATCTGAAGAAACTCATGCACATGGCGATGGCATCATCAAGGAACCCAAACTTAGTTAAGACTCTCTCCATCACATTCCAATCCACCCTATCATACGCCCTTGACATATCAAATTTCACAACAGCATTCGGGTTCTCATTACCCTGATTAATATCATGAATAAGCTCTCTGGCCAACCTAACATGATGAGTGATGTCATTTCCTTTCAAGAACGCTCCTTGATTCTGGGAAATCATCTTCGACATCAAGGAAACCATCCTATTGCTCAAAGTTCTCGCGAGAATCCGAAGGGTCATGTTCTCTATGGAGATCGGTCTGAAATCACTAGCGAGAAGACTGGGATTCTCCTTCTTTGGAATGAGGAGTATTCTACTACAAAACAATCCTCTGTGACACGGTTGACCTTGAAAAAAAGCTTTGGCCATCGCCATGAAATCATCTCTAATAATATCCCATGCACCTGTGAAGAAAGCTAAAGTGAACCCGTCCGGTCCGGGGGCTGACATGTGATCCATCTGCTTCATCGTTCTCCAAATCTCATCCACTGTAGGAGTATTCATAAGAGTACAACTGTCATCGCTCGATATAACCTCAGGGATGTGTTGCAAGAACTCCTGTAACGATGATTCATCAATAACAGTATCATTGTTAAAAAGCTGTTCATAGTGTTCGGCCGCTCTCTCAGCAATTTCAACCGGATCAGAGGAGATCGATCCATCAGGTAGAGTGATGTTCACAAGGCTTCTATGTCTTCTTCTAGATCTGACTATTGCATGGTAAAATTTTGTATTCCTTTCACCATCATTGAGCCAGTCAACACGGGCCATATTATTGAATATGTGAGGGTGCATAGTTAACCATCTTCCCGCATCTGTAAAATAATTATGTGATATGGAGGGCCATGAATGAGCCAGTCCTTTCCATAAACAATGGACATGTGTGAGCTAATACTTTTATAATAATGGCCATGTGTGAGCCAATTCTTTTATAACAATGGCCATGCATGAGCTAATTCTCTTATAAGAATGGCCATACGTGAGCCAATTCTTTTATAAGAATGGCCATGAGTAAGCCAATTCTTTATATGTTAGAATGGCCATGAGTGAGCCAATTCTATTTATCCAAATAGCCATGAGTGAGCTATTCTCTAGCATAGTGACCTGTACCAAGGCGGGCTAATTAATTAAATAGTTGACTATATGTCACTATCAGCAATTGACTAATATTTTTTTATGTTGTCTCTCATATTGACTGGGAGTTGTGGGTGAGTTCTTATAGTTCGACTCTCCTTGGACCTTGTATGGCACCGTTGGTAGCCCTTTGTAGGGGGTAGATGGATTTGGGTGATACGACTCAAATCCTCATGGAATTAGTTTGGGCATAAAATAGGATCTATTGTATGTGATTGAATGTGAGTGTGTGCATCATAAGCTTGAGCATTGTGTGCCTAAGTATGTGCATAATCGTGAGATTGATTATTGAAAGATTCAGTCAACTATGTAGCATATTTCTCTTGAGAATGGAATACATAAGTATTGGACGAGGCTGCAATTGTATTTGTATGACATAATTGGTAGTTGTCATACATGTTGTTCGTATTCCTTTTAAGTGATTACCTGATTTACTGCTTAGTCATAGTTATCTGAACTACTCAGCTATGATAATATTCTACCATGCTCATAATATATGGTCAGATCTATTTAGTATAGTGCAACTTTAGTTTCTATTTTAAATAACAGTATATCTGTGATAATAATATTGTTGGAAGAGGGTTATATATCCCGCTGGGACTTTTGTCTCACCCTATGTGTTCCACAACTTTTTAGGTGGACGTGTACGAGGAAGAAGAGATCATGTAAGCTGAGACAAGACAGCAGTAGGAAGATGACCTAGAATTTTGAGGTGGTGTGTTATCAGTCATGTGTTGTTGTAAATAGTAGTCCTATTTGTTGTCCCTGTACTCTCAGGTCCTTGAGGGGGTAGTCTCTCTATGGTTTCACGATCAATCTAAGCTTTTGGCTAATATGTTGTTGTTTCTTATGGTTTACTCATGTACACATTTTGGTGATGGAAAATCTTGTATCAGATGGAACAGTAATGCACCATGTTGTATATATGCAAGGATTTGGGCCTTCTTATAAAGAGTTTTCTAGAAGTGGACCTTTATGAAAAATGGTTTTAATTTTTAATTGATTTTTAGTAATCTGTTATTATTGGTTATTTCCACGTGATTTTGTGTAATCTCGTTGTCGGTGTGATAATGGGTGTTAAAATGAAGGACTACCACTTCTAGATAATTCAAGAAATTAGCATACTACTAGGTACACATAGTCACCTTTAACAAGTAGTCTTCAGAAAAAGAATCATTGATAGGAACCATATAATTGTCTTAGATGTGTTATCGGTTGAGATGATTAGTAAAACATGTTCACTTTTTTACTTTGATTTCTAGATCAAACTCCTACAGCAGTAAGATCCATCTGATTAGCCTTGGGTTTGCTTTCTTCTTTGACATTAGTTACTTAAAAGTTGCATGGTCTACGTAGTGAACCTATGACATAGGAGATAAACTTTTTAAATGCATAGATCATGGATAGAATATCCTTTCTTGTGGTCGCATAATTTTTCAATGTGTCATTTATTATCCTTTTGTCATAGTAGAGGGCATGATGTTTCTTGTCGACATGTTGCCCCAGAACTGCACCTACGGGATAATCACTGGCATAACACATGATCTTAAAAGGAAGAGACCAATCTAGGGAACGAAGGATGGGATTTGAGATGAAAGTTTTTTTAGAGTGTTGAAGCTTTTCATACAATCAGAGCCAAAGACAAAGTCCACATCCTTCTAAATAAGGTCCATAAGAGACTTTGCAATTTTACATAATTTACAAATAAACCTTCTATAGAATCCAACATCCCTCAAAAAGCCCAAACTTCATTGACAGTGGCTAGAAAAGATAACTTGGTGATTAGTTAAATATTTTCTTTTTCGACTTAAATTCCTCTAGAGCTAACACAATGTCCTCTTCACCATGAAGTGAAATTTTCTTCAATTAAGTATTAGATATGCTTCTTTAAAACATTCAAGAACTAGGGAAAACTATGTAGGCATGTATCAAAATAATATCCATAGACCGAGAATTCATCCATGAAGATTTCCATTATTGTCTAGGTATAGGATGGAGAAGATGGTGGACATACAATGCTGGAATGTAGTAGGTGTGTTGCATAATTTGAGAGGCATCTGAAAAAAAATCATATGCACCAAAAGGACAGGTGAAGGTAGTCTTTTATTGATTGCTTGGATGGATGAGAATCTGGTAGAAACCAGAGGACACATCCAGCTCATAAATGAACTATTTGTGTGCAAGCCTCTTCATGACTTGATCAAGAAAGGAAAGGGAAGAGTGCTTCTTCTGAGTGACATTATGCATGTGCCACTTGGTAACATTAGGGTAGGGATAAGCTCATTATTATCATTCAACACCATAGCAGTATTGCCTTTATTTAGCACTACTTGTATAGGATTCACCCATGGTGAATCAGATATGGGATAGATCATCCTAGAAAGTGGTAGTTTAATCACCTCCTTATGCACAACCTCCTTCAGAATCAGTTTCAACTTATATTGGGGCATGACAAAGGGATTGTAGTTGTCAAACATACTAATTCTACGCATGCAGCTGGCTTCATTAACTCTGGTGAGGTCAGTCATTTTGTATTCCAAACATTTCTACCTCATCCTCAGCTCAGTCAATATCTTGTCATCTTGCTTGACGATGAGGTATGCATTGATGATCACTAGGAAGATCTTTTTTTCATCTAGGAAGACATATTTTAACCCCTCATGTAAATGTTTCATTTTTAGTGCTAGAGGATCCTTGTCTTCTTCTTCAAATATTGAGATAGACTTGAGTTCTTTGAATGCAAGTTCAAGGTCTTCCTCAATGTTTTCTAGGAGAAAGAGAATTTGTTCCACATGTTCATCATTTAGCAAATGACAGTTGTAGTCGACTAGCGCTGTCTCAAGAGGGTCATCAAAAGTAGGTATCTCTTGTCTTAGCTACACCATATGGTCAATGTTGTCAATCAAAAAGCATTGCTCCTGAAAAGAGGGTCTTTTGCGGTTTTGAAAGACCTTGAAGTTAGTTATGCCTGTTCCTAGCCTCACATCTAGTATTATGGCTTCAAAGTTGATGATTGCATGGGCAGTTACAAGGAAATGGTGGTCAAGGATGAGAGGGTATCATAGATCCTCCTTGATGTTCATGGTGTAAAAATCATAGGGGCAGCAGGAGTTGGGAACTACTCTCACATGGATGTCTTCTATGATACACATAGGGGTGTTCATATAAGATTCAACAAGTTGAATCACAATACCAATAGGAGGGATGTCAATAGTGAAGCCTAGTATTTTCCATAGACTATATACATGATAGAAATTCTTTCCTTGAGATCACCTAGCCCTTTTTTACATGTTTTCTCCAACAAAGTAAAAGGTGTCAAAATATCTTGGATCTTTGATATTTTTGAGCATCTTGCTCTAGATGATGTGTGATGTTGTTTGGGCTTGTTTCACAATCTCAAATACCTCTATTAGTTACTTGCAATTGAGGAGGGTTTTGAAGAATTTCATCCAAGAAGGAAATTTATGCAAAATCATCAAGGAAGGGAATATAGACATGTAGCCTCTTCATCACTTCTGTGAACTTGTTGAACCTTGAGTCTAGCCTCACCAAGGATAAATGGTTCTGATAAGAGACTTGAGGTTTATAAGTCACAATGGGGATAGAGGGACAAGTTGATGTAATTCTCATTCCCTTGTTTGATTTGGTGAGTTTTTTTCCTTTGGAGGAAATGTGTCAATTTGCTTAGGAGCTTCAATCATTGGTTTTACGGGCACAACTAGAGGGATTACTTCATCATCTTCATCATCTTCAAGAATGATCCTATTGTTTTTTATGATGGGGATGTAGGTTCAGGTAGAACCAACCCAGAACGTGTGGTCACTACCTTTATCTCCTAGTACTTGGAATTGTTCTTTGGTTGGACAACAAATGAACTTTTTGAAGGATAAACTGCCACAACAATCTATGCAATTTGAGCCTCCATGAACTTATTGTGTACCTACTAGCTAGAATATTCTCAATAGCATCCAGGAAACCTCGATGACTAGAGATGGGTCTATCTTCTAGATGCCTTGACCTAGGGGGAGTTGTCCTTATTGATTTAAGCGATGTTGTCCTGGGTTATAGTTGTTGTCTTGGTTGAATATGTTGTCATACTATCTAGGATTGCGGTTTTTTTTTAGGTAGGTTTGATTCTAGTGGAAGCCAGGAGGATCCTAAACTTGATTTTAGCCATTGTTTTGCCTTAGTTGGTGAGCATTCACTACTCCTTCTGGGTTTCCATAGTCGAAACCTAGATGGTTTCTTGGCTTGTTCGGGTTGTAGTACCCCTATCCTAAAATTGATTTGATAATGTTGACTTTCTCAATCAAGGGGTGATATTGAACTGCAGGTGGTACTTATTCAAAGTAGTTTGGTAGAGTTGGTTTCATTACAAGCTTATGTTCCCTTCCACACTACATACTTCTAAGACTTCTAAGTCTAACCCAACTAGGAAAGAATATTGACCTCTCTACCCATTCCTTAAGAGAGATGACTTAAGGTCATCTTATTTGAGAGCGAGCATCTTCAGGTATTTAGCAATTGCCTTTAGCCGGGATTTGTATTATGCCATGTCAACCTTGAGAACACCTCTCTGTTGTGAGGAGCCCCAATTGACTTGGTTCTCAGCTTCTCTACTGACGACCTTCCATGCATCATTGAAGCTTTGTCGCATGAAGTTTCCAATTGAAGCAGCGTCCAGAAACTACTTCAAATCATCATCGACACCCGTGTAAAATGTCTCAATAAGTTGTACAAAAGGGATGATTTGATGAGGGCATATATGCAATACTTTCTTGAACCATTCCCACAATTCAAATGGGAGTTTCCCCTGGGAACTGTTCAAATTGAATTATTTTTCATCTTATCATGTAGGTAAGTGAGGGAAGAAAGAGCTTCTCAAGGAACTGGTTCTAAAATTCCTCCCAAGTCCTGATAATGTGATCGTCTAGAGTGTTGAACCACACCCTAGCCTTGTCTATGAGGGAATAATAGAATAGTTGCATCTTCATGGGTTCATCAAACACACCAACTTGCTTTCTTATCCCACATAGATCTATTAACTTATATTGATTGCCATGTGTGTCCTCACTGATTATTCCTACAAAATTGTTGTTTTTCATCATTGTCACCTATTGCATCTTGATTTCATAAATAGGTATTGCAATTTCTAGTTGGATGATTGGATGGCATATGTCTGCAGCCTTAGGGATAGAGAATCTTGTAGTTCTCTCTATCATTCATATTTTTCCACTTCTCATTGCTCTTCTTGCAAAATAGTTGTAGCTTCGGCGATGAGCCTCTTTCTCTCTATGCGTTGAGTGTGTCTTGCACTTTGCATTCAGTCTCTTTGTCATTCATGAAGGAGCTTGAGGTAGGTTGTTCAATAACAGGATCAAGATCTATGAGGCACTTGAGGAGAGTCACATAGACTAGATATCAAACTGTAAAGGGAATGTTAGCACAATTAAGACAAGGGAGAGGAGTTGTAATTACCAACAGTAAGCAGGTGGATCTTTTTTTTATTTAATCTAATCGATCTAACACACACAAGAATGGATCTTATTGTAGTATAGTTCAAGATTGAACCCAAATGACAACATTTTTAAGAAGTAATCAAATCAAACTAGCCACACAAGAATTATTACTTAACATAAATTTTGGATTGATTGTTGATTATGCTAATGTTACAAAATAAAAGGGTTGAATTAAGGTTATAAACTATTAGATTATCGAAATTGTAGGATGGAATAGGTTTTACAACCGCTACCAATGATTCACTCTCTCATTGCAAAAAGCATATATATACATGTTTGAGGCCATGAAAATACCCCTTTTGGTGTTAGGATTAAAACCTAGACAGATACCACTCTGACTTGTTGTCGTGTTACCTAGAGATCATGCATCTATCATATCCATAAACACCTATAAAATTTCTCATCAAGGGTTTAACATGAATCAATTGACATCCTAGATCCTAGATACAAAGCTCACTACACCCAAGATCTGATAAACATGTAAATTTGATTAACATGCCTGAAAAAAATGATTGCAAATATATAATGGCTTATACAATAATAAATGTAGTAAGAGAATAAAATCAGATAGTGGGGATACTCCCTACACTCTATAAAGTAGATTACTCACTCATGGAAGCATATACAAATACAACATGAAAGAGAGAGAAGAATTCATCATCATAGAAGAAGAGGAAAACACAACCCTAGTGTGTGGAAGTAGTTCTTGAGACTCTAAAATGAGGGCATTAAACAAAAGCAAGAGTTCCTTCTTGACGTTCATCAAACATGGAGTGAAGCCATTGTTTATCCTCCTTGTAGATTGGAACTTCTGTTATTGAGATGCAGCAGGTGGAGAAGATTAATATTGGTATATGGGAAGAAGATGCCTTGGTTATAGCTTATGTTTCAAGACAAAGTCATGGAGCCTTTGTGGAGGTCGAGATTGTGTCGGCATGTTGACCGATGGAAGGAAGCAATGAAAGCCGATTGATGAAAGTCACGATGGATGTTGTGAAGCAAAAATGGTTGTCTGGGAGCATGGTGAGTGGATCCTATTCTTGATGGTAGTGGTTTTCTATTTTAGGTGGGGACTAGGGTTTAGAACCCTTCCTAGATGCCATGTAGTCGAGTCTCAACCACCATGGATATTAACGTTCGATAGTGGGAGGTAGGTGAAAGGAATTATGTCCCTTTAGTATACCTATCAAGGGTTTCATGGAAATTCTCCATTGGATGGTAGAGTCTACCCTTCCATTGACTCAGACATGAAGTAATTCTATTGACATAGGGGTAATATGGACTTTAGAGGTATGGTGTAGAGCTTCATTCACTGATGGTAGTTTGGTTCCCATCGGCGGGTCATGCAGGAACCCCATTGGCATTCGGGTATGCCCACTCCTTAGAGGGGTGAGGTCATGGTTCCCTCAGATAATGTTTTCCTGATCGTTAGGAAGGGAACACATGTGCATGTTGGGCACTAGGTAGGGTTTTTGCTAGAGGTAGATTGATGAAGGGGTACACGATTCGTCAATCTCTTAGCAATATTTTCTACTAAAAGGATAGTCATCAGAGATGGACCCGCAAGAATTTTGAATGATGGGATTGGTGATAGTCCAATTTAGAGACAACGAACCCACCTCGAGGTGGCTATTGGTGTGGTGTGTTGGGGATAAATTGATGAAGTTGTTGAGAAATGATATGTATCTCGATGGGGTAATTCGATGAAGGCTCAAATAATTAAAAATCATGTCCATTATATCAAAAGTATATTGAGCTTGCCAGTGCATTAGGGAGACCACCGTCTCCTACACTCTTATCATGAAATGAAGTTCAATCCTACCATGAAAACTAAGAGCATCTATCAAAAACTTATAAACTATCATAAAATTAAGAAAACCTAAATGCAAGCTATTTCTAGAGTTAAATGATGGAAATGAATGAAAAACTAGACTAACATGTAACTAAAACTAGGATGAATATGCATTCATCATCATCATCAATCCTAGTAAAAATTTGAATCGATCACACTTGCCTACAATAGTGGTTAGTTTCTTGAAAAGGAGGCGCACTTAGTTGACATAGGTAGTGCAATCATTCCATTTAAGATAATTTTATTTGAGGCATCAAATCTTGGGATGTTATAATCTCCCTCACTCATCCTCATCAAGGCTTATCTATATGGCCTCATAATCTCTTCTCCATTTCAATGCAGATCCATAATGGCCCATGTATACTTAACTCTCATCATGGCTACCAACACAAGGATGGAAAATGAATGTTTCTCTTGATTTGTGTTGGTTTCAAAGTATATGGACCTACCCAACAATATGTCAAGTATCTCTTGGGATGTAAGATGATCGAGAAGTTTTTATCCTAAAATAAGTTTCGTCTTATGGATTTCTACATTTTTTGTTGTCTCTAAGATTTACTTTTCTCTATTTTGATACCAAATAGTATATGTGGAAAAACAAGAGGTCCACCATAAGTCAATATGCCTCTACTACTAAGGATATGGCTTAATCATAGACAAATTAGATGAATTATTGTAAATGTCACTTTTGACAATGAAAGGAAGTTTAGATGTATTCTAAGACTTGTAATAAGTTATTAGTGAATTATATTGTTGATTTCTTGTCCAAGTTTAAGGGGACTTAGTCCATCATATTCGTAATGCCTGAGCCTACAAATTGAGGTTGTAGTAGAGTTTAGATAACAATGATAGAACCAAAGAGTAACACTAGTGTTAGCCATGCTATGTCCTCACTTATACGCAACCTAATTTAAACTTCTCAGTAAGTCATCCATTCTAGTACTACTATGAATTGAGCACACCTAACTATAGAGTTCTTATCGATGGGTTTCCTAAAGGGAAGGTGCACCTTTTTTATATGGGTAGTCCAATCATTCCATTTAAGTATATTTTAGGACTCAAATCTTGGGATGTTACAATGTACCCACTTATACACTTGATATCCTCATAAAGACTCGACTATATGCCTCATAGTCTCATCTCCATTTCATTGTGAACCCATAATGGCTCATATACACCTAGCTTTTACTCATTGATGAGTGAAAGGTTGGATCCTCTCTACTGCATGGATGCCCATTACTCATTCCTATATAGCATGCCTCAAGACTCCAGTTCCACTTGTCCATTGGCCCCCACCTATTAAGGGGAACGAGCTTTATACCAATTGTAACTCCCAAGCTCTCATCCCGAGGTTCTTGTAGAGTTTTGGGAATGATGATTGGCCCCACACACCAACACTAGCCTCAAATGTGTGTTTTTTCCTCACTCACACACAGCCTAGGTTCAATTTCCCAATAAGTCTCCCATCCTAGTACTACTCTGAGTTGATCATACTTAACTGCATAGTACATATTGATGGGGTGTCTAAAAAAGGACGTGCACCTTGTTGATATGGGTAGTTCCACAATTCATTTTGAGATCATTTAAACTAAATATTGATTCTGGTAGTTACATAATTAGTTATCAAGGTTTGTTGGTAAATCTTGGAGGATATGAAGATTGGTTGGAGGGAGGGGCTATTGAGTTTGGTGAGAGGAAGATTTTTGACTGAACTGGGATGTTAGGGGTACTGTGAGATATTGAACTCTTATGAGACATGAGAGTTGTGTTTTTCACATAGAAGTTGTTTGGTTTGTCATATGGTGGTAGGGTTTTGTTTGTTGTGATTGTTTGGTTGGGTATTGAGTGATATTAATGGAGTTAGTTGTAGATAATGTAGTTCTAGATGCTTGTATACACGATAAGAGATTAGTGGGTTGTAAACTAGATCTTTAGAGGAGATGTGACTGAAAGCCTCAACGTGTTGAAGTATGGGCATCAACTAGAGATCTGGTGGAACATGGGTGATTTTGTTCATTAGATGTGGGTAAAGGGGATCAACCATGGCTTTTTTATCTAAATGGGACATATGAATGTTTGTATCTAATAGAGAACTATTGGAGAACCATGTGAATTTTTTAGGCATTACAGGGGATGACAGAGAAGCTAAATCAGACCTAACATCAATGGGATTTATGTAATGATTAATGTGATTCTAGTTGAGTGTCATAGATGTGTGTTTAGGAGGTCAAAGGTGTAGAGGGGTGTAAGGACTAAGATTGTAGTGATAGGGTAGTGATTATTTATTTGTATAATCAAATTATTGTAATGAGAGTGATGCTTAGTTTGTATTTGTATTTTAGTTGTGTTTGAGTGGTTGATTTTCATCATTGGTTCATTGAGCCAATAAGGTGGAAAGTGTCAAACATTGATAGATTATGGTTCTTTATTGACGAACTAAGGATTTATTTTTGTTATTTTATAATACTTGGTTTATGTGTTTTATGTTTCTAGTGTTTTGGATGCCTGATTTTTATGATGTTATAAATTTTACAATGGAAAGTAGTATATGTGCGGTCAAAGCTAAATATAAAGAAAAAATATTTTACAAAAAATTGCCTAAGATTCCATGATGTAGGAAGAAACAACGATGAAAAATACTTTAATGAGGTAGTTTTATGCATTGTTTTCAAAACCATACCAGACCGGCTAGTTTGAGCAGACCGATAAACCAATGGATGACCAGTCCGGAAGTCTGAAAAAAGTTGTTATCTTTTCTTTTCTAATCTAATCGTCCAGAAACACTGTCGAACCAGTTGACTAGACCAAACCACACCAAACCAGTGGTTAGAATAGAAGAAAAAATAAAAGGTAAAATACAAAAAATAAACTCATGATCCACATAACTATTACTGAATTCCAATTACATAAAAGTGAAAAGATGCTTTATCTACTAGATTGAAGGGGAAATCATGTGATGTATATATATAAGTATATATATAAATATATATATATATATGAATATATGTATATATAAATGTATATATATATATATATTTGGAGTCAGGCTAGAATACACTCGAGTGTACAGATCGCACGCTACACTCAAGTGGTGTTCGCATATCAAGACTTTTTTTGCAAAATGTAAACTAATGATATTCATTGTCATACTATCATTAGGCTGCATACAAATTTTGAGACCATTTAGATGAGTGTAAGTCACTCATTCGAGGGAAACAAAATCGACGCGTGAAATTAATTTGAAATGCATAATTTTTGTGGTCTTCATAACGTGAGCTATAAATGTCCAAATTGGCTCAAATTTTATATGTGAGCTATTCAGAAGATATTTAACAAGATCAATGGATTAGATTTTAGAAAAATTGTTACATCATGAAAAACTACTTGGGTGTATTCTGCTCTGAATACAGTCGAGTGTATTCTAGCCTGACTCTATATATATGTATGTTTATAAATATAAATATGCATATATATATATATATATGTATAATGTATATGTGCGTATATATGTATATATATACATATATTTTTGTACCTATATGTATATATACATATATGTGTATATACATATGTGTATATATATATATATATATATATATATATATATATGTGTGTGTGTGTGTGTGTGTGTGTGTTTGTGTGTGTGTGTGTGTGTGTGTGTTTGTGTGTGTGTGTGTATTTATATATCTATATATATCTATGTATATGAATATGTGTATATATAAATATATATATATACATATATATAGCAATATAAATGTGTAAATATGCATTTGAATATATATGCATATGTATATATAGTGTGTTCAGTTCAATTGGTTTGACTGGTCAACCGCCAATTGCCTCATACTGTGGTGACCAGTTTGATTTTTCCAATTCAAATTGTTCTCTGGACCTACCAGCTCAACCACTCTGATTGAATCAGGCCCAATCCTATCTGAGTCAACATTGGTCTGGTTCTTTAAACATTGATTTTATGTGGAATAATTCCTTCTTTTTTGTTTTAACTAATTTATGCTATGATGATTTTATATAGATATGTGGGTGTTTTGGTAGCCATCACGGTCCAATTAGTTGGGTAATTTCATTCTGAATCTAGGGACCCCATAATTCCCTAGTAGCTAATGACCTTGTATCTAGGTAAGATTAGTGTTAATTCTGTTACGATGTGATGTAATTGGGTATAGTTTGGATGTTGTGATGCTCACCATTTCTAAGCATCAGACCCTAAGATGATAAAGGGTTATTAGCTATACTAATTTTAATCAAGTGGTGCCTTGTTTAGCATAGGGAACCCTAATGGCCTAGTAGCAAATGACCCACATAACTAGGCCAAAGGTTACTTCTAGTAATAGTGTGGTGTGTGTGTATAGGATATGTGTATGGATAAGTGATCATGAATACCAAGTAGAGTATAGATAGAAATAGATGTTAGGATCAATGTTAACTAACCTAGATAACACTAATTCTAACTATATAACTACCAAGATGGTCTATGGTTATGCCTCTTGATGTTAGGGGCCCTAAGTAACATGGATAGGTTAAAAACTATAGATTGGGCTTTATGAGGGAATACAAAGATAAAAGATATGTAAGTATTTAATGAAGTAAAAAAATGGTATTCAAATGGAATTTGAGATATAGGGTGTGGATGGGTTTAGAAAACCCAATATAACCCTAGTGTTGTAATTATGGTCTAATATATTGTGTAAATGTAAGATGTACACTAAGTTTGAATAGATTTCATAAAACCTGACTTGGTGGACTACATTTTTGTGGTGGCTACTTGGTAATTTCCAGTGTGGTGTGTAGGTTATTTTCTTTTCTTCTCAATATCAATGTGTTTGTCTTCTCAAATGGAGTTTCAAGATTTAAGATTACTCAGTGAGTATTATTAACCATTGTTTCCAAATTTAAATATTATGGTCAACTACCTTGTTAGTTGTCATATCGATGATACTAGAATGTAGTTTGTCCCTCATGGATATAAAATGAATGTTAGTGAAGTAAGGACCATTGTTTGCAATAAATATTTCTTGTGGCTTGATTATGCATAACTATTGCTTCTATCATGTACCAACTTATTTGCATTGACCTTGTTCGTTTTATGATTTTACATACGGCTATAGGTTTAAATGCAAGGACAAAATAAGAGTTTCATAGTAATCATAGATAGTTCTCTAAATGTACCATGTATATAGATGTTGCATAGTGATACCATACACATAATGTAAGTTGATAATCATGATTATAAGTTGTAGTTCTTGTACTTTCAAAACTTGAAATAAAATTTACTCCACTTGCTACAATCTTGCATTTAAGTTAAGTAACTTCCCAAGCTTTCCCTTTGAGATGGACTAATATGAGTGGGATTTAAGAAAAAGTTAAGAAATCGTGTTTGATGTTCAATGTTTAAAATGAGTGTGAAATCTAGGAATGCTTTAATATGTTAGAAAATTAATTTCCTCTCCTCTTCAAAAGGGGGGACATTTTGATCAAAGAAAACATTTGCCTATGGGTTCTTCTTCCTAATTGAAAAGAAAAACCTTGAAGTGTGGGATGATAGATAGCTATCATTTTTAGATATTTAATTTTCCTAAATAACTATTTGAAGTGACAAAGTGTATCTCTTTATATGAGAATTCATTACAACTTCCTCTTAAGAATTTTCATTTTGTATCCCAAAAATCTTAAATAAATTCTTTTTCTGAGCTAGACAAAAAACATGTTTGTCCAATACAAACTAAGAATACTTAGACTACTGGCTCTAAAAATCAAATTCAACGCAAAGGATATATCCATTATATCATGAGTCTGAAATGAATTTTTATACATCCTATAAGATATAAATCTTCTCAACAGGGATGGAAGGAGATATCATAACCAAGAGATCTTATGATTTGAACTTCTGTTTGATTTAAGACTTCTTCAAATAGGGAATATCTCTGCAAGAATGATATGTGTCCACTATGATTATGACATAATATAAAGTTGTTTTGTGTGTTTTATGATCACCCCTAATATCCTCATTCACTTGATATCATTTTGAGAGTTTCATATCAGAAGTGATATTAAAGCTAAATAGGAACTAGTATGTACTTGAGAAATTTATCATAGAACATGTCTTATAATTATTGTGTTTATTTGAATAGGTATTAATAGTTATCTCAGGATGGGATATGGCCACTAAATATGTAAGATTAGTTCAACTTTGCAAGTAGAAATAGGGAGCTAATTGTGATTAAGTACTTTGTAAATTTGAAAGTATAGAAATAACTATTTGTGGATAGATCAATTTATCATAGTGGTGTTAATCATCATCTTTATCCATTTACAACCCATAACCTTACCTTATTCAATCTTGATTGTTACTACTATTTTCTTATTATATTTTTACTAGTTATATCCCTTATAGTTTTTATTTAAATTAGATAAGGATAAATTAGAATTTTAACATTGTTCCCTTAGAATATCTTGGTCCTACATCATGTTTTATACTCTTTTCACATACAATAGACTATCTAGAATTACAAAACATAAAAAATGTATACTCTTTAGAATGGGTGTTACTACACTTTGTTTTCATCAACTAGATTTGGATTATGAACAAATATGCTAAGTTTACAATGCATCATATATTGCTAATCATCTCACTTGTTTAATTATAATATTGTATCTTGACAATAATACTTACTAGTAAATTGGTTTATTTTATAGATTTTTTGAATGTGTATTTCATTACCATATGTTTAAATTGTCTCTACTCTATTGGGTTAAATATTTTCACTCATCATATCAGTACCTCATGCTCTACTAAAAAACATATAAGGTTAGAATTGTTGGAAAGATAGAGATCATTCACAAGAGGTTTTACTTAGATAAGTTAGAAAGCTAGTATAGTTATGTATTTTATGATTGGAATGGTTAGTATTGCAGATTCTTATCATTTAGTGAAAAGAATTCAGATTTAGTGCATATTTTCTCAAGTGAAAATTGAATTCATGCATGGTTTTGAGAATGATGTTTGTCACTGCCAAACTTATATGTTTTTCTACATTATTTTAATTAGTAGTCAAATTTTTAGTATAAAAAGATACCAATATTCATTATTTTTAATAGTTTTATATATGGTTCAATGTATTACTAATTAAGATGGTTTGGTTTTAGGTCTAACTTAAGAATGACTTGGTGGATTGTATTATATTTCATCAAGAAGGTGTCTTTAATATTATAAAGTATGATTTTGGTGACTATCTCTCATAAACATTCAATTTCACCCTCAAACTAACCAATTTAGGGTCTATTACTATAGGTTGGGTTAGTTTTTTTTTTTTGGAGAAAGTCAGGAGGTGTTCTTATTCATCCCTCCCTCCTCGTGCAGGTAAAGAAGAATTCATTACAACAGAACCTACTGAGAATTTAAATCTGGTAGTACAACTACCATTACATAGAGGGAAAGAGAGGGGATGACCCAAAGGGTCGAGTGGGGGATGTGTGTAAACACATTCTTCCCAGTTGTTTTGGATGTGGTGCTTGGAAAGGGAGTCACTAATGTGAGTCCTGCCTCTTGGTACCTTCATGATATGCACTTCAGAGTACTTAGTTCTTGCTTGGTTGATCCTGGATATCCAAGGGGTGAGACCTGGGTTGAGCTCCCCCATATGCATGGTTGCGGTGACTGCTATGCTGCTATCCGAGTGGATAGTAAGCTTCCTTCCTTGTCTACTTTCACATGTTTGGAGAGCGAAGAGTATTACCCTAAGCTCAGCTTCCACTACCGAAGATATCTTAATGGTGTGAGCACGTCCCCCTAGCCATCTCCCATTCCAGTCCAGGACAATAATGGCAATGGCAGCTTTGTCCTTGCGTACCGCAGCGTCTACAATTACAAGGTGTTCCTCATGTGGTAGATTCATCCACTTCTCCTCCTCTTCCCAAACACTAGGTGTAGGCATCAAAGGATCTGATGTCTGAGCAGAGAGTAGCATCTGTAGGGATCTGATTTGGGCAATCTGTCGAGTAGTAGGAAGCACAATTTTGTCAAACACCGCCTTGTTCCTTGCCTTCCAAATCGTCCAACAGGTGGTCGTGAAGGTGACAGAGTTTGCCTCCTTGTTCATAATGTTGTTCTTTAGCCATTCAAGACATGCATTTCCAGTAGTATCAGGTGGGTCCGCTCCAACCTTTAGTTCATTCCAGACAACTTTAGCAAAAGGGCACCACCATAGAGCATGTATAGTTGTTTCCACCATTGCTTCGCATCTGAGGTAGATATCATCTTCAGTAAGCCTTCGTTGTGATCTTCTAGCATTGGTCATGATTGCGTCATGTGCCACCAACCAGATGAACACTCGGATTTTACTTGGAATGGCTAGTGACCATATTCTCCTCCAGAAAGTAGTATCTGGTTCTTGTTCAGTCCCCCTGATCTTGTTGTAAGCTGATCCAGCCGAATATCTACCTGTACTATCATCAATCCAGCTCCAGGTGTCGTTCCCTGATCCCGCTACTGGTGGGGGTAGATGTAAAATCCTCTCCACACATTCATTAGGAAGGTAAGTTTTCAAGAAATCAATGTCCCATTCACCTGTGAGATTTGCGAGACTGGCAACTTTGAGATCGGCAATACTGTTATCTATGCGTGTTGAGCATATGTCGCCCAGTTTCTCAAAACCAGGCACCCATCTATCCTCCCACACCATAGTGCTTTCACCATTGTTAATAGCTTTAATGCTATTTTCTTTGACAAACTCAATGCCTGAGTGAACAGCTCTCTAGAGAGGTATGGTCCTCCCTTTGCTTTGGGGGGAATAGTTCTTATACTTGTTTTGCAGTCCAACACTCCAGATTGACTGTTTGTTATTCAATAGCCTCCAAGAATTCTTCCAAAGGAGTGCCTTTTTCCAATCATACATGGACTTCACACCTAAACCTCCTTCCTCTGTACTAGTGCAGACCAGGTTCCAAGAGACCAGTGATAAGGGTTTGCCATTGTGACCGCCTCCCCATAGGAAACAGCGGATGATCATGTCCATCTTCATACAAATGCTCACCGGGATTCTGGCCGTTTGCATGACATAAGAAGGTAGAGCGGAAAGCACTTCCTTCACAAGGCATAAACGTCCAGCTAAGGATAGGGTTCTGGCGGCCCAACCATTGATTCTCACCTCCATTGCATTGATTAGAAAAGAGTATGTAGTTTTGTTCACCTTGTTGTGCAGAAGTGGTACTCCCAGATACTTACCGAGGTCATCCGTCTCACGGATGGCTGAAGCTGAAGTGATGCTTACCTTGATGTTCCGGTTGACAGAAGCTGAGAAGAAGATTCTCGACTTGTCAATAGACACCTGTTGTCCCGACGCTGCCTCAAACATTTGAAAGCATTTGTTGATCGTGTTAATCTGCTGCAGTGAAGCTCTCGCAAAGATAACAATGCCATCTGCAAACGCAATGTGGGATATGGTGGGACCCTGTTGGGATATTTTGACCGGCTTCCATTGGCCATCAGCAATAGATTTGTTAAAAAGCTATGTGAATCTCTCCATGCAAAGCACGAATAGGTACGGGGACAGTGGATCACCCTGTCGTAGACCTCGTGACATTTTGAAACTCGGGAGTGCTTCACTATTAAGAAGTATGTTTGTCTACCCTGCAGATAGTGAATTCATGATGTATTGTTTGATGTTCTGTGGGAGAGATAGCTTGTTGATAGTGTTATCTATGAAATCCCACACCATACGGTCATAAGCCTTTGACAGATCAACCTTGATGGCCATTTGGGGTGAACTAGATTTACTTCGCATGTTGTGAATAATTTCTTGAACTAAGATGATGTTATCATATATGTTCCTCCCCGGGATGAAACTAGTTTGTGTCGGGGACACCCAATTCGAGATGTACTTTTGAATTCTTTGCACTATCACCTTCGACGCTAGCTTCATGCAAGTGTTGTTCAGAGATATAGGTCGGAGTTGATTGCAGTTAATTGGATTTCTCATCTTTGGGATGAGCACAACACAGGAATCTCCCATGCCATCAGGAAAAGGATCACCATTGAGCAGGATGCGGACAAATTTTAGGACAGAAGTACGAACAATCTTCCATTTCTTCTTAATGAACAGCATGTCGGTGCCGTCAGGCCCTCCCACTTTGTAGGGGTCAGAGTTCTTTACAATATGCCAGAGTTCATACTCAGTAGGTGTCGCACCCAGGAGTCTTTGTTGCTTCTCAGTAAGTTGCTTGAACCTTCCAGGAATTGCTTCCATGGCCGTAACAGAAGGTTTTGAGTTTGTATTGAACAGGTCTTTAAAGTGCTTGTTTACAAGATCCTTTAACTGTAATTGTTTGGATATCCAATTACCCTCCCTATCCTAGAGACTGCGGATAGTATTTGTGCGTCTTCTATTGTTGACATACGCATGGTAAAAAGATGTGTTGTTATCTCCTTGTGTCAGCCAATTTATGTGACTTCTTTGCTTCCAATTTTCCTCCTCTTCGATTTGTATTCTCTCCAGCTGTGCCTCCAGTGATATACTTCTTCTGTCCTTCCAGCTATCATACTTCAATTCCAGGTCCTTTTGCAAACGCTGCAGCTCATGCATAAGCCTGTTCTTGTGTGCATTAGTCTCCTTTTTCTTCTTGCATTCCCAATCCATGATTGGTTGGGTGACGTTTTTGAGTGCTTCGTGGAATTCCGCATCCTTATCCCAGCGATTGGTCAGAACGTCGATGAAGGTGCGATCAGTCTGCCAACTGGCTTTAGATTTGAACCTTCCCTTCCGCTTTGCTTTGTGGGTATTCAGGAGAGCTATAGGATTATGGTCAGATCCAATTCTAGTAAGGTTTTTGCATATGAAACTCAGGTAGCGTTGTATCCATAAAGCATTAGCTAGGATGCGATCCAGGCATTCGTGGAGGATCGCTTTCTTATACGTGTATTTGTAGAATGTGCTTCCAATGTCCGTCAGGCCTGCTTGTATCATAGCATTTTTAAATCTAGTGGCTTCATTTATATTGAAATTCTTGCTTCTGATCTTCTCGACTGGGTCCATCATACAGTTGAAATCTCCCATGGTTATCCATGGCTTATCGATCGTTCTGCTGAGTAGGTTTAGATGTTCCCAGAGGCATGGCCTTTCCCCAGGTCTAGGAGAAGCGTACACAAAGGTGTAGTACACACTGTTGTTGACACAACAATGTACAAAGTATTTGTGGCTTTGTAAAATTTGCACATCACACACAGCTTCATTCTAGAGTACTCATATGCCTCCCGAATACCCTCTGGCTTCGACCCTATGCGAACTCGAGAAACCAATGTCTTTTATCGCTGCAAGAGTTGTATCACCTGAGATGCATGGTTCAACAATGGAGACAATCTGGATTTTTTGTTTGCGGATGATGTGTTTGAGGTAATTTCTAGTGTTCTTCTTGCCAGCCCCTCTTATATTCCAGATGATTTTATTAATCATAACGACAAATAGAGAATTAATTGGTCTGGGGCACCGCCACCCCCTCTTGTTCGTCAACTAGCCTCTTGGACCTGCTCCTCGTATTAGACCCATGCCCCTTGTGTGGACTGCCTGCAGGTGGAGCCTTCTTCTCCTTTGCTTTCCTCCCATTCGAGGCGTCATTTTCACGTTGTTCTTTGGTCTTCTCTGTGGTGTCCGCTGGTGTAGTTATAGTTACTGTATCCTCCATTCTTTGATCTTCAGTTTCCTTACCCAGTCTGCCCAAGATGATCTCATCTCCCATAGGTGCAACCACTGTATGTGGTTCGTCCCTCTTGTCATTCTTTTCAGTTGACTATACTTGTTCCCCTTGTTGTTGTTGTTCGACTTGGTTTGTTGTGTGGGTAGTTTTGGATACGTCTCGATCCTCATTCCTTCTTTGTTTTTTCCTCCAGATTTTTGCTCCTCTGCTGTCCTCGTTTGTATTTGCCACTTTATTAGCCTCTCCTTCTTCAGTTTGATTTTTAGATTCTTCATCAGCTTCCTCTTGCAGCGTTTGGAACTTGTTGCTGTTCGTTTGGTTATTCTTTTTTGAAAGGTCTTTTGTCTTTTGTTGTCTCTTGGTGAACATCTTCTTTCCATAGTATACCTGCCATTTTCTTCTTCTTTGATCCATCTGACACCAGCCTCTTCGCTCGGTTCTACCTCCGTTTTCTTCGTTGGCTCTTCGTTAGGTCCTTTGCAGTCAGCTACATCGTGTCCCAGCTTTCCACAGCTTAGACACATGTTGGGTAATGACTGATATTCAATTTTATACTCCTTGCCATTGATGATGATCGCTGGATGAATGGCCTTTGTAGTGTCCATCTCAACAGCAATGCGAGAAAATCTGCTTCTCGTGCGATTCATGGAGTGGTCATCCACACGTATGAGGTTTCCCACAGCCTGCCCAATTGTGTGAAACATTTCTTTGTTATACTAGTGTATAGGAAGACCAATGACTCTAATCCATGTCACAATGCGTTGTGGCAGGCCCTTTGATGGTTCAAAGTATCCGTCCCAGGGCCATACCATGAGGCAACTACCGAAAAGAGACCAAGGTCCTTTCATCAGTGCGTGTTCTTGATCCAATCTTCTATAGAATTGTGCTACGTAATACTCCTCCGCCAGTTCATACAGTTCAAAATGTCCGTCTGGTTTCCACAGGATTTTCATCCTCTCGGCCATGGTGAGGAAGCCGACGTGCTTATCGATGAGTTTCACTATCACCACGTATTTGAACGGCCTGCTCATGATCTCTTCTGCTTCTAATCCCACGTAGATCTCCAGATATCCCTTCTTGTGCGTGAGTTCTATGTCATCTGGATTTATTATTTCTTCGGGTTCATCTTCAATAAAATATGGGTCGGCTGCTTCCCCGCCCACTACGCCAGTGATCACCTGCTTGAACGATCTTGTCTGGAGAGATGGTGTGTCGTCTGTTCCAGACAGAATCCCGCCGTCCATGCTGTCTGTTCCATTGCTTGGCCCTCCTTGTCAGTTTCCATCTCTGTCGTGGTTGCATCTTCTCCAAAATTGCTATCTCCTCGCATGCCTTTGTAGTTCAGATTCAGCCCGACTCTCTGGAGCATGGATGTACTTGCTGATCGGCCCCTTTGTGGTCTCCTTGGTTCATTCTGCCTTTTGCTCATCGATCCCCCCCATCATCTTCTAGGGTTACTCGAAGATCGCCCTTGTCGCCGCCGCCCCCCGCTCTCCTGTCCACACCCGTCATTATTAATTAGGTTGGGTTAGTTAGATAGATAATTTGCCTAATTTTACGATTAAATCTCTAAATTTGATCTACACCACTAGACTTTTCCTAAAGCACCCTAGGATTGACCCTCCCACAATTGACTTCATCAATGGCTTCAATTAGCCAATAGTTCCTTCATCAAATGCTATGTTGGGTATAAATTAGCTAGGACAGAGAGTTTGGATAGAGATAGGACCAAACCATGTAGGGAGTGGATTCAAAGAGAGAATAAAAATCTTATTGAGTTCCGTACCAAAAGTAATTAATAAGAACATAAATATAACCTAAACTTACTCAAATTCACCCATACTTTCAAGGTGGAATTTAATTATAGCTCCTTGCTTAAATCTCATTTCCAAAAGCCTAAATCTTCTTCTGTGGATATTTGTTACACCCACATCCCACAATTACCACTAATCATGAGATTAGGGAATAAGTTTGAGGATTATACTTAATACAAAGTTAACTCCCAACTTTTTTTCCTTTTTTTCAAACTCTTTTTTTTCTCGCATTCAATCACATAAACAAACTTTACAAAGGAATTAAACCTTGATTACTCTAATATGATCTCAACATTAAAGATACATATCTTAACATTCATTCTATTTCTCACAATTCTATGTACAAATGACACGACAATCATATACATACTCTCTTATTAAGAAAACAAGGATAAACATCATCATTTACAACTTTCTCACTTCTATACAAAGACCTAGAGTGACAGGGACCGACTAAAATTAACTAATCTCATACTTAACTCCTGTAGAAGATCTACTTTGATGCAATGACATCTTTAGTCCATAAGTTATCCCTAAAAATTATGAGTAGAGGGGTGAGCCTACTCGCTCAGTGAATGAGTACTTCAAATAAATAGTCTAAAGCACTAATATAATTACAGATATACTATTTTGCAACTCATATCAATTATAACAGCAGTAAGCTTTAAAGATACTAATCATTCACAAACATATATATGGAGAACACTTGAGACATCTACAAGAGTGAATCAATATATGAACATGCTTGATTAACCACAAAGAAAACTAATAATCCAAAACCATACAAAGAATAATTGAATAACTGTACACACTTGGTTAATCTCTCATTCATCTTATTATGCATCAGTAGTAATATATAAATATCTAAATATTTTTCTCATTATTTTCTTTGTAATCTTTCATTAACTTTGACTTGGCCTGACTAATAAATTGACTACTACTATGTTAGCCAACTAAACATAACCGACTGATCTGACTATTGTACTCTTTATCTGAACTCAATTGAACTCTATTAACTTTTCTTTTTTACTTTGCCCCTGAACTCACTTGGATTGTACCATCCAAGCAAAAGCCACTACTGTGTGACTTACCGTACAAGTCTTAAGGTATGTCGGGGACCTTAAGACTACTACTAACTACCTTGGTCTGCAGTGAGGTTGCCACGTCTGGCCTAACAGTGGCTAAACATCATTCGTAAAATGTGGTCCCTTGTCCTGGGTACTCAGGAGGGGTGCCTCTAGGCTAAAAAGCCTCAACTCTACGTAATGCGGTTCCACTAGGGCTGACACACAAAATGGAGTAACTGCCAGAAGAAGTATGTCCACAAGGGTTGTATACATCAACTGGTGGGTACCACTGGATCTCTAGTTATTATTGGATACCCCTACTATTGAAATAGTACCACCAGGATCTCTAGTTATTGTTGGGTACTATGCTACTCAACTGAAGTACCACTGATATCTAATTAGTTGATGTTAGATACTCAGTTTCGAGCTACTTCTTCCTATATTTTATAGTCCATAGCTTGTTTCACCCATCCCGATACAGACCTCCAGGGAGGGTTCTACGGTGTTCAGTGCATCTACTATTACTATTATAGTTTTACTGACTACTTGAGCTATTGGACTAAATTCACTGATAATACTTAGTTGAATGAATAACATATTGGTTACCCTTATCTTAGGGTTTCTCATTTCTTAGATGCTTAACATACTGATTACCCTTCTCTCAGGTTTTCTCATTTCTCATGCACATAAAAGAATTCGCAAATGTTCAAATAGGTATCATGTATAATGATATAAACATTTACATTCAACATTTCTCGTATTCATGCATGGCATCAACAACATCCCTATCTAGGGAAATGCCTTTTCCATTTTCTTAATTTACCATAACAACTTATGCATTTCATCTCAATTAACTCATCTTGATATTTTTGCATCACAAATCAAAATGTGTATGCATATAAAATGATATTCAACTAGAAACTCAAATTATCACATAACTCATTTCAATCAGTCATGCATATGAAACCCCAGTATGAATTTAAATAGGGTTTCTAAGATATTCATTAAAATATCATGCATCAAGAATAACCTTAAATAAATGAATTTATAACAATAAAGAATCACATCAGTTGAATTCATGAATCTATTCGCAAACTTCCAACTTTCCATTCATTTAAGGTTTCACCCTCTTTACTGGTATATCAAGCAAAGATTGATATCATAAATTGAAATACAAGATTTTACCTTACATATATGTACTGCTCATTTAGATAAAACAATCACTTGTAACCAAGGAGATTCAACTAGACAAACCTCTTTATGCAATTATACAACAAATTTAGTCATAGCCGAAAACCCTAGATTTTGCTATTTTCATATAAAATCTGCAATTACTTTAGGGATTCTCATTTAGATAATTTGTAAGCATTTCTATTATTTTTTATCAACTAGAATCCATCACAAAAGAGAAATAATCTTATTTCATATCATCTTGCAAAAGCTAGTTCAAAAGGGCAGTTTAGGGTTTGTAGTCGCATACAAAACAAGTAAAGATTATTGATCATTTAACTCATTTTCGTACAATATATTGTTTAAAGGAAGTATCCACTCACCCTAAGGTGTGAAAACACCTTAAAAACGCATCTCATTTCTGAAAATCTTGAATTCATATTAAAACCCTAGCAAATCACCAGATTCTTCTTCCTTTCAACCCAGAAATCCAAGAAATGGGGGATTATGAAGAAAGAGTGAGAAAAAGGGAAGATTTCATACCATTTTGAATCAAATCAGAGGAGGCACGGAATCTTTACATGTGAGAGAATATTCACCATGAAAGGCTATGCAAAGAAGCTGGACTTACTTGATTTCAGCATATCGCAGATAGAGAAACCCTAGATCAGCAATTCCACCACTTTCTTCTCTCAAACCCTCACTCTCCCTTTGTCTCTAGGATTTCATTTCTATGGAATGGATCACGAAATATGAGATCTAATTCGGTGATATATTTCTCATATAGAGAAATTTAGTTGCTTGGGTAATTTACACATTAACCCCTCACTATACTTTTTATTATTTCAGCAGACTTTTCTGTTATAAAAAAGTTACTGTGACTTTTTTATTTCAGAGGTCAAAAATCTTCCAAAAAATATAAAAAAATTTCATGATGTATGAAACTTAATGTAATATATCCAATATAAATTTCAGATCATTTGGAGTTACCAATAAATAAATAAAAATCAAACACTACATTGTTGAACAACACTCTATCAGCATTTTGGTTGAAGTATAGTTTGACTAAGAACCACATTCAAAGAACACCCATATATTCTGAAATTTTTCTCCAATATTCATGATTGAGTTAACCATATCATGTACAAAATTCAAATAAATAAAAAAATTCTTACAAAATATGAAAAATCATTTACCACACTGCTATCCTGATTAAATTCCATATTCATGTACTATCACAACCCTAACTTTTGCCAATTAGGGTTTACATTTCTCAAACCCTAATTATTCAAACTAAAATCATAATTAGAGATTATTCTTTTGTTTTAAACATCACAATTGATATACTATCATTAATCAAGTCTAAACAATATTCACTCTAATCAAACATGTAATCATTCAGGTAAACCCTAGTTTACCAATTAAGCACAAATGTGGTCATTACAATATCACCTCAGGTTCAAGAATTGTGTGTGAAACAAAAAACACCTACTTTATGCTAGTAGTCTTGAAAACCATTTTAATTTCTCAAAAATGGACCATTCTCCCCTTTTTTATTTACCTTGGATACAATAAAATGGAAGTTTTTCTCTTCAAAGGTTAGTCCCAATGTAGGGAGTTAGTGTAATCTGTAAGAAAAAACTGTTATGTTGACTATCCTCATAAAGGCCTTGGAAACCTTTAAAAAAGTCATATTCCCTTTTAACTTTGTCTAAATAAATGAAGGTTAGTCATCTATCTAGATAGTTCTATTGACCTCCCAATGGGATTTCTAAGCTTCAAGATTAAATTAGAAAAAATAACTTATTTTTCATATGTTAATTCATTAATTATAACCCGTATGATCAGGACCAAGGTTTGATTCTAACCTTACTTAATTGATTGATGTGTTTGTAAAAATATATCAAGATTCTTCCAAATCTCCCACACACAAGATCTCTCCTCATATTCTTTACCTGACTAAGCTAAAAGTTGTTGAATCTAGTGTTTTGTGCATTCTAAATTTTTCTAATGCTCCCTTTCCATTATTCTCAATGACTTTATGATGTCTCATTTTTCACATAAAGTTATTTTGTAGTTGTTTATGTTAACTAATTTAAATCTCAAAAATATATTAGAGTTAGAGAAAAACTCAATCAAATTATTTGAAATTGAGGAAGCTCACAATGAACTTCCTCAAGATAATCAAAAATTACTATCCATGATTACAATCTTTATAGGGATACATAAATATAGAAAATAAAATTTTATATAAGTTACACACACAACAATCTAGTTTTCTATGCCTTGAGTGTAGTTAATACCCAAAAAAGATTTGCACAAGAACTATTTTGTAGATATGACTACGATAAATGTGACTAGGAGTAATTTTGGAGATTTCATGTACATAGTTAATAATTAGATTTTTTTATATGAATTACAAGGTATATAATAAAGCAACAGGGGAATGGATGTGTTGACATGCCCACTTGCTTAAAACTCAATACGGGGGAATTTGTTAAGAAAGTGTAAATAGTGAGATCACCTCTCTACTAAAAAGGGTAAACAAAATCCAATGAATAGCAGTGGAAGTTGAAATTTTGACTATATTTAATAAAGAGTACATCAAAATTTTCCCAATAAGGGTGTACATGCTTTATACAAATAAAGGATCTAAGTAGAGTGGAAATCAATTATATCAATATGTCTCCAACAAAACAACTTAGAAAATAAGCCCATGAGGGAAGGATAATCTCCTTTTCCTAAGCTTAGGCTGGTTCACCATGCTCCTATTGTGCACTTTGATCCTAAACCTGGGTGGTTGGCATCATTCAGCAAGAGGAGAATAATGTGTCAAACAAAGGAATAAGGACAAACATAAAGTAAAGTATTTCATGATAAAGAACTACTATGCTAAGAGGGTCAAAAGTATGAGGAAAGTAAATAAATAAGAATTCATCAAAGTCAAGTAATAATAAAGTTGCATGCATGCCCCAGGACTCGTGCCCAAACTATTTGTGGTTTGTACTCATGTACATAACATTAGTTAATTTATCATTTACATCATCATGCTCGAATAATCTAATGGCAGATTTAAGAAATTGAAAACTTTGCAAGTGGGGTCCAAGACCCTAGAATAATTGAAGTGAGATAAACAAGAATTGTAGAAACTAGTGTGTAGGATCATGCCTCATTGGGAAAGTAGGGTTGGATAAAAATATGCCCAACTTAGGGTTTAGAATGCACATACAAAATAGAGTTGCACATGCCTCACTTGAGATTCCTAGAGAATACTTTTCTCCAACAAATTGTGTCCAATGTCACTTTTACCCAAGATACAAGTTTATACAAATGGATTAGGTTTTATAAAGCACATTATGTGAGAAACCCTAATTTTGGACATCCTATGAAAAACCATCGATTTAGGACTCAAAACATAGACCAATCGATTACTTGGATTCTCTTGATTGAGAAAACATATTTATTTCTTAACTTTGGAGTTAAAATGGATTAGTTACTAGATCTCGAACCCTACCCTAGAAGTTGACATTTTAGACTTAGCCAAACATGGTTAAAGGTTAGACCTAAATAGATGTTTAGTATAACCCCAATGATCTAATGCATGTATATATCACCTTATTGTAACCTAATGTTCTAAGATTAATCTTAGGTTTAAAATGGATACATAAAATATGCCACATAACACATTTTGGTGGTAATATGAAGATAAGAAACTTAATTGGATGAATAATTTAGATAATGGGTCGTTAATGGGCCATATGACAGATCTCATAAAAATAATTCTCCAAAGTGGAAACAAACTTCAAATTCGAAATCTACTTATTAAAATTAGCACACATGTCAAATTTAATCTAATTTTGACCCCTTGAAATATTAGGATAAGTTTATGAGAGATAAAATGAGTAAAAGGCATAATTAATTAATTATGTGATTATATAACTTCAAAATATTTAAATAATGGCAAATTCATATTCAACACATCAAAGATAACTTGTGGATGAAGTTTGGTCCAATTTGGATGATGTTTGTGCAAGTTATGCAATTTTAGGTACATTTTGGACTTTTTTGCAATTTACCCAATTGGGAGGTTTTCTTTGCAAATTTTCACATGAATTATAATCCTTATATATTACCTTACCATTCTCAAGTTTTTGAATCATGGGGCACCTAGTTTCACCTTGGTTTGAAGGTGTTTCTCACCAAGGGCATTTTAGGGATTACCCTCTTTATAAATGAGCTTATCTTTAAGAGCTATCAACCAATGGGGTTATTTCTTTGATTGGAGGTCGGTTTGTATGGCCTATAAGTGTCCATAAACTTAAATTTGATATTCAAGAAGCCTATATGAGATGTCCTCTTGCATGGCCATGAAATCCCTAGGCTAAGGACCCATGGAAAGCTCCATGGACACCTCATGCTTGGCTTCTTCCTTATCCATAAAGGTTTGCATGTCCATAGGCACCCTTAGCATTGGATACATGGAAAGTAACTTGAAACCTCATTCTTGACTTCTTCCTTATCCATAAAGGCTTGCATGTCCATGGACACCCTTATACATGACACATGGAAAGTCTCATAGACACCTCATACTTGACCTATTTCTTTATATAGCCATATCTACCCCTTCCCAACTCCAAATTCGAAACAACTTGCTCTTATTTCTTTCCTATAGTTTACATCATAACTCCTACATTGTTTGTTCATGAATGTGTTTTCCCAAGTTAAAATAAGGTGCCTACCTTGGTGAAGAAGGCTCCTAGGGTTCCAAATTTCTCTATTTAGGATTCCTTATGCTCCTCCTTGGTGATTTTGACCAAAACTAGTAAGTATCCTCCTTTTGTTTCCTATTTTCATGTTGTTAGTCTTCCTTCCACCTTCCTCCAGGTCGTAACCATAGTCTTCCATGGTGAAATCCCACCTAGAACCCATAAACACCTCATCTCCATGTTCTTTTGTTAGGGTTTTTCACCTCTAAAGTAGAGAAGGTGCTTCTTGCTCGAGATAGGATCTTTGTTGGAGAAACAAACCTCTCTAAGTTGGGAACCTTATTTATTGGACTTGTCCAACTTCCCTACAGGTTCTTTGGAGGCCTAGGCTTGGATCTAGGACTGATTTGGACTGGTTAGACTCTGAAGTTGAGGTATGTTGTATCCCCTATTCCTCTATGTTGAGCAATTCACCTATCTTATCATTCTTTTGACTTTGGCCTACACATATGTCTATTCTCTTGATATCATGGTTCGTGTGAACTATCTTTCTTATTATGGACTTGGATATTCTCTCGATATCTATCTTGTGCCTTGGTGCATGTTGACCTTATATGATGATATGTGCCCACTTTCAAGTGGATGTTTATATGTTTGTGTTGTCCATTGTGTGATGGCAACATTGTTTAATCTGATTATACTTTCTACTTGCCTCTACAGTTAACATGCTATGTGATTCAGTAGCACTAGAGTAGTGTGATTGCATTGGTTTTTATGGCAGATGTGTTATTTCCTACCGAGCAGATGTGATATTTTCTGCTCTTTTGGGATGGAAAGGAACCTCATAACTAGGGAAAGATGTGTGATTCTTGGCCCATGTTTTATATATTTGGGAGATTGAAGTATTCCTTTCTCTATCAAGTTTCAAGTTTATGAGACTTGGCCACCTTTGTGTTTATATTGTTCTAGGGTTATGCTTATCTCACATGCATGCAGGTTAATGATGATTGTAGGGGTGTGTGCCCTACTTTCTTTACATGTGCTAGTATGGCACAACTTTATTGTTTTAATTATGGAAAGTATCTCTTTTGTTATTGAAAATCATTTCTCTTGATACCCACTTGGGTTGTCCTTATCTTTTTCATGGGAAGCCTTTACCCTTTGATGTCCTTTATTCCATATATTGCTCAATTTCCTATTTAGTATGCACATACCAGCCTTTGCTGATGTCATCTATTTTCTCTTCTTGTTGGGGTGTGCTTCCAACCCTAGGTGAAGGACTTGGATGATAAGGCATGAAGTTTTGGACTATCTTAAGGAGTTAAAGCTTGGAGACAAGTTGTTATAGTTTATATTTCCCTCTACTTAGATCCTTATGTAGTATCATACATGTAAACCCTTATGGGATATTATGATGTACTTTTGTAATCTTTTGTGAAAATTGAATATAGTCATTATTTTTATTCCGCTGTTATACTTTGGTTATTTTGAATACCATTTATTGAATTTTGAAAATTTTCCACCTATTCCAGCATACCTTTGAGTATTTTTGGAATGGATGTTAATTCTTCAAATTTAATCTTTAGTAAGGGGGTGATCATGTCTCCTTACATGATGCATTAATGAAATCAATTTAAAACTATATTAAAACTATATTCAAATCTTGTTTAATTTGTTTTAAGGGTCAAACATTGACCAAATGACACCAAATTTTACCATAGGTTAATATTTGCCTAGCTTAATGCTATGCAATTATGTTTTCATTTTGCACAAGCTTCGGCCCTTAATCACCATATTGGCCATAATGTGTATATTAATGCATTTTAAAGGGTGAATTAATAAAAGACATTTCTTTATAAATTCCTTAAGTAGAAATTCGAAATGGATATTATAAACTCATTCAAGAGTCATGTCACACCTCCTATTCTCTTTTTTATTGCTTTATCAATATTTAGGAGGAGAGAGAAAAGAAAATGGTTATTCCATTTATATGTATCAAGGTGTATTATCTGATGATGACACCTGATGTCACTAATGTATCATGAAGGCATTAAGGATATATATATATATATATATATATATAGAGAGAGAGAGAGAGAGAGAGAGAGGGACAATATGATTACATCTTAGGGTTTAGGTCAACATGACCATTATATTTTATGCATTTATCTTATCATTAGGGTGATATGGGCAACATTATGTGTATTCACAATTAGTGAGTTACTCATGTTATGTACCTTAAGTATTTGTTGGGGTTCAAACATATGAACTATTCCTTAGATGACTTATTATATATTTATTAGTATATAAACAAACAAGTTAAATTATAATTATAATTTGTTTGGTCAATACTAATCATATAATATCACTAATCTCTAGTCTATGGAGTTAGGGTTTCCGATTTCAAAGTAGCGAGATTTCAATGTATTGTAGGACTCCATCCCTTTAAAAGGATTTTGTCCTCAAAATAAGCAATTCCAAATCTATCAAGGTATTACTACCACTACTCCACCCCTTAAAAAGGGTTGACCTACCAAGTCAAACTAACTATAGGTAAAAGAGTGAGTCAAATTAAATCATGTATAAGACCCAATCACTCAATTGTTTTACTATTCACTATTACCAACTTCAAAGTCTAGCATAGGGTAGACTACCCTTAAATATAAAAATCTAAGACTCATATAAGGAACTTATGGTATATAAGGTGATTTTTATTGGGTAACCAAATCTTCACATTAGGTTCCTAAGGATACTCAACATTGAGGTTATTTGCCTAAAGGTTGCTATTTTGGATAATAGTATTTGTTCAGGCCAGGTCGGGGTCGTATGGATCCGGGAGTCCTCGTAAACCAAGCTAGAGGTACGGAGGAAAATTTTGCCAGCCCCCAGACCTTGACCCTTTCTAGGAACCCTTGCTTTCAACTTATGTCCTAGTAGCTACCTAATAGGCTAATCACCTAAAAGTTGACTAAAGATATTTCTAATATGAAATTTGTATAGTTCTAATCCAACCTTTCACCATAGGTTAATTCTAAGGTGAACTAAAGGGAAACTATATGACGTAAGGGTTTCTAACTAGGGAGACAAATTGAAATAGTCAAGATTCTGACTACTGTTGGCTCTGATACCATGCTGTAAAGAGGCGAAACCACCTCTCTACTAAATATAGTACAAAATCCAATGAATAGCAGCGGAAGATGAAATTTTGACTATATTCAATTTAATAAAGAGTACATCAAAATTTTCCCAATAAGGGTGTACATGCTTTATACAATTAAAGGATCTAAGTAGAGGGAAACTCAAGTATATCAATATGTCTCCAACAAAACAACTTAGAAAATAAGTCCATGAGGGAAGGATAATCTCCTTTTCCTAGGCTGAGGGTTGGATAAAAATATGCCCAACATAGGGTTTAGAATGCACAGACAAAAATAGGGTTGCACATACCTCACTTGAAATTCCTAGAGAAGACTTTTCACCAACTAATTGTGTCCAATGTCACTTTTACCCTAGATACAAGTTTATACACATGGATTAGGGTTTATAAAGCACATTATGTGAGAAACCCTAATTTTGGACCTCCTATGAAAACCATCGATTTAGGAATCAAGACCAATCAATTACTTGGATACTCCTGATTAAGAAAACATATTTATTTCTTAAATTTTGATTTAAAGTAGATTAATTACATATTTTTAGGATTTTTATATATTTAAAATGGTATTTATAATAAACATCGAAATAGGGATGCAAAAAATGTTTTGAAAACTACAAAATCGAATTCCTTGTGAAAAATCCTTTCCAACGAGTATTTATTTGTATTTTTTCTGATAAAGGCTTGATTTACTATGAATTATTAAAGAACTGACCGATGAAAATGCGAGATAAATCCACGTGGTTGATAATTTATGCGAAAGAGAAGAGAGAAAGGGGTCGGCCTGTGTGACATGGCTCAATCATGGGTGTCCACATCACGGGTCAGTGCCCGCATGGTCTCAGTCAAGGGTGAAACAAAAAAATGAAAAGACAGATATGCCCATGTGGGGAAATAAAAAGAAAGTGAAGAAGGTGAGGGCAGAAGTAGGAACTTGCCGAGGGGATTCATCCCCTAGCTTGCAATGAGCCATGGCTGCGAAGAAGCTTGGGTGAGGTTCGGCGCATCAGCCACACTCGATAAAATGAGAAACTAAAAGTAGGAAATTGAAGAGGAGGAAGTCACAAACTTACATGAACCAACAATTTGGGTGTTGGTACTCTCAAAACTCCACGAATGGTACCGCCAGGTAAGAGATAAGATCGAGGTGATGGTAGAGGTTCAAGGAAGCTATGGGAAAATTGAAGTGAGGGGTAGATTGTTTATGTTCTGGCGAAGACATCTGCACTAATATCTATAGGTGGGGTGGCGACCCTTGGTCTAGACAAGTTGGCTATGAGAGAGCTTCGACTGGCAACTTGGGCGTTTCATTGTCCGAGAGAGTTAGCAGGTGGGTAATGGATTGAATTGATTTTCGGAGTGAGCTAGACTCAACGACAAAGAAATCAAGTGAAATGGTTGAGTATTGGCCAAGAAACCGATCGAGGAGAAAAAACCAATAAAATAGCTCAGGTGCGTGCATTAACTGAGGAAGAAGATAACTTCTAGGCCGTTGGATCTAAGATCTAACGGATGTGATGCATTAATGAAATCGATTTAAAATTGTATTCAAACTATATTCAAATCTTGTTTAATTTGTTTGAAGGGTCAAACATTGACCAAATGACCCCAAATTTAGACCATAGGTTAATATTAATGCCTAGATTTATGATATCCAATTAGATTTTCATTTTTCACAAGCTTTTGCCCTTAATTACCATATTGTCTATTAATGTGTATATTAATTCATTTTAAAGGGTGCATTAATAAAAGACATTTCTTTAGAAATTCCTTAAGTAGAAATTCGAAATGGATATTATAAACTCATTCAAGATTCATGTCACACCTCCTATTCTCCTTTTTATTGTTTTATTAACATTTAGGAGGAGAGAGAAAATAAAAGGGTTATTTCTTTCATTAACTAACTCAAAACCACATTATTTTTCATTTCTTGCCGGCGAGTAATAACTCAGGTAGTCATAGCATGGGGCCCCTCATGAAGGGTCCCAGGTTCGAATCCCCCTAGTGCTGCTATTTGGAACTGTTTCTCTCGTAGTGTAGCCGGCCTCTACGTGACTTAATGGGCTACGCTCCTTACGGGATGGGGTTGATCTTCCCAGGTTGGGCTCGATGCAAGCCTTACGAGTCTCCTAGGTTACCAAAAAAAAGCCATAAAACTCTAAATTAATATAATCTATTGATTATATCTCATAAATGGCCATTTTGCATTATTAGATTCTAATTAACACACTAGTTGAGATATTTGTGCAAAAACTCATTCATTCAAATAAATATTGTGGGTAAAATATAATTCACATCATTAAGTATTGCTCAATTTCAACATTGAGGACAAAGAGGATAAAAAAAGATAGGAAAATTTAGGAAAAAGAACAAAAAGGATATGAAGGAATAAAAATTTGAAAATAGGTTAAATAGTAAATAAACCCAAGATTAAGTAAGTTACATAAAGCCTCAAATGTGATACAAAGGATATAAGTGTTAGTGATCTATTGACCAAAGAGATAGGAGATTTGGCCATAGGCTTTTTTGTTAAGAAATATGTTCAGGAAACCACATGCTTCTTTTGCTATGTAATAATACACAAGGTTGTGGTTTCAATGATTCATGTGCTGATTTTTTCAACATATGTTGTGTGGATTATATTAAAATGGGTTGTCTAAGTAACCTATTAGCCTTTAGGTGTCAACATGTTTCTTGTTTTTTCTGCTAATATTAAATATATGTCATGTGATGGAAGAAAGTGGTGATTGAGTAATGGTATTATGTATATTTCATATCGTGAATTTCTTCATTTGTTACTATGGATGTTTGATGGATGCATATTCATCCTAGTTTTAGCCATATTTTTAGCTTATTTTTTGTATTTAGATTTCACATTGTTTAGAAATAGCTTCTTCTAGTTTTTCTAAGTTTCATTTTATCTTGTTAGATTTTGATACTTCTCTTGATGTCTTCTGTAGTTTTTAGGTTTGCTCTCTCCATACCAATACAGTATCGGGGTTCCCGCTGACCTTCAGTGGGAGGGATTTGAAAGGAAATCACTTCTCATGAGGTGTGGGGAAGAGCCTCAGTCCAAAAAGGTTAAGACAAGTTAGTCAAGTTTTTAGGCTCAAATCTGTGCCAGCTTCCCCCTATCGAGGATCTCAATAGTGCTTATCAATGATCACCCTCAATAATCATTCCTTGATCATCATTATCAATTACCATCCTCGATTACCACCACCTCAATAAGAATATATCAACCTTCCACCAATTGAGGTCCCACCTCAATAGCCACTCCTCGATCACCAATTTTGACAGCCATCTGTCGAGGTACCACCTATCGACCTCCACCACTTCAATAATCATTGATCAACCATCTGACAATTGACCATCGATGATAGAGGTTCACCTGTTGTTTACTAATCGAGGTCCTTTGATCAACATCAATCGATAGTCCTATTTCATTGACCAATCAATGCTCACAACCCTTCTTCTTCCCACTAATGCATTTACTTGTGGTGGTTGGGAGGATACCACTTTCTAAGTCACTGCATCCCATTCCTTGAGGGCTATTGGGGAGTTTGTTGACCGTGCTCTCTGCCTCCTATAAAAACAAGGTGATTGCCTCCATTGGAATCATCTAGAGATACCGAAAGGCTGCAAAACTCTTTCTACAGCTCCACTTATCATCCATTTGTTGCAAGGCTTGATCGACCACCCTCAAAAGATATTGCTTGATTCACCTCCACTCCAACTTGATGCTCCACTCCAACTTGATAGTCTGACCTTGATTTAGGCAGTTTGATCGACCACCTCCATTCCACAGTTTGATCGACCAACCTCAAAATATATAGCTCGATCGACCAACCACTAAGAAACTATCGACCTACACTCCACCATCTAGTTGACTGTTGTGATATTGTGCTCCTCAAGGATATCCCTAAGAAAGTAGACAAGAAACTGCACATCACAGCTTCTCATACATTTGATTTTGTGACAATAGCATTTTGTTCCCTTTATAATATTTATCTTGTTACTATCATGAGGGGTGCTAGTTCCTTCTATAGGGTACAGGGAGTAGGCCTGCTACCTATTTTTATCCTTCTACTATATCTACTCTTGTATATAGTGAGCTATGTTTCGAATTACATATTTTATGTCTTGCGGATCTAGTTTAGGCGATTGTTTTACATTACTATTAGATTTTGAATGTAGAGGACTTTAAAATTAAGTTCTAGGATATTATATATTTTTTATTAAATCTTTGATGAGATTTTGGATAAGTATTTTCAGAGAAGATAGATAAATGATTTCTAGGTAACATGCACTGGCTTTAGAGTTTTATATGTCCTGTTGTAATCCTAACATCAAAAGGGGGATTTATCCGGACTCAACATATGTCACTGCTACAGAACACGTCTTTGGTGTCGGTTGTTTAACCCCTTTTAGTGACGGTTATCAAGCTACGCCTATGTGGGTGCCGCTAAAGGTCAAACTCTTCGGCGTCGGTTTTATAACCGACGCCAAAAGGCTTCGCGTTACCGAAAACGCGACAGCAGGGCACCTATAGGCGTCGGTTAGGTATAGTAAGCCGATGCCAAAAGGGTTCGCACCATAAAAAGGGTGCCATCTACGACACTTTATGCGTCGGTTGTCCAATAAAAACTGACACCATATTTCCAGATGCCACATCCGTGCTTCCCTGCACGGTCATATTTAGTACTATAGGTGTCGAGTTTATACTAATGGCCGACGCCATTTCCCGCCACGGCTGTGCTTTCCTGCACGGTCGGGTTGTTTGTCCCATTAGGCGGTGGTTTTATCCAATAACCGACGCTATAAGACTTTGATGAAGGTTTTCTATAAATAACCGACGCCTATGTTTTAATTTTTTTTTCTTATCAGTTTGCAGGCCTGCTGTGGCTGGTCAGCAGGATGAGAACATGCAGTTCAGTTTTCTGAACTGCAGGTTTACGACATCCATTGATATCAGCCAACAAACATGCCACAAACCTGCAAAATCAACAAATATACTTTTCACACAAGTAGATACATTTAGACATCAATTCAATTCTCACATTCTCACATGTAGGAACATTCAAATACATGTATAAACATTTAGACATGTATAAACATTCAGAAATATTCATTTATGAAATATCATTCAACATCGCTATCAGCATCCCAATTATATTTTACAGTCCCCACTGCTTGAATGGCTTTTGCCCATTCTTCTCTTACTTCATTTAATACTTCCATCGTGTATGGAGAATGTACATCTTTTAAGTATTTACCTATAGTGTGGTCGATTTTAAACACCTGCAAAGAGAATGATGTATATATATAAGTAATAATATAAAAATAAGATTGATATATTTCATACTAACTAATGAGACTATATATAATACCTCATGTATGGTATCGATGTCCAATGCGGCATAACAAGTGCAGCACGCACAAGTGCATACAACCAATGCGGTATCGATGTCCAATGCGGCATACAATACATAAAGTGCAGCACACACAAGTGCTTCAGATTCATATAACAACATGACAGACTAACACATATATAGTGCATAACAACAGCAACGCTGAATTTACATACAACACTAGCTTAGTACATATATAGTGGGACTAAGGTGACGAGTTAACAGGAGGACAAACAGATTTCACCACGAGTTAACATTGAAGAAGGTCTACTAACCTACATTGAGTTAAACAAGTTTATCAGTACTAGCCTAAGGCACAAGTACCGTTCGTTGAGACAATGACGGTCGTGGAAGCTTAGTGGCCAATGTCCAGTTGGCCACCAATACTGATAAACTTGTGCCTTAGGCTAGTACGGATAAACTTGTTTAGCTCAGTGTAGGTTAGTAGACCTTCTTCAATGTTAACTCGTGGTGAAATCTATTTGTCCTCCTGTTAACTCATCATCGTAGTCCCACTATATATGTACTAAGCTAGTGTTGTATGTAAATTCGGTGCTGCTGTTGTTATGCACTATATATGTGTTAGTCTATCATGTTGTTATATGAATCTGAAACACTTGTGTGTGCTACACTTTATGTATTGTATCTGTATCCTGCTTCTCTTCATTGTGGTTTCTTTTTCTGTTTCATGGCTTGCTGCCTATATATCTATATAACCTTAGTGTGGGATGTTTGCTCGTTGAGCATCGCTGATAGCCTAGTTAGTTAGCACATTGATTTGGTTAGTAACACTAAAGGTTAATCTTGAATAGGTGAATACATAAAAATGTATATTAATTAAATTGAGAGTGGCGCTTAATACCTTGAATTCATCTATTTTTCTTTGGGTAACAAACTCCTCCCAGTCTTTGGGGTCCAAGTAGTTCCATTGTTGTGTGGCTTCCTTCTTCCTATATTTATTTTTCAAAGAGAATACAAACAAAAATTATTAGTGTAGAGTTAGTGAAATACTGATCAATGTCTAGAATTGGAATCAATCAAGAACCTATTCTCAGCATCGCATATGTAATCTCGAGTGAGATTGGTCCTATAGTTCCTTAGGACCCTCCCACAACTTTTAGCATTTGTATTAACTAGAAGATAATGAAACATCAAATCAAAAAATGATATTGATATTAAAAAAGCAAACATTTAGCTTCAATAAAAAAAATATAAACATGCATGCCTCTAAAATTGTGATCTTTTATCAATTAACAATCCTTCATTGTGATCTCCGCACACATATAAGTCACCATTAGCTTCAATATTTTGTGGAGTTGGCAACCCAACTGAGAATGGACTGGAGTCATCATATTTATCATAGTACTCTTCTTCATCTATAGGATCTTCAATGAACTGTCTTTTACCATGAAGAACAACTGACCATTTATCATTTGTAGGATCATCGATATAGAATATTTGTTTCGCCTGTGATGCCAATATGAATGGTTCACCCTTCTCGCCAATCTTTTCAAAGTTCACTAAAGTGAAACCCAATTCATCCACTATAACTCCTTTGGTGTTATCAACCCAATTATATTTAAAGAGCGGAATTTTGAAATCTATGTAGTCAAACTCCCATATGTCTTCAATGACACTGTAATATGACATTTTAGCTTCATGTGGACTCTTATCCTTTGCACTTGCAAAATACATAGTCGACGCTTGAAGAGTGACCCCACTGTTTTGGACGACACTCTTATCATGTTGGCGCTTTGTGTAATATGTGAACCCATTAATGTCAAACCCTTCATAAGACATAACATTCGGTTTTGGTTTAAAGGAGAGGCATTTGATAGTTTCTGTAATATCATTTGGTGTTTGAGATAGTTGATTTAAAACTTTATCTTCAAACCACTTAGTAAAAGTCTTGTTATGCTCTCTAGCAAGCCACATTGAACTTGCTCGAGGATGTTGTCTCTTGATGAAATTGGTATGTTTCTCGATATAAACACTCACTTCATCTATGTTGTGTAAAATATACAAGTGACCTTGTTCCAACTGCTCATGGATGATTACTTTCACCCGTGATCCCAAAATTCCTTTGCCCTCCTCAATATTCTTGTCATTAATAGGAGTGTTATTACTACTCATAAAGTCATTGAAAAAATCCATAACCTCTCTCGCCACATAACCTTCAATAATACTCCCTTCAGACCGATAACAGATTCGAACATCACCTTTAAAAATGCTCATGTATCATTCAAAGGGATACATCCAATGCAAGAAAATTGGTCCCAACATTTTCACTTCCCTAGTCAAGTGGACAACAAGATGTACCATGATATCAAAGAACGAAGGAGGGAAATACATCTCAAGCTGACAAATGGTAACAACCACTTCTCTTTGCAAATTATCGAGAGTATCAGGGTCAATAACTTTGCTGCATAGACTGTTGAAAAAGAAAAAAAGTCTGGTGATTGCAAACCTTACATGCTTCGGCAATATAGATCAAATTGCCATGGGCAATATTTGTTGCATTAGAGTGTGACAATCATGAGATTTAAGACATATCAACTTCAGATATTTCATTGATACCAATCTACGGATGTTAGATGAGTAACCCTATAGCACCTTAACATTTACCAAGCATTCACAAAAAGCTTTCTTCTCCTTTCTAGACAACGTGTAACAATTGGGAGGTAAGTATGTTCTTTTATTACCCATTTCACATAATTCTGTTAATTCTGACCTTATTCCCATTTCACGTAGGTCCAGTCTGGATTTTATCCCATCTTTAGTCTTACCTGGTATATTTAACAGAGTACCAATGACGCTATCACAAACATTTTTCTCAACGTGCATTACATCGATACAATGCCTGACTGTCAAAGAACTCCAATAAGGAAGATCCCAAAATATTGACTTCTTCTTGAATGAAGAATTGTCACTCTGTGTGGCCATACTACATTGTGATTTCTTACCAAATTCATTGACAATGTCTTTTACTCTTTCATAAACAACATCCCCTGGTATAGGTTTAGGTGCACTCCGTTCATCATTCCATCCATTGAATGCTTTGCGCTTCCTACGATACGGATGAAATTTTGAAAGAAACCTTCGATGACCAAGATATACAGTCTTACCACCATGTTTTATTCTTATTGAATCAGTATTTTCTTCACATATAGGACACACTTTAGCTCCTTTGACAATATATCTAGACAAATTCTCGTATGCTGGAAAGTCATTAATAGTGCAAAACAACATAGTGTGTAAACGAAATGTCTCTCTTCCTGAAGCATCATAGGTTATCACACCTTCAGCCCAAAGTTTCTTTAAGTCATCAATCAGAGGTTCAAGATAAACATCGATATCATTTTTGGGTTGTTTAGGGCCCGATATCAACAACGACAGCATAAGGTACTTATTTTTCATACATAACCAGGGAGGAAGATTGTATATAACAAGCATGACTGGCCAAATGCTATGTTGGCTGCCCAATGTCTCGTACAGATTCATCCCATATGTACAAAGCATAAGTCTTAGATTCCTATCTTCTTCACCAAATTTGGGGTACAATAGATCAATCTTCTTCCACTGTGGGGAATCAGACGCATATCGTAGGATCCCATCATTATTTTTCTTAATATCTGCATGCCACCTCAAATTCTTCACATCTTTCGGATTTGCAAACAAGCGTTGAAACTGTGATATTATAGGTAGATACCACATCACCTTGGCAGGAGAACCAGTTTTGGACTCCCCCGAAGTCGTCAATTTATACTGTGACACACCACATTTTGGACAATCTTTCAAATCCACATAGTCCTTTTGAAATAATACACAATCATTTGGGCATGCGTATATCTTCTTGTCCTCCATTCCCATTGGGCACAACAATTTCTTTACCCGGTATGTTGAGATTGGCAGCTCGTTGCCTTCAAGAAGCATTTATTTCAAAAAAGTCAACAATGAAGTGAAGCTTTTATCGCTCCATCTATTGTTAGCTTTCAACTTATACAATCTCAACACAGCGCTAAGCTTCGTAAACTTAGCACAGCCTGTGTATAAAGGTATCTCAACATCATGCACAATGTTTCTAAAGATAGGAGGTGGATCGGTGTGCCCTACCCTACAACTATCCAGCATCGCATCAACGATGTCTACTGGAACTGGTTCGTTCACATCTACGTCATCGGAGGCAATTTCTTCTTCCACCCAAGAACTGCTATCGACATCCACTGGTTTCGACTTTTAAATCTCTCCATGCCAGTGCCATTCTGTATAGCTTTGTACAATCCCGTTGCACATGACATGACTTTTGATTTCGTCACCAGTGCTGACTTTCAAGTTGTTACTGCAATGCCTACATGGACAGTAGAACATATCTCCAGGTTCTTTCCTATATTCCTCGGCAAATCTAATAAACTGATCAAGACCAGATATAAACTCTCAGGTGCAGCGATTGCGAATGGACATCCATGATCTATCCATTCTATGATCAAAGAGAAAATAAGTATATATTAGGACAAGATTAGGGTCTACGGTTAACAAATACATGTGATGTCATTCTTATATATAATAAATGTGTACCACCTATCCCATCCTTGAATACCTAATCTCACTAGTAAGTGTATAATGTGTATTGGGTTTTCAAGAAAATTTCGGCAGCATTTGCCCGCTGTTCTCTAAGTACAAATGTACTTAGAGAACAAATGAGGAAATGCTACCAAAATTTTCTCGAAAACCAAATACACATTATACACTTACATCCTAAGTGAGATTAGGTGTTCAAGAACAGTCCCAAATCTGGGACTATCCAAGATTTACTCCTAATGAGTAAATCTTGGATGGGTTTCTAGGCCAACAAACACAATAATAGATATGTACATGTTAGGGTTTCATCACAATTAATGTTAGGGTTTCATCACAATTGATGTTAGGGTTTCATAAATGTTAGGTTTAATCAAATCAAATCAATTTTAAATCTTAAGTACATATGTACTAACATCAAAATTTACTGAATTAGGTCAAACATTAGGATTAGAAGCACAAATATATGCAAGCAAAAGATTTATTCGTATCCTAGGATTTACATAAAGCATTACATAAAGATTTGTTCATATCCTTACCAACAGCAAGCACGGCCGTGGTAGGCCAACACAGCCGGCCGTGCTTGCTGTTGGTAAGGAGCTAGGGAGAAGGAAGTAAAGCGGCTAGGGCTACCCGGAGCTAGCGTGGAGAAGAGCGGCGGCGAGCGGCGGCGAGCGGCGGCAGCAGTGGCGGCGAGCAGGCGAAGAGAACAGCAGAGCGGCGCTCGCAGTGGCACCAGGAGACGAGCAGAGCAGCAGAGAAGAATAGAGCGGCGGCGCAGCGGCGAGCAGCAGCGGGGGTCGTCGGCGATTTTAGGCGAGAGCGGCGAGCACAAGAAAATTTTTGCGAAGAAACAGGAAGAAAGGGGGAAGAGTCGGGTGATCGGGTCTATTAAGTTGTCAACATCATCGGTTATCTACAAAACCAACGCCTATTACTCTTCAGCGTCGGTTGATAGTAAAAAACCGACGTCTAATTAGACAATCTTTGCCCTAAATTATTTGGCGGGAACCATGCATTATCAGCGTCGGTTATCAAAGGATTAACCGACACCGAAAGTGGAACTTTTCGCGCAAATATTCTTCTTAAATAGGCGTCGGTGAATAGTTAAAAAACCGACGCTGTATGTGACGCAAATTTTTTTCGCTCAAAATTTGGATTTCGTGGGCGATTTTAGGCGTCGATTTGTTATACCCAGCCGACGTTGAATACAAAGTGGTACCCGTGTCTGGCTGGTCTTCGAATATAGACGTTGGTTTTCCTAAATAACCGACGTGGAATATTATAGGCGTCGGTTTACCTTAATAACCGACGCCCAGAAAAGCGACACTGAATGTTGTTTCTGTAGTATTGTGTATTCCCATGTTGATTATGATGCACTGAGAAAGCAAACCTAGGTAGCGCTGGCAAAATCCATCCACCCTAGTATCTCCACCCATTAATAAATCTAGAACTTCAACACAGACTTTTTGATTATTACACTCATAGTATAATCAAACAATCAATTATGATAAATACTAGTTCTTGCTTGATTATGTTGAGCAGACAATACTTAAATATATTGTTCTTTAAGTCCGATTCTAAATGATATTGCGATAAGATCCATTTGTTCGCAGGTGGGATTGTCTAACCCTTAGAATTAGGGACTTCAGCCCCAATGTATTTGAGAGTACACAAATATCCCATATCAATGTTTTCCTCTATTCTTGAAGGGTTTACCGTATACTTTGTGACCTCTTCTTCTCTTGCTTCTTGATTTTTGTTGCTGAATTAATCGCAGTCGGTAACAATTAACTAAAATAGATTCTGACTTCTTCATGAGGCAAAAGATGCTTGCTTGATTTTAGTCATTGTTAAACTGCCATTGGATTCAAGAGTGAGCTTGTCGATAAAAGGTACAAGCACGGCAATCTAGATTCTTATGCCTTGAGTATGTATGGCTCAGATCGAAAAAGGTGGCGAATCTAAGAATCCTGCAGATGCAATGATGAAGCTAGTGGGTTAAAGTTCAGTGATTGCTTGGCTTAGTTAATGTTCAGAGTTGTTCACATGAATTTCATAGGGAACAAAACAAAGTAAGAGGGTCGATGATGTACTGAAGTGAAACTTGACTAAAATACAATACAAGGTGGGAATTTGTTGAGGAATGCCTGAAAATTTGATTGAGAGAATTAGAGTTGTAATGATCTGGAATGGGAAACAACAACAAGATCCAATGACCAATGAGATAGGAGCTCTTGCCATGGGCTTTTCGGTAAGAAACTTGATCGAGGGAGAGATTTGGTAATGGCAAGTTGGTAAGACATTTGGTCAGGCAACCACATGCTTTTCTTGGTATGTAATCAGAAAAGATCTGCACCACAGTGATTGACGGGCTGATTTGATTGTTCTCGCAAAAATATTATAGAAAATATACATAATCTATTGATTGAGTATTCTATTAGATATTTTGCTGAGATTTAATTTGACACTCCTTTACAATTTAATGTGTTTCTTTTTCTTCATGCAAAAGTTACATATGTCTTCTGGTGGAAGGAATGGGTGATTGAATGACGGTACTTTGTATGTTTAACATGATAAATTTGTTCAGCTTTGCACAGTCGATTTTTACATTTATTCTTGAAGGGTTCACAACGTACATTGTGCCTGTTCTTCTCGTGCTTCTTTATTTTCTTTGCTGCATAAATGCAGTCAGTATTACTAAAATAAATAATGGCTGATTCTTATTGCAAAAGGTGTTTGCCTTAAAACATCACTAACAAGCCGTTAGAATCAACTGTTCATTAGCATCTAGCCGTTAGAATCAACGGTTCATTAGCATCTATCTTAGAATAGCCACAAGATTCCAAATGGGTTCTAATCTTTATGAAAAAGTTTGATATATCGGCATCTCACGGGAAATAGCTGACCAGCCATTACATTATCAGTATATGTTGTGTGAGCACAACAAAGTCTCCTACTTGAATGCTCACTGTTACATCAGTAATAAGCAAATCTTTTGAGTTTCTAGTATATATGCATGTACTACAAGTATGTGTCTAGCTTGATATTCTGGTTTAATGCGTGTTAATATGCCACCTACTTAGCAGAGTAAGTTGCTACTTGTGTTACTGGGTAATTTTCCTGAGTTTAGGCAGTGCCCTATGCCAGTTTGCACAGAATGGGTAGAAAGATATCCTCCGAAGGCTTTCCAGCAGAAAGATTGTTGCAACCGACGAGCTACAGCAGATGGAGCCAAGACTATGGACCCAAATCTTAAATCACTGCACGGGATGGTATCACTGCAGGCTATATATACTGGTTGCAATGTGTATGTCCCTTTTATATTGTCATAACTGATGTTTGATATGGCCACCGCATTTGTTTTGTTGCTGCAAGTACTTTTGTCACAGTAGTATTGGTTGATGGCTATTGGTATCTTCACATTATTCATCTTTATGTCAGAGAAAGAAATAGATCTTGCTGAGCCGAGTCCACCCTAGAAATGATGAGATCATCAGTATGAGGATACTCGTTTATATTTTAGTGAGGAAAACATCCATCTTGTGAATAGCTTATCTGATGTACCTGCCAGGTCTTTATTCTTACCCCATATGGAGTGCCTTCCATAGTGCAGTTCTGGACTTTCACATTAGAAACACATGCTGTACTGCCATCCTTACCCAGACCTCCTACACTACAGCAGAGATTGATATGTTCAGCGAATTGAGTACTGAAAAATTAGCTGTAGCTAAGACCTGAGATTTTACATCTATGTTATCACCTGATTCCATGTCCCGGTCCGCATCTCACATTGTGAATGTAGACATTGGAGCTTCCAGTTTGGACTGAGATACAATCATCTCCTGTGAGAAAGTAACTAACATTGTTGATTCCTTACCACATTAATCCAAGGTATTGTTCAACAAGCGAACTGCTGATTTCTTACCAGAAGATATTGAGGAGTTCATGATCTCAACATCCCGCGAACCTTGCAGATGAATACCGTCAGTGTTGGGGCTGTCACCCGGTGACTGGATGGTGACGTTTGCCACCTTCACACCATTACAGAAGTCAAATGTCAGGTGGAACATCGGACTGTTACTAATCTGTATGCCCGTCACAGTAATATTATTGCTCCAGGATAGCCTCAAAGCCTGCAAGGAGGGGAGAATGGTTTCATGCTATATTTCATAATTCAGGGACGAGTTGGGAGGATGCAATTGTTGCTCACCGTCGGGTTCACTTTCGGATTGTTTGATAACCCTCCCTGTGATAAATACAAAATTTCAGAAATCAGTGGGCAAGCAAAAAGATGATTATCAATGAGATTATTAACGAGTGTTTGGAGGACCTGGTTGTTTGTATTCCCCCACCACGATGAGCCTTGTCCGTCAATTAGACCACTCCCTTGAATTGAGAAGTACTGGAGCTTCCAAAAGCTGAGCCACTGAAGCGTTCCTTGTTTCGGCCAGGCACTCAAAGCCGTTGGTGCCGCAAGGACTCCATCTATCTGATTAACGAGCAAAAGTCCCTTAGTATTTATTATCCACTGAAAACAGATATATGGGCTATGTGAGATTGCCAGATCAATATCTAACCTGGATAACTAGCCCCGGTTTACAAGGGCCCGTGAATGTAACGGGGGAAATTAGAAACCGGCTTCCGGATGGGAATTTGATGATTGATGAGTTCTGAGCGCAAGCAGCTGACCATGCACTTATAAAGGCCTGAAGAAATCAGAAGCGTGCCAGCTATCTTATAAAGAGACATCAAAGTTTACGAATTGGCAAGAATAACATATTTAGAAATGTATTGTATCTAAAAACTGCAAAAATCATAACAGCAATGACAGGAACTCAGCGATGCAATCGTCTTCAATGTGTCTAACGAAACAGCAGAGTTCAAAGACTAATTAAGGGAATGAAGTAGAGAGACATTTTGAAATATGATACCATGTTAACGAGATACTGAGAGATCAGAGCCAAGGTAATTCAATGCAAGAAGCAGAACAAGTGTGAGCACATAATGCATATAACATGATTTGTTTTCAGAAAACTAACCTGCGTGTCATCCGCTTTTCCATCGCCTTTCGCTCCAAATGTACCTACATCAAAGACATTTGTGGACGCATTTTGAGGTGAGGCTCCACTAGCTAATGAGTGGTTTGTGGAGCAGCAGATGACGGCCATGATTATCATCATAGCGAGTTCGGGGGTTGCACTGAGGCAACCTACTCGAGTCCTGATTGTAGCCATTGCGAATTTGCAATGTCAGATATGGCTTCATAAAGGACAGCAAGACGATTATATAAGGGCTTGGTCCTCCATATCTCGTTGTCTCTGAACAATGTCGTTGCCCTGCAGTTCAAGGTAATCAGAGCAGCCTAACCCGTGTCTCTGCTATTAAATTTCCGTCACAGTTTTCCTCCAGAATTCCAATGACTCAACTAACATCTATGATGGCGGCACAGCTCCGAACGATGCTTGGTTCTACTTCTACGTTATGCATTTGAAAAATGCAGGTGTCCCAAGCCTTAACTTGCTAGATATATTCTTTGGCCTTATGGCGGCGGCAACGACCAAGAATGTGGAACCCAAGCACACAACATTCATCTTTGAAAATTTATTCTACTTCCTCTAGGCCTAATCATTGTTAGGACCACGGCCTGCCCTCATGGGAAACATAATGGCATATCTTATTGAATCTGGTAATCTGCTAAGAAGATCAGTTGGATTTTGTATGTTTCCCTTGGAGTCGCCTTGTCCCTGTTGCTTGTCTTTTCACTGCAGATTGTTGGGACTTTGGCCATTTTAGAGGACAACCGCCACCCGATGCTTATTCAGTCTTTTTTTTTTATTTAACTACCTGCTTTAACATAATCGCGATTCGCTATAGATGGATTCTTCTCTTGGAATTAGGGGCTATGCTGGCTTAAAATCCCAGTATTGTATACATAAATTGGAGGACAAATTGATTAATTGTTTTATTCATGTATATAGTACAATGTTTAATTTTAGTAAATTTATGATATTTAGATATCACAAAATAACTGGGGTATTGAGAATTCACGCTGTACTATTCCCATTAACCGCTGTCCTTATACTTGCGCTAAATTAAAGTACCGAGCATGTATATAACCCCCCCGGTTTAAAATGGTTGAAGCCGACGGTCTTTGCTGTCTGTAATCTAACATTTTGGCAGACCGAGGTAAACACAGCTGTGGCTTTTTCTTTTTGCAAGATGTGAATTGTGGAACATTAACGAATCAATGCCACCCCATCTGATCTGTCCAAGATGGAGTAGCTGTTCATTTTTAGCAGATATCGTTGCGTAAGAGAAATGAGGATCGTGCTTGTAACATTAGGTTCATTCAGAAGGGCAGTTTCCGTGCTGTTGTGATTTTTGTCTTAAACTGGATGGCAGACTACTTCTGCATAGTCGTTAAGCTATGCATCTGTACTGCCCGTACGACCCACAGCACCTAATCTAAGATATGTTTTTGGAGGATTGCTTTTCTTAATTAGTCCATTTGGCTCGGTCAGCCGTCATATGGAACATGTCCGAATCTATAAATTATCACATCTCTTCTACCGTTGCGAAACCCCGGTCGTGGAAATAATGCCAGAGCTTTGCCCATTCTGTACTCCAAAGTTTCGTCTAAATCTTCAATTCGTTTGCATCTGCCAAGACTCCAAAGGTATCTTGATGGAGATATGTGTGCATGCCTCTTAGGTATAACCTACCCGCACGATCTCCCAATCCGTATCTTGCCTAGCTGCTCCATGTGAACTCATGTTTTCTGGTTGCGGCCAGGATATAGAACTGTGGACGTGGTTTAAAATTTGCACTGACCGGTTAATGGTTATGTACTTTGCCGCATAACAGGAACGCTTTTTGCTTGGTAGCATTAATATTTTAGCCTCGCCCATAACTCCCCAAAATGTGTTCGTAGTCTATCACTGTATTCAATATATGCAAACGCCTTGATTAGACTAATAAAGAGTTGAATTCGAGGAAACTGCAAAATATGGTCAATCCAATTTGACAATTATCGAAGTATTGTAACCTAATAAGATTGGCCAAATATATAGGAGCCCGTATATGATTGAGGACAGCAACCCTATCTTAGACACTATCACTATTATTGCGGTTTAAATAGCTAATGAAAACAATATAAGTGATTGATTATAAAGAATATGGTATACCCTATTTTGCAATATCAAATTCTCAGTGCCATGGTGAGGCTCAAGTACTCGAAGGAGTAACAAGGGGAAAGAGAGATTGTGAGGAGGTGAAATATGATTTAGTCGGGAAAGGGAGGATGGATGAAGCAAATCATATGCTGGAATCATAAACATAGAGACTATAACACGGCTATGGTCCGTGTGTATGTTTTTACAAATATCATTCATATCACAAAAAGATAGGCAGAAATAACAATTGCGACATATGTCTAAGAGTATAGAAAAAATGGAAGAAGAAAGGTAAAAACTACCCTTCTTACAAGAAAAAAGAAACAACAATAAGTAGGTAGGTGGTATGACCTAATAAAACCTCATGATGGTAGGGGGCGCTTAGAACAAACCCCTAAGAGATGATTACATAAAACATAAAAAGGAGGTGACTAGCTATGGAGACAGAGTCAACCATCCTCAAGAGCATCAAGAAGTAGTTCAAACTAGAATGGTCTCTTGTTGGAGCAATTGATGTCATCATCATAAATGAGACATGTAAAGACTCGATCTTTACGATCAAATATTTACAAAATAATATCAAAAACATAAACAATCTTTATTACAATCATGCTTGTACATAAGAGTCGCAGAAGCTTACAAATATGATTATAAAATTTAAGAAATAAATTTCATTCATATCTAGTCTTCAACGGAGGACTACCCAGTACATGTCTCTTCAAGCTCTTCCATCTATCACCTGCCCATGAGTTCCCAAAGGGAACAAAACCACACGTGGACCCCATTGAAGGGAAACAAAGGGTCAGCAAAGCTGGTACTAAATTCTTATATCAAGCTATTTGCAAAATATAGGTTCTAAGTATAAATCAGGGTTATCAAATCTAGATAAGGAATATTCTGTGGACTAAATTTGCCAAATCGAGAACAACAACATTTCAATGTTTGTATTTCAAGATCAAATTTCCACAAGGCTATTCAAAATAGTTCAAGATAGCAAATTATCAAAATATTTGCAATAATCAACTTTTGAATATTAAGGTTGAGCATTATCATATCATTTCCTTCAAGGGCTAAAGTGCCTTATGTTCAGTCATCTATGAAAGAACGACACAGAAGCCTAATTGCTATTTTAACCAGTCGACTGGGGGTTGACTAAACCATTACACCTATGCACAGGGCGGCGGGACGTACCCTACCTCAAGTGAGCCAAAGCTCTAAGGGGCCAAAGCCCAGAGGGACCAATGTCCGGGGAGTCAAAACTCCAACTAGATCAAGTCAAGTGCTTATCATAATATTTACCCAAATCTAACAATTTTAAAGGGGATGGTGACTTCAATTGCAGGAAAGGATTATAACAAGTTTATGGTTCACCATCCAAACAAAGCATAGAATCCAAGAGGGAGAAAATAACTTGATAAAAAATAGAGAATCTAGTACCTCAAATTATTCAACGCTCCATAAATTGCTCAATCATAACCAGTCTCCAAGATGAAGAATCTACAAATTTATATAATGGTGTTATCACTTGGATTGGAATCAATTAATCCTCTATTAATTAGGATCTTCCTTCCCTCCTAGGGTTATTACTAATTCTTGGTATTCCGCTATCCTTACACATAGCTAGGCCTATATATATAATCAATATTACGTACTCAATTTATTTATCATTTTCCTATAAATTAGATAATGTTACATAGAATAACTTCATTCATTCACTAAGGTCAATTATGTTTATTTACCAATGTCCTTTACTAGGGATATTTAGGGTTAAGGTTGTTGCATACTAGTTATATAGTCTTACCTAGGTCTCAATATGCTAGTCAAAATATTAATTATTAATTTACTAATATAAGAACCAAATAACTTTGGATATAGTCTAACATAACTCTCATCACCTATTCCATTTTCCAGTTAGGGTTACCCATAATCAATTAGGTTTCTCTTTTATACTTTCTTGCTTAACTTTCATCTTAATCAAAATAGGTATGTTTTAGATCAAATTACTTTTAGATCGATATCTTCTCTATCCATTCTAGGTGTCTAATGCATAACAAGATTAACATTAGCACATGTTTAATGAATATTGTTAGTTTTCTATATCTTATTACTTAATAACATGAGGACATGGATACATATGATATTATAGACATTAAGATAATTGATCAAATAGATATCCTATATTTATTATACTCATTAGTATCATTCATACGATAATAAGTATTATCAAAATTACCTTTATACATAGACTTCATAATTACATTTCTAAAATCAAGACCTAAGAAAGTGTTGTATATGTATGTTTAATAGGATTTCCATATACCACTATTAGCACATTGATTCATAAACCTAATATGTATAAGGGTGTTATATTAGATAGCACCATCATTGGTATATCAATTTATTCGTTCTTTGTAATCTATCCAAAGTATGCTGAGAATAAGGATAATACGAGAGGGAGAGACTACCTGTTGAACCTGGGATCCACTAAACCCTTCTTGACTGAGCCTCCTAGTACCATGGGGTACTTTACTAATTACTAGAATTCCTTGGAGTAGGATTGTGATCTTTTCAGGTGTTGGTCTTCTTTGTGGGTGAACAACCACTTCACGGCCTGTTTGTGGAGTTTTCAGTTTGCCGGATGTAAGCATTATGCCGAGAAGGAGTCTAAGGAGAGAGAGAGTTTCACGAGTGAATCTACTTCATTCCTTCTGAAACAACTCAATCCAAGCCATGGCTTGAGGATTGCGGTTGGGGGTCAAGGTGGCTAGCAAGCGGCAATGGTCGAGAAAAGTACACCAGGGACTGCAGTGTGGAGGTGAGGTTGGATTCGTGGAGGCTTCATGGTGCAGAGACATCTGATGATGTCTTTAGATCATAAATCTTCAACCCTCATATCTGTGGGCGGGTCTGCAATTGCTCTTGTCATTGTGGATGCCACCATGGAGTGATGATGGCAGTGCGGTGGCAGATCTGGTTGAGGTCTGAAGGTGGCGGGGAAATAGCAGAGAAGTGGCATGATCTGTAGTACCCTGGGGGTTTTTGGGGTCAGTTCTGATCTGGGATTTCATGGCGAGAAGGCGCAGTAGCTTCGTGGTTCCTGGTGGCCATGGTGGATGAGATGGAAGAACTTGACAGTAGATTGAAGAGGAGAGGGCGGGGAAGGTGCAACATGGAGGCTCGTTGGAGAGCATCAGGCTGGGTGTTACTTCCCTCGGTGAGGAGAAGGGAGATCAGAGACTTCGAGGGTCAGTAGGGCGGATGAGGTTTATGGGTGGAGAGGTATGCCGACGTTGTTGCAAGGGTGGTGGTGGTGGCAGCACCGGGTTGTCGTGGTGCCCGGTGACACAGCAAGGGTGAACAAGAGAGGGAGAGGCAGTGATGCCAATCCATTCGAGCAGGCGGTAGGTGGCGGCGTCGTTGCAAATGGCCGTCGTGACCATGCACCAAGTTGACGGTGCATAAGATCTTAAAGGTGTCAACCACCATTGTAGAGGATCAGTGACCATCAGCAGTCTGTTTGCTGGCGAGGCGCCATGGTGGCTGCAGGCTGCTTGGGGTTGGGGCAATAGCGCCATGATGGAGTCAGAGAAAATGAAACCACAATGGTGGTTTTACAGGTCTAGAGAGGGTTCGAGGTCCAGGGAAGAGGGATTGGGGAGGAGATCGGTGTGATAATTCAATTGGTTGTCGATGCATCGTGCCATGACCGTCGCAGATGGGGAAGGATCAGGTGGTGCACTCTATGAGCTTATGATGCATGCTACGATTGTCACACAGGCGGTGGTGTTTTGTTACAGATTTGTCATTCTGTGTGTATAGTACTTATATTGCCTATAGGGAGGTATTAGGGTTAGTGGGTATGCAAGGTCATGTAACGGTGGGTCTTTTATTTCCAAATAGGAAAGGCATTCTAATGGTTCACATTAAGTCATATTCTATTGATTCAGTAACTGATGTCATTAGCTTACATGAAAAATAGAGTGGATGCAATAAGTAGTCATAAGATAATTGTCCATACAACTCCCTCATTTCTCCCTTGACCAATAATGACCAACTACTCATGTATGTGCAAGTAACAGTTTTGCACTCGATGGGTATTGATTATACAATAATGGTTCACCATTATATACTAGTGACTACTATTACATACGAGTTCTTATTGACTAATAACTTCCAAGAAACACTTTTAATTTCTATATTACTTTAAAGATGTGTTCCAAAAACATATTAATACCTATAGTTATTATTATAAGATGGATATTTATTTATCTTCCTAAATAATTCTAATATCTATATCGTTTACTATTATCAACATACTCCTTTAATTCTAAAGCATTCATAAATCCATGGGAATTATATGAATGTAAGGTTTAATCAAAGTATTCTAACACTACAATTTCATATTGTACTAATTGATGTCAAGGTGATTCATTGAGGTATTGTTTTGTAAATTTATCAATTGATGAACACAAGAAACTCTAAAGAAGGACAATCTTGTATTAAGGAATGTCAACCTGATCACATATGAGTTGAATGGAAGGACTTGATAGTAGTTGATAAAAAGTATTGAGGAATTTATGAATTATCACTCAAAATAAATCTGGTACCCAAATTTCAGTATGTTACAAGACATGTCCTTGGGAAAAAATGAACAAGCTCCTTGTGGACAGATCATGAATCAAGTATAAGAAACATATATGGAATGGTAAAAATCAACAATATAAGCACAACTATCTAAAAATAAAATAGTGGTATTGTCATAAATTTATTGTTTCTTTCATTCCACATAAACCCGAATTACAACAAGGAGTGTGATTACAAAAAGTGTTAAACTGAGGGGAGCCATAATATGGAGTAGGTCTAGAGATCTAAATCAAAAGTGGGTGAAGAACAAGTGTGTAGTGTATTCAGAGTTATTTTGACACCTCGAACATTGACATGGTCCATAGAAACCCCTAGAATGCCAATGAGTGCCAATGAGAAATCTTTATGTTCAATCAACCAGATGAGAATGAGAATGTTTGATGGATAATGAGATCCCTTAAATTAGTTGCCAAAGAAAGTATATACACTTGGAAGTATGAAAACTTTGTAGGATTTACCAACACAATATTTTCTAACCCACATCTAATTTATAGTGTTATAAGGATGTTGAGATGGAAGGTGTTGAGTGATAGAAGAGATCTCTTCTAACAAAAAGATTGGCCAGAAGATAGCATTTTAAAAATTGATTATGTTGAAATGAAGAAGAGATTTGATCTTACAAGTACAAATTTTGGGAATATGGTATGGAATGAAAACATCATTTTTCATATTAGATATGGAAGTATCATGGAACCATGAATCAAACCAAAAGTGAATACCCTCATAGTGTAATGGAGAAATCATGATGTCATATTGAGCAATGTAGATAGATTTATTGTTGTATGTCCTAGAGATGAAATATTGGTCACTCTCATATTATGTCAAGGATGGTCACTCTTGTATTATGCCAATAGTTGTGATGCTTGTGGTATTTATTAAATCTTCAATCTTTCCAAATGGTGTCCTACTCATCATAGAGGTGAGAAATGAACTTATAAATAAGATATTGAGAATGTAATTTGATGTTGATGATCCCCCTTCTGTTTGAATTTGGGTTGACATGTTGTATTTCATTTGGCTAAATGTTGTCTCGACTTGACATTAGTGTCCCTCAAAAGAAAATTTCATCTAATTTAATCAAATTAAGAAATAATTTTAAACGGAGAGGGGTACAACTAATGAAATAGGTCGCAATGGGAGAGGAGAACTGTTGTCTAATATGTGGTGATCCTCCAAGTTGAGGATATTAGTTTTCCAGTGTGGGAGTTTATATTGTGTTCTGTCTATAATTGGTTTCCACACAAAATTATTGAACATATGAGAAGAGAAAAGAAGATCAACGTGTTTAATAGGATAATTTTCCTCCTTACAACCAAGCAAGTATTTGAATCTATCCATATATCATGGATTATTGTTACTGAAAAATATAGTAGATTTTCAAAAGTTGGTTTTGAGTCTTGAAGGTGTGGGGAAACGCCAAGAACATGCAAATTGTGGTCATCAAGTTTGATGAAAACAATCACGTCATCAACATATTGTATGATATCGTCAAGGCAATTTGGGATATGATCTACATCGTCATTTTTTTTGCCTATTTTGAACATCTTAGCAAGAACGGAAGTGATAGTGATGTAGAGGTAAGGAAACAACAGTTCACCCTGATGGTATACAATTAGTTCTACTGAACTGCTAAAACTTGATTCATAAATCAAGATGGAGAATAGTGTTGAAGTGATACAACTATAAAGTCAACGATCCCTATTAGGAGGAAAACCAAAACCTTTAAGTTAATATATAATGATTTCCCATTTACGTTATGAAATGATTTATCAAAATTAATTATGAAAGTCTAGAGAGGAGCATGGTTGGATTGGTGGGTGTATATAGTCTCACTCGCCAATAGATAGCCTTCCTGAATTCATCTACATTTAGTAAATGTTATCTTGTTAATCCCAACAAAGTCTTATAATGGGACTTTGAGTCTAGAAATGAGAAATTCGGGGACACTTTTGTAAGTGGCACTAAGGATACTAATGGAATGGAAGTGTTCAACAATCAAAGGATCCTTTTGTTCATTAATCAATGTGATATGGGTTGGTTTAGAATTTCAATTTATGAAGTGATGTTTTCATGGTGCTAGATGTAATTGAAGAGATTAAGAAAGAATATTTTAATGTTTTCCCACTGACTGTGATAGAAATACATACTAAAACCTTCAGGTCCTGGTGATTTTTCATCACCTAGACTGTTCATCATATTGAATGTTCATGATGTGAGAAATTGTTTATCATAATGTTAGGATTTGAGACTTTAGAGGGGTCAAGAAGATCTTGATTGAGTCTAAAGAGGTTGGAATAAAAGAGAACGTGGTTGAATAAGGTTTTGAAGTGGTCACAAAAATGGTTGATGATGTGGTGTTGATTAGTGACCATAGTATTGTTGATAGAGATGTTATGAATATAAGACCTTCATTCATTGGAATTGCAAATCTTGTGAAATAAATAGCATTTTTGGAAGCCTCTCAAATACAAGATACTTCAGATATTTTTCCCATAAGATTTATTTCTTGACATTTAGAGAAATAAGCTTCAATTTGTTAGCTAATGATCCAGTTTCACTCTTGTGGAACATTAAAAATATCATAAATAGAAATGTAATGGCGTCATCGTGAACATATTCAAAATTTGTATTTTGATCTTTGGGGTTTACGATCCAAAAATGATTAGCAGCCTGATTTGTAGCTCGTGCCTCTACGAAGGCATTTCTTTAAAACTTGAGCATTTATAATATTTCAAACTTAATTTGTTAGTAAGCATTCGAGTCAGAATTATGGAGAACTATTAGAGAGTAGATCATGTTCCAAATTTTGATCTTATTGTGAATGTTACTAAAATGCACATTGTTCCAGGATGAAGTTCAAATTCGAGATATTTAAGATTTTGGTCGATATGCAATTCTAGCTCAATATTTAAAATGGTAAGCATACAAGATAAGGTGGTATTGTTTGTAGAAGTATGATTTCAATCCAAAATATTTGAAAATGAAATGTTTTAGGACCCCACGGTAAAAGATTTATGTTCAAAGCTATAGGGAAGAAATATCAAATAGGGTGACAAGAAGCTATACAAAAAGTAAGAGGGTAGTTGAAAACCTAAGATTGAGAGAAAAGGAAGAAGTCTAGTAGAGACTAGGAATCGCCACGATTCCCATTGTATTTGAGATTGGTTGTAGGGGATCAATTAGGCTATCATCAAGAATGAGGTTGCTAAATTTTATTCTTTCTATCATGTGAACAACTGGAGCCCTTAGTCTGGTTGCATTCTTGATTAGATCTTGTGAGGTCAAAGTCACCACCAAGGGTGTCTCTAAATTGTATGACTAAATAATAAAGTTAAAAGAAGTGTTTATTTTTTTTTATAACTAGATTCACCATATAAACCTGAAAATGTTGAATGAGTTTTGTCATCAATGTTTGAATGGTAAGATAAATGGAATAGAATTCACCACTGGATACTGATGTGTTGTAGAAGGTTAGGGTCCCAGTATACAATGAGGCCACCACTAAGACCCATAGATGGTATTTGGATCCAGGAAGTTATGTAATTCCACCATCAGTGTTCAAATGGAAATTAGAGAGACGAGTATTAGTTTTTTGTATGGCAATGAGTTTAATTTTATGAGACTGAATGAAGCATCAAATAGTGTTTCCCCTTCTAAGTATGGAATCCCCATAGACACTCCATGTAGACATTATCATAGAAATAGGTAGTAAAATATAGATGGGGGAACACAACAAATTATATACTAAAATCTACCGATTAATAAACTACAATAGAAATGGGTTTTATATTCTATCAACCAGGGTGGAATTCAAGTTTAGAAAGGGATATATTGACATCTAAATGGTCGTCAAAATTAATTCTCATATTAATTTCAAGGGATGTGATGTTTGTGATGGAAACATAGGGCCAATAGGTGCAACTTGAGTAATAAAACTTTCTATATTTCTCATTAGTGGATCTCGTCGATAATGGTATATATGAAAGTGTTGGCTAAATTGGATATTATTATAATCCCTTTGTTTCGATGATGACAAACATTTCATTCTTACGGATCTAACGTGCTACTTGAGTGTTGCAGGAATTAGGTGGATGACAAACTACTTGGAAGATATATATGCTCAAATTGCTTTAATTCATGATTGTAATCAAATGTAAAAACTTGTACAAATATATAATGTACAAGTACTTAGATATCATGTAAATCAAGCGTTTAGATCTTCCCTAGACAATCACAACACTTAGATAGGTCATCCCCTACAATAGTGTTACAACTGCACACTCATACACACACTTAGTACTTAGTTTAAAATATTGAAACAGGGTTATTCTCGGTCGACAAACTCCTCGACCGAGACACTCTCGATCGACAAACGCTTTGACCGAGAATGACCCAAATAGCCATTAGACACAGCAGACAAAGTAGTTGGGAGTTGGATCAGAATGTTGCTATAGACAGTCCCTCGATCGACAAGTCCTCGACCGACTAGGACTCTCGGTCGACAAATCTTCGACCGAGAATGTCTCTGTCTGCACTTTTCAGGATTAATTAAATAGCTATTGTTAAAGCAACTAATGGATACCTAACGACTAGTTGAGCACTAAGACCCCCCTAGAAAGTGTCTAGAACATCCTTAAGCATTCATAGGCCATTCCTATAAATAGGACAAGCCTTAGGACACCCTCCACACACTTGTGCAATACTTGAGCATTCACACTTGCAATTGAGAATCCATTCTTATTAGCAATTGAGCAACTTCAACATTTGCTACTCATTTCCATTGCTCTAATCTCGTGTCCTATAGGCTAGAATCTCCTACCCACAGCACTAACACTTCCATATACATTGGTTAGGAGATCAAAACGCTTGATATAGGAAATCAAGCCTTGTGCTACAATGGTATTGTAAATTTCTATTTTTCCTTCTTGTTCCTTTATATCTTTTGTACTCTCCTTACTACTCCTAGGGTTGGAGGCTACAGATTGGAGAGGGTTTGACTTCTCAGGTGGAGAAGGTGGACTTTGGACTACTTCAAGAAGGTTGTCTCAACGAGAAGCTACTTCAAGAGGAAGGCTACTTCAAGGGGGAGATTGAGGTTACTTCAAGGAAGGCTGCTTTGAGGTTGGTGAGACTACTTCTAGGTGAAGGCTGTCCGAAGGCTTTGGTGAAAGTATTTGTAATTTTATGTAACATCCTTGTGAGGTAATAAAATTTAAGTACTTTCAAAATCCTGGTTGGGTAAGCAACCGGGTAGTGGATTGACTGCCTTAGTATTTGCTAAGGTTGGAACCACTCTAAATCCTTGTCCCCTTGTCCAATATTTTTGTGGTTGCTTGCTTTGGTTAAATTATTATTAAAATATCATAAAACCCTATTCACCCTCTCTCTAGTGGTTTTTCAATTGGTATCAGAGCAGGCTTCAAGGAGCTCTAATCGAGTCTTGAAGAATAAAGGGTGGTGGTGTCTACAACCACAAGCAAAGGAAAAGCATGGACCAATCTTCAACAAGTTGCAATTGGTGCTTAGGAACAAGGCACGCTACATCTAGCTGTCCATGGAGGTCAAAGAAGGATGATGTGCATAAAGAATTCCTTATTGCTACAATAAGTGAAGAAGAAGAAGAAGAAGAAGAAGAAGAGGTAAGCCTTTTTTATTTACCTAAAGAAGATTTAATTACTAGTCTTCAAGAAACACATGAAAAATATATTGAGTGCAAGAAGAAATTAAAGAAATCAAATAAAGTAAATGATGAGTTACATGCCAAACTTCTTGCTCTCACATATGAAAATTAAGATCTTAAAAAGGCTATTGAAGATCATGATATTAAGCTGAAATCAGTAGAAGAAAATTGCAATCTTCTTTCCCTAGAAAAGATAAACTTGCAAACTCAAGTAAATGATCTTCAAAAACAACATGTGGTGTGTACACATCTAGATTATGATATTATTGTGAAAGAAAGAGATTCTTTGTTATCTAATCTAGATCAAGCAAAGTTAGATATCAAGAAGAGAATGGATGAGATTGTTAAGCTGCAACAAGAAGTTAGTAGTTTGAGTAACAATGACATCCTTGATAAAATCTTAAATAATTCTTCTCGTCAAATTGGAAGGAGAGGACTAGGTTATAAGCCTAAAGGAAAATCTTACCAAAAACCTAGTTGGAGAAAGACACAAGTGCTATAAAATCAATCTATGTATGTATCTAGAGGCAAATATACATATGTACCCAAGAACAACCTAGAACAAAATCATAGAAAGAGATATGAGGTTGATTCTATATGTTGCCATCATTGTTTGCGTCTTGGACATTATTCTTTCTCATGTCCTTACAAGAAAAAGGATGTTGAGTTAGTATGGGTTCCAAAACCCCCAAACTAAATGAACAAAATTAAGTTGAGATATGACCAAAGACTCTAATTTGTATATCTCTATGTCTATCTCAGCTTAACATAATGAGATAACAAATTGATTCAAGTAATTAAAATTTCTAACTTGAAAATATACATTTTAAACAAATCTGCAGAGACACATCTTTGAAAATTTGTCTTAATTAGGGTCCTCAAAACATAAATATTTGAATATGATTAGTTGAGATTTGATCCAAATGTTACTTTGATATTCATATGTTTTATCTCAACTAAACTGAGTTTTCAAATTGCATAAATGAATTGAAAATAGTATATGTTTTACTTAGAAACAATTACTGAAAACAATACTGAAACAGTACAGAAACACTATCGGTCGAGAAACTATTCGACCGAGAACATTTTCGGTCGAGAATTAGTCGACCGAGCAGGTTACTATTTTCAAAACTTACAACAAATTTGTACAAACATGTACAAACAGCAGCATTCTCGATCGAGCAAAACTTCGACCGAGATTAAGTCGGTCGACAAACAGTTCGACCAAATCAAGTTCTGCTGAACTTGTTTTTAATTAATCTAGTTTGCTATCAATTTGTTATTAATGATTGATTTAATGTGAAAATCAAGAATGAATCTTGGATACCATCTTTGAATCAAGACATATTGATCTTTTTGCATCATGAATTAAAGTATAACATTATGAATATGAAATCCTTATTGTAAAAGGGCTATATGAAGATTGATATTGAACATACTTTATTCATTTATTGAAAAAGTTTATTAAGCTTATTCATTTACATGGTTTGTCTTCAATTTGAAAATCCATGAACCATGACTGAGATTTATTTTTGGTTTGGCTTAAAACTGAAAAATTATGAATAGGTTTAATCAAGGAAATTACTATTTTATTATAATCCACATGGTTTTTTCCTAAGTATTCCTTGGTCTATATAGGAACCATGTGTATTGAAATTTAGTCTAAATCATCATTATCATTGTATTCATATGCTTCTATCTTGATCATTGCATTGTGGATATACTTCTACTGTTCTATCATAATCATTGTGCCATGATCATTATGTTTCATTGGTGTGGCTAAAATAATCTTTGATCCATATATACAAACCATAAATGGATATTGTTTTTTATCATTATGATTCAGCTCATATGAAGATGCCATTTTGCATAAACAGTAAAAATTCATGGCACAAATGCATTTTAAATTAAAAATCTGCAGAAATTATACTTCACATATAAGTGTTCAAATTGGAAATCTACAGAAATTGCCTCTTGGTTGAAATCAAAGTTGACCAAGGGGTGCTATGGTCGAAGTCAAGGTCGACCTAAAATAAGCTTCACAAAATGCTTATTTGTAAATCATTTTATTGCACTAATCTTAGTATCTTGATTCATCATATTGAAAACATGATTTTAGCGCAAAAGCTCTAATAAAAGTACAAAATCAAATCTTAAAAACTAGATATGACCTTAGGATTATTGAATTATCTTAGAAAATGATTACACTATTACTCCCCTAGAAGATATACATATGTTCTCTACAATTATAGTCTCTCACTTGCATTAAAAACTAGCTCAAAATTTCATCCACCAATTTCGTCGGTCAGCAAAAATCTCGACCAAGACATACTCGGTCGACGAATTCGTCGACCGAAGACATCTCGGTTGGCTATACTTCTCGACCGATACTCACCAAGTAGATGTTGTATAGTCGAACCCAGACATATTTCCAATCGACAAAATGTTCGACCGAGGCAAAATCATTCGATAAAATTGTCGACCGAAGACCAACTTTGTGAACCCCCATTCGCGTGAATTAAAAGGCAATATTCTGATTAAAATACAAATTTAAAAAAAATTGCAACGACTAATTTTCGATCGACCGTTGGTCGACCGAGAGGAGCGTCTGTAGAAACGACCGATGCGGTCGTCGGTCGACAAATTATCGACCGAAATGGGTTCTGTTTTGCTATAAATAGAGCCCAAAATGACCCCATTCTTCACAAACTCACATTCTCATTTCTCTAGCTCTTCTCTAATGCATTCTAATATGAATTTTTAGCTTCTATACACCCAAATCTTTCCTTGCTTCTTCTCCACTTCAAAGCAACAAGATGGCTTCCTCATCATCACGTGGAAAGAAGCAAGTCACAGCTAGGAAGGGAAGGACGGTCTCCCCGGCACTGATGATCATCAACGATTTTCCATTCAACGACGCAGCTGTCGGCGATCGCTACCTCAGGATATCCTCAAGGACCCCTCTTCCACGACGGCCAGTCGACGTCATGGACTTCCACACCATTGTTGATCTTGAGGAAATCTTTGAGGTGCAACATCTGTCTGAATTTCTGAATCCTTCCTTCCATTCCTACTCCTCACAAGTAGTTAACAAATTCTATGCCAACCTAACCCCACATCCTGACCATGATTCCTTCTCTTCTATGGTTAGTAGGAATGGATTTCATTTTTCTGAGGAGGGCATTCTTAGCATGCTTAACTTAGATATAGAAGACTATAAAGAGTTTATTGATCTCACCATTGGAAATCCACTAAATAAGCTTTCTCAAGATGACACTACCACTAGTTTAAGTGACATTAAAAGAGACATTTTTCTATCAAATACCACTTGCCATGAAGATAGGGGTACATATTATGCCATCAATTTAAAACCTGAAGCTAGGATAGTAAACCTCATTGTTGCCACAAATATCCATCCTAGGGCAAATAAATTTGAAGTACCTACTTTTCACATGTACCTTATCTATGCTATCCTAAAAGGTATCCACATCAATTTCATTCGTCTCATTCTGAAGAATATTGTTGAATTCTCTGGCAATCCACCTTATGCGGATTTTGTTTGCCAAATTACTCAACATTTTCTTAAGAAGAATATTGAGGACCTAGGTTATACATGGGATAGGAAACCCCAAAAGATAAGTAAAAATATAGTAGAGAAGATGGGGATCAGTTTTGGACACAAAAGGGCTAGGACTGAAGGGGAGCCATCCACCCAAGACATACCTCCACAACCTCCTCCTACTAGCCTACCCCATGATCCTATCACAAACACTTTGACATACATTGGTGGTTCTCAATATCACCTAAGTAGTCAATTAGATTACAATCATCATGCCATGTCTTATTTAAATCAAAGGATGCAAGCCCTTTCTCCTGAACAGCCTGATGAATATCCTTATTCACTTAATCCTGGCATGCTAAACCCATACAATCCATCCTATAATTACTATCAAATTCCACCTTCACCATCTCCTGACCTCACTCATACTCAGTTTTCTCCAATCCAACTCCAAGATATTGCTGCCCACTTTCGATTCGATCGTGTTCCCACCTTCTTGGAAGCTTATGCTTTAACCAAGACAGGTGCCTTGGAGTGGCAGACACTGGTCAAATACTATGGAGCTGAGCCCTTTCTTGGAAAAGACCCAGAAATTGATGTAATCCTTCGGTCTTTTCAATGAGATCATGAGATGAATGGCTATATTTGTAATGTTTGTAATGGCTATCTTTTTATAAGCTAGTATGTCATGATTTATGGGTCATCTTATGAGTTGTATGAGCACTGAGTTGTTATGAATAAAAGTGTTTTCTATGGCTTCAATTGGACATATCCTTGTTATATAAGAATATTATAGTGGAGCATAAAAATCAGCGGGAGTAATATATGCAATGAATCTAAAAGGATCTCATTCTTTGCAAATGATTGAGAAATAAATTGTGGCTAAATCTGACAATAATTGGTTTTTTTTTTTTTTTTTTTTTTTTAGGAAAGTCGGGCGATTATTTTATTCATCTCGCTCACCCCATGCAAGCATATTCAAAGGTAAATTACAAATATGAGTTACTTGCATAGAATTAAACATGGTAGTACTACTACCATTACAAAAAATAATATGTCCAGTATCAATGACGTCCTTGGGAGGGATATCATAATACTGGATTCTACAAGTTTTTTGAAAGTGAGCTTTAGCCAGAGCATCAGCAGCTCCATTATACTTCCTCTCGACATGTCTGATATTAAGCTTCCCTTCCAGGGCCAGTTGGATGCCCCTGATAATACTAGAGTATCTCGGGTGCTTGTCATAATCTTCCTGCACCATCTTCGCAGCAGTGAGGCAGTCAGTGACCACGGTGATGTTTTGTAAGTTGGCAGACTTTATGATCTTCGCAGCAAGAACAATGGCCATGAGCTCGGCCTGTAGAGGATTTTCTGCTACTACCCGCTGGCCCACTCCTCCTTTCCATTGACGATTGCAGTCCAGGGCAATCACCGCAACAGCGCCGTTGCCCTTCTTCCATGCTGCATCCACATGCAGCGACACATGACCGCATGAATTGTTCATAGGAGTCGGCAGCGCAATGGGGGTCTTAAGGGTTTCGTCTCTTCCCCAGGCAGCGGCGTTTCTTCTATGCTCAGAAAGGATCCTGTTCACCTGTTGAGTGGTGGGAGTATTGATAGCCTCAAAGACCTCCAGATTTCGGTACTTCCAAATGGTCCAGCAAGCAATGAGGAACATAGTTCCCAAAACACCACCAGAATTGAGACCCCTACTTATCCATTGTTCAAGATTAGAGACACTCCAGAAATCATGTGCCATAGATGCACCATTCCCAGCCGTAGCTCCCGCAAGTAAGCATTGCCAAACAGGTTGTACTTTAGCACAGTCTCTTAAAGCATGGAGACTTGTCTCGTCCTCAGTATTGCAGCGACTGCACACAGCATTAATGGACATCCTCCTTCGCCTCCGCTTCCAGTTAGTGAGAAGCGCACCATTAGCAGTGATCCACATGAAGTTCTTAACCTTCGCCGCCACTTGAGCTTTCCATATAGCAGACCACTGTCCAAGTCTTTTAATTTCAGAATCCACACGTAAAGCAGTGTAGGCAGATTTAGCTGTGTAACTGCCCCCCACATTGAGCTTCCAAACATGTATATCTTCTGCCATAGGTTCAACAGGTGTTTGAACTTTATCAATCTCCTTTACAATAGGCGCGGGGAGCCAAAGGTGTAGAAACTCCCTGTCCCATTGACCCTCCATATTCACTAAACTGCTTACTTTCAAGTCCTGCAGTTCAATAGGTATCTCTTGAGTGACGTGGTCCTTTAGGTATTTGCCGCTAGGAAGCCAGCAATCGTACCACACATTGGTGTAGTTCCCGCTTATAGGGCAGAGGAAGGTGTTAGCTTTCATAAAACTGAATATCTTATTAAGGGGGAGCATCTAATTATCAAATTAAGGGGGAGTAATAAAAATTCATACTAAATGATTATCTTGGATATCTTTTTGAAATAATATAAAATCAAAAACATAAAATAAAATGAGTTACTCATAATATCTCAGCCAGCACACACTTGCAAAACAAGAATGGCTACAAAAGATAAACATCGGGTATGAAACTCATATGATTTATATTTCCTTATTTTATATTTTGGAAATGTTTATCATCTTCAAAAAGGGGGAGATTGTTGGCTAAATTGGACATTATTATAATCCCTTTGTTTATATGATGACAAACACTTCATTCTTGTGGATCTAACATGCTACTTGAGTGTTGTAGGAATTAGGTGGATGACAAACTACTTGGAAGATCTATATGCTCAAATTGCTTTAATTCATGATTTTAATCAAATGTAAAAACTTATACAAATATATAATGTACAAGTACTTAGATATCATGTAAATCAAGCGTTTAGATCCTCCCTATACAGTCACAACACTTAGATAGGTCATCCCCTATAATAGTGTCACAACAGCACACTCATACACACACTTAGTACTTAGTTTAAAATATTGAAACAAGGTTATTCTCAGTCGACAAACTCCTCGACCGAGACACTCTCGGTCGACAAACTCTTCGACCGAGAATGACCCAAATAGTTGTTATACGCAGCAGATAAAGTAGTTGGGAGTTGGATTAGAATGTTGCTACAGACAGTCCCTCGGTCGACAAGTCCTCGACCGACTAGGACTCTCGATCGACAAATCTTCGATCGAGAATGTCTCTGTCTGCACTTTTTAGAATTAATTAACTAGCCATTGTTAAAGAAACTAATGGATACCTAACGGCTAGTTGAGCACTAAGAACCCCCTACAAAGTGTTTAGAACGTCCTTAAGCATTCATAGGCCATTCCTATAAATAGGACAAGCCTTAGGACACCCTACACACACTTGTGCAATACTTGAGCATTCACACTTACAATTGAGAATCCATTCTTATGAGTAATTGAGCAACTTCAACCTTTGCTACTCATTTCCATTGCTCTAATATCATGTCCTATAGGCTAGCATCTCCTACCCACAACACTAACACTTCCATATACATTGGTTAGGAGATCAAAATGCTTGATATGGGAAATCAAGCCTCGTGCTACAATGGTATTGTAAATTTCTATTTTTCCTTCTTGTTCCTTTATATCTTTTGCACTCTCCTTGCTACTCCTAGGGTCGGAGGCTGTGGATTGGAGAGGGTTTGACTTCTCAGGTGGATAAGGGTCTTCTCGGTGGAGAAGGTGGACTTTGGACTACTTCAAGAAGGTTGTCTCAACGGGAAGCTACTTCAAGAGGAAGGCTACTTCAAGGGGGAGCTTGAGGTTACTTCAAGGAAGGCTACTTCGAGGTTGGTGAGACTACTTCTAGGTGAAGGTTGTCCGAAGGGTTTGGTGAAAGTATTTGTAATTTTATGTAACATCCTTGCGAGGTAATAAAATTTAAGTACTTTCAAAATCCCGGTTGGGTAAGCAACTGGGTAGTGGATTGACTTCCTTAGTATTTTCTAAGGTTGGAACCACTCTAAATCCTTGTCCCCTTGTCCAATATTTTTGTGGTTGCTTGCTTTGGTTAAACTATTATTAAAATATCATAAAACCCTATTCACCGCCCTCTAGTGGTTTTTCAGAAAGGAGGGGTCTTAGATATACCTTTTCATGGAGTATATATGACGATTTTTCTTACAAGTAAATATAGAACAAAGATAGATGTCAATGATGTCCTCCAAACATAGTCACAAAAGGTTTTGCTTTTATATATAGTACACACAGATGATGGGAACTTGAAGCCACATAGCAAAAGCCTACTAGGATGGAGCACCCTATCCATTGGCAACATATTGGCATTGTGTTCTATCTCCTTCTCACTCTCTATTTCTATCCCTTGTGGGTAATGATGGATAGGATTCATGTATCAAAAGGTGTAACCAAAATCATGATTGTCATGCTCCTTTAATTTTGAGAGGAAGGAAGCATGGTTTATATAACATGAAGAAACAAAAGGTCATTGGTGGTAGAACTTAAGTTATCACTGGGAGACAACCAGTCAACTAAGTAGTCAGTCTATTCGGTTAAATGGAGTGCACTAGCTCATTATGGAACTAATCAACTGACTTATTGATCTTGTCCAGTCGATTGGATGGACTTCTAGTCAATGGTTGGATTTTAAGTCGATCATTGGGTTGATCAGGTCCAGTTAGTTGATTGGACTTTCTAATCAATCAATTGGGCTTATATACATTCTATCATTTCTCTAATTGAATACATAAAACTTCCGGTAACCAATTAATATTGTGTATATGATTATATTCCTCTTCCATGTGCATCATATGTGTGTGACCCTCTAAGATCCACATTACATTGGTAGTGATGTCTATAATCATATTACTACTATACAAACAATGAATGTATCTATAAAGACTTAACTTCCACCCAAGTGATTAGATAAGTTGGAGAACAACTTTAATCTAGTGATGTAACAAGTGTTTCAATGATTGTATAATTCCTTTTAATTTTATATATAGATTGAATTTGAGGCATGAAAATGTCATCCTCTCAATGTTCAGTCCTTGTTCCTTGATCCAGAGTAGGCTATTTGAGATGCACGTGAGCTCAATATCATATATTGACATATGAGCATGGCCATGCATTTCATAGTCTGACTCATAAAGTGGATGGAATAAGACTCCAATGGGAGGAACAAATTTCATCTATATCACTCACAAAAACCCACATGTGTCACAGTATACCAAAGTACCACTTCTATGGATAACCTTATTTAAGGTCACGTTGAGTAGTGTTAAATCACACTGGAAAATATGTGATTATCACAATGACTTGATGACCGAGGACCACAATCACCATTATCACATTGAGATATGATTTTGACTATAAATTATGGCTTACATGTATCATACTCCAGTTAGGTCTATTCGGGACACTTGTTCATTTTACTTACCTATGTGTTTGACTTGATATCCAATATCATGACTACTGAGTGTATTCATTGGCCAGCACACATACTATCTAGATGTATTATTTTTGTCATAATTTACTCAATAATATTTGAATATGGACTTAGACAAGAATGAATACTCTTAGCATACACATGATACTATGTTCAGGTCCTCAACTTGAAATCACATCATTGATTCATATGTTCTTAGGAACTAAGTAACTACCATATTCATTCATTATATCATATTGAAGCTGTTGAGACCTCTCTTTTGATCAATATAAAAACCAACCATTAGAGAGAAACACTTAGCCTAAATGCATATTATGAAACAACACAACTAATCATAAACAAATCTGATTAACACATTATAAGAAAAACAATGTAAACTTTTCATTTTTCATAAAGACCTCATAATCAATATCACATCAAAACTGAAAATATTCAGTATCAAAAATGATAATCAACTCATTAAAATCAGATTCAAATCTTAGTACTCATATGTAGCTCAATTTACATCAGTTACATGTACACAAAACAACAAACTCGATATACTATCCATCCTAGGAAAGAGAGAGTATAGGTGCATTCTACTCTACAATATTTATTTATTGATTCTTCTTTGTGACATGTAATGACCTCACTTTTCACTGTCCCCCAATTAAGGAAAGACCTTAAAGTGGAGATCCATTACCTGAATTCCCAAGATCCAGATTTAGAAAATAACAATAATAGAAAATAAGTCCTATTATTTCACAAATATTGTTTACAAAATGTATAGTGAAACTCTTCCAAGGAGCTACATGAATTTTCAAGTTGAAACTATTACATATGACAAGAAGTGTTACACCTAACTAATCCTCCTAACTTAGTTTTATTATTTTCTTTTGATTTCATCTGGCTCACCATGTCTTGTGCAATCTTCATATTTAGAATTTACCTAAACCGCAAAAAACTAAAACACAGTCAGCATATTTCTATACTATGTGGTGCAAACAAAATATATGCATGTAGGTGTAACAACATAACAACCATATCAACAAATAATACTAAATAATAGAGCATGCATTTTCTATTATAATGTCTCAGCATAATTTCTCAAACTACATGGTATGCACATTCGTTGGGGACAATCTCTATGGAGTACCCTCTAGTTGGGGGTTTTGTTCCTGCGGTGAACTCTCATAACCTTCCCTCTCCCAGGCTTGGTTTAGTATCGACCTTCCTTTCCTGGCTTTGCCTATTAGTGACCTTCATTTTTGGCTTGATCGCTAGTCATCAAAATGACTTCCTTTCTCCCACTTGTACATTCAACCCTGCAAAGATAGCATCATGGGTTTGAGCAAGTTATGTTCATATAATATGATACACATAGGGCTTCATAGTTTGCATGAAGTAAAGAAACTACCAAGCAGTTTCATTGCAAACCATTCGCGAAACTTTGCAAAACATCAGAAGTAAATAGAAGTGAATAATTCATAATCGTAACCACGTACCTCATTTCCATGCAAAAACTGTGCAACATGTACTTCAAGCTTATATCTAAACATCAAAGCATTCAACAAAATCAACTAACATTATATGCATGTATGTATACTCTAAGCTGTTACAAATCATATTCAAGTCATATTAATCTAACATATGTCCTAATCTAGGGTCTAGGGTTGTCTCAGGTTTGGGTAAGGAATAAGGGTACAAACCCTAATTCCATTCCATCATGATTCATTGATTTAGTAGTCCAATTTAGACATTAGGAAAAACTCTATTATCAAATTTAAGATATAATTGCATTAAGATTTTATGCAACCTATGATCATATGACAAAGAATATTAGGTTCTAAACTACAACTATAGTGTATATGACTCAAAATATTAACCATGATCATTATCATCCAAATTGTATCAATGAGTTAGAATCTCACCAAGTTGAACATATTAGGTTACTATGAACCTCTATATTAGACCATGGGCATCAACATCATCATAAGTTATAAGCATTGGTTTCAAAACCCTAACTCATCATATGTATTATTATTCTCTTAAGAAACCCTAAATATTCATTTTCTATTGTCATCATCATGTAATTCCATTTTATTTAATCAGATTAGGTTATATCTCAAATTCAGCAAACTAAATGAGTTTGGCATTGTAATTATTAAAACTAGGGTTTGTGCACTTTAATCACCCTAATTTCATGAACTAGATATACTTTTAGAACAAGTAGCATATTTAGGTACTGAAGGTATTTTATTTGGATTCTACATCTTTTTGTAATCATTTTTACATATAATATTGATATATTCGGATCTTCTTGGAAATTTCTAGGATTTTTGGAAGATGTACATATTATTAGGGATATGCTAAAGTATATACCTTGCCTAGTGGGGCAAGTGTTGGCCTATGATTGGCCATGCTAGCACGGACCACAACCAAGTTTCCTACTAGCCAGATGTGGCTCAACACTCTCTAGACTTCTAATTAAGCCAAACCAATCCAGTCTGATCTGGTCCTCCTCTTCTCTATAGCCACATACCAGAACCTAGGCTCCACCTACTTCATGAATTGTTTTCATTTCTTGGGTAGTTTTCAGTGAGCATTATTTTAGAAGGGGGTCATCCCCCAATACTAGTTGTTGACCTAGTGCTCTCACTGACCTTCAGAGGTCTCCACGACATCATTTTGGGTGTCACAAGGCCATGCCTTCCTTGGTCGTGAATCTCCAGCAATGAGAATCTAGTATTAATATGGAAGGAGTGTTTCTTGATCATACAACTATTCTAGGGCGAGGATAGGTCCAATGATCCTTCATGTATGCAAGTTAATTCATAGGAAGAGAAAAAAGGAGGTTGGGTATCCCTAAAGCCCATTCCTCATACCTACTCACTGCCTGCAATGGAAATGGCGAGGTTAAGGCAAGAAGGGGGGTTATTCTACCCTTATATAGAACTAGATCTCACAATTCAAACACTAAAAGATGGCTACTACAAACTCAGAGTTTGCATCCTTGTCAAATACTTTTTAATCCTTGATTGCCAAATAAAATGGTTAGAGAAGTTATAGATCTATTTTCACCCCTACTTTCCTTATTTGGCTAGAGGTTGCAAACTACATAGGTTGTACGACACACATCCAGGGTTAGTGAAAAAGTCATTGGAAACCAGGGTCGGGTATCAATAAATAGAGTGTTGGTATGTACGCCCTGAGAGCCAATCATGGGATGATTGGTGGGATACATTAAGATTGATTTGATAAATATCAAAGGCAAGCTTCCAATTCCTTCTGTTTCAGTCATATGAGATAATGATAGAACAGATTGAATGTCTAGAGAATGACAATACTCAATGACGTATGCTTTCAGGTTAAGGACCTGAACGGTGAGATCATATGGATGCTAAGAGTTTGTACATTCTTATTATGTCCCTAGGCGGATGTCATTGTGGAAGGTAGATAGACAGCAATGACACACAAGACTAGATTGTGGTGTTGGTTGATGACAAAATCTCATTAGTCACGATATGGAGATATCAAACCAAACACATAGGTACTTGTTAGAGAACAAGTGTACCAGATATACCCACCGTGATTTTGACACATGGAACCATGACATGGTAGTCCCATTCAGTTCTCACAGTGATGGTGGTGAGTGTGATCCTTTGACCTGAAATCACAACACTCAACACATGTCGTTGGGTACACTTTGACATCATCAAACGCAGTCCTGAAACATGGGTTGTTATAAAGGTGATGATTGGGTGGCTTTGACACATGGGGCTTTTGAGGGGTGAGTGATAGATATGGGATTTGTCCCTCCTGAGGGAGTTTGATATCCATGGCCACTTGATGAGTAGCATTGAGATAGGCGTGCACGCATGTGTGAATCAGTATGTGACATTGATGTCAAACATATCTCCTCCAATCTACTCTGAGATCAAGAAAGTGAATGAACATTGACAGGATGATTGTTCCATTCCTCGAGTTCATTTGGGATATCAGTGACAAAGGAATTATACATTCACTGTAACACCATTCACGGATTGTAGGATTGAAAGTTCTTATCCAACTTTCCTTTTCACTTGGGTAGCACTGATGTGTGACTAGGCACCGCTCTTTGCTTCTGAAGTCATAAGTGTTATGGACTTTCACTGCCAACGTGAAATGGACTTGTTGGGTCACACACATAGGATTTAACCTGGAAGAGGAGTTTATCCACAAACTATGTTTAAATTGATTACTAAAGGAGTTTGGTGTTCAATTAAACACTCAATCAATTGATAGCTCAGTATCATAGTGTTCAAGGAGTTGGACCAATTGATTAGAGTATCAGATTGATTGAAACTGCAATTGACCAATTTTGCATAGTCTACACTCCCAACCGATCGGCTCATGTGATGAACTGATCGGCTCAGGTTGGTGAACCGATCGGCTCATGTGATGAACCGATCGACTCAGGACAGGGTGAGATGACCGGTTCAAGGGTTGACCCAATCGACTCAATTGGTCCAAACGAGCAAGTTGGGAAAGTCAGGTTGGCAAAATATTTCTCTTCGTTTCACTTGTCTAATTTGATTGGAATAAGGATTGGTATTTGGATCAATTCGAAACAAAAGAGGAAAAGTCAATCGAGAACTGACTAGGGAAGTGAACCGACTGGTTCAGAAGTGAACCGATCGGCTCAGGTGTCCCAACCGATCAGTTGATGTATGAACTGATCAGCTCAGGTCCCCAACCGACCGTTTCATACTTGAAACGATCGGTTCAGCTGGCGCAGTTGGTTGTTTTGTGGAAAATCTTGAACCCTTCTACTCATGCTTTAATCTCACATTGCCCGGGGTAGAGAACCATGTCCCATGAATCTCCTATATATATAGGGGTATTGGGGGCTTCTCAAACAACAACAACTCAGAACACCAGTTGCTCTACAAAGTTTTCATTCTCTCTGGTTGTGGTAACCGAGAGAGCCTGAGCAAGTGCTACCCGATAAGGGAGGCACAACAAGGGAAACACAACTACAGAAAGGCAACTGGTTGCAGGAGAGTGTGTTGGCAAATAGTACGTTGATAGGAGGGTGCGACTCCTTCCGATTCCTTGTGGGACAAGGAGATCAGAGTTCCAGGTGGTCCGTGTGGACTACTTCAGAGGCGGGAGACTTCTGCCACTTGGAAGACAACTGTCAATCCTGACAGTCCTAGTGAGACGAGGAGCTACACATACACTGTCCAAGACTGGAGGTGAAGACCGTGCAAGCCATGAGGTAACGTTGTCTAGCAAGCCTCGGGACAAGGTATGACTCCACAAACCATCCTTCCTACTGTATAGACGTTGATACGATTCCTTTTCTGGGTTTGGGAGAAGAAAATTTTTTGTTTTTGCTGCCTTGTTTGTCTCCCCTATAACCTAAAAGTGGTATCAGAGCCACGTCAACTGCTCTATACTTTAGGGTTATCGATATGATCGATTTTAGTTTGTCGCCTTTATTTATTACATACGATGCGAATAAAATAGGCTTTATGCATGTCCAATCTTAAATCCACAAATCCCAAAATACATATATGATATGTAATATGAATGCACTCAATATGCGTCGCCCTTAAACGAGTTTTGTGGTGGATGTATAGTGTGATTATGGCAAATAAGCCCTATGTATGTGCGCTTGGTTGAATGTGGTTGCTTATATCTCAGTCTGCACACCGATTCCCTATCTCCTATTCCTGATGTAACTCGAGATAACTCGAGATTTCTTTCCTACCTTTGCTCCCCCCGAATGTAACTCGGGGTTTAACAATCTAAAAGTAAATAGGATAGATCTTTTTATTTCCTATTATGTCAAAGAATGATGGACAACCTGATGATGACTAAGACTATCAGTTCAAGGAGTGAACTGATCGGTTGGTGATCCAGATAGTCGGTTCAAGGAGCGAGACGATCGGGTGGCGGCCATGAGGAGATGCACGATGACCAGGCGAACCGATTGGTTGGAAGAGCCAACTGATTGACTGGTGGCACCCAGATGACTGACCTGGGTGAGTAGGTCATTCATGTGATGAGTTGATCAACTCAGACGTCTATAGCACTTCATCATGGATAGGCTGCATGTGATGTGGACCTAGATGACTGTGATTCCTCTTGGCTCGAGGAATCACATTAGGATGGCCATAATCATCGCTTTTATCGTTTCAAATGTTTTTGTGGGATATAGCATGTATATGATACGTATTATGTATTGTGGTGATTGGATATGTATATGTACCTATAAAACCAAATCCCTCATTTAAATATTACTGTTTTAGATGCCTTCCAAATGCAACACACGTAAAAAGCTTGATCGGCCAAGTGTGGGCACACCCTAGCATGGTACACCGTCTATCTCGTGGAAGCGTGAAGGATGGATATGTGGGTGTGCCCTAGCAGGGTGCATATTCATCATGTTGGCTTTGGGTCGGACTTAACAAGGTGACCTAGATAGGATCTAGCACCTTGAGGCATGGAGGTGATCATGGTAAGGAGTTGTGCATGACATCTTTCAAGAGTTGCATATGATGCAATTGGAAAAAGTTGCCTACCGACTTTGGCAAAGTGTTTCCATAACTCACTATGTTATCACTAGAGCACAGTAACATGTGGGACATGTTTGATGATCACTATGAATATGATTCAAGGGTGATTGGCTCGTAGTGCAAGTGGGAGTCTGTTGGTATGTATGCCCTAAGAGCCAATCATGGGATGATTGGTGGGATACATTAAGATTGATTTGATAAATATCAAAGGCAAGCTTCCAATTCCTTCTAGTTCAGTCATATGAGATAATGATAGAATAGACTGAATGTCTAGAGAATGATAGTACTCAATGACATATGATTTTAGGTGAAGGACTTGAATGGTGAGATCATACAGATGCTAAGAGTGTTTACATTCTTATTATGTCCCTAGTCGGATGTCATTATGGAAGGTAGATAGAAAACAATGATACATAAGACTAGATTGTAGTGTTGGTTGATGACAGAATCTCATTAGTCATGATATGGAGATATCAAACCAAACACATAGGTACTTGTTAGAGAACAAGTGTACCAGGAAGACCCACTATGAGTTTGACACATGGAACCATGACATGGTAGTCACAGTCAGTTCTCACAGTGATGGTGGTGAGTGTAATTCTTTGACCTGAAATCACTACACTCAACACATGTCGTTGGGTACACTTTGACATCATCAAACACAGTCCTGAAACATGGGTTGTTATAAAGGTGATGATTGGGTGGCTTTGACACATGGGGCTTTTTAGGGGTGAGTGATAGATATGGGATTTGTCCCTCCTGAGGGAGTTTGATATCCATGGCCACTTGATGAGTAGGATTGAGATAGGCGTGCATGCATGTGTGAATCAGTATGTGATATTGATGCCATACATATCTCCTCCAATGTACTCTGAGATCAAGAAAGTGAATGAACATTGATAGGATGACTGTTCCATGCCTCGAGTTCATTCGGGATATCAATGACAAAGGAATTATACATTCACTGTAACACCATTCACGAATTATAGGATTGAAAGTTGTTCTCCAACTTTCCTTTTCACTTGGGTAGCACTGATGTGGGACTAGGCACTGCTCTTTGCTTGTGAAGTCATAAGTGTTATGGACTTTCACTGCTAACGTGAAATGGACCTGTAGGGTCACACACATAGGATTTAACCTGGAAGAGGAGTTTATCCACAAACGATGTTTAGATTGATTACTAAAGGAGTTTGGAAGTTCAATTAAACACTCAATCAATTGATAGCTCAGTATCATAGTGTTCAAGGAGTTGGACCAATTGATTAGAGTATCAGATTGATTGAAAATGCAATTGATTGATTTTGCACAGTCTGCACTCCCAACCGATCAGCTCATGTGATGAACCGATCAGCTCAGGTTGGTGAACTGATCATCTCATGTGATGAACCGATCGGATCAGGACAGGGTGACACGACTGGTTCAAGGGTTGAACCGATCGGCTCAACTGGTCCAAACGAGAAAGTTGGGAAAGTCAGGTTGGCAAAATATTTCTCTTCGTTTCACTTGTCCAATTTGATTGGAACAAGGATTGGTATTTTGATCAATTCAAAACAAAAGAGGAAAAGTCAATCGGGAACTGACCAGGGCAGTGAACCGATCGGTTCAGAAGTGAAATGATCGGCTCAGGTGCCCCAACTGATCGGTTGAGGTATGAACTGATCGGCTCAGGTCCCCAACCGACCGTTTCATGCTTGAAACGATCGGTTCAGCTGGCGTAGTTGGTTGTTTTTGTGGAAAATCTCGAACCCTTCTACTCCTGATTTAATCCCGCATTGCCCGGGGTAGAGAACCCTATCCCATGACTCTCCTATATATATAGGGGTATTGGGGGCTTCTCAAAAAACAACAACTCAGAACACCAGTTGTTCTGCAAAGTTTTCGTTCTCTCTGGTTGTGGTAACCGAGAGAGCCCAAGCAAGTGCTACTCGATAAGGGAGGCACGGCAAGGGAAAGACAACTGTAAAAAGGAAATTGGTTTTAGGAGAGTGTGTTGGCGACTAGTACATCGACAGTAGGGTGTGACTCCTTATGATTCCTTGTGGGACAAGGAGATCAGAGTTCCAGGTGGTCCGTGTGGACTACTTCAGAGGCGGGAGACTTCTGCCGCTCGGAGGATAGATGTCAATCCCGATAGTCTCGGTGAGAACAGGTGATGCACAGACACCATCCAAGACCGGAGGTGAAGACTGCACAAGCCACAAGGTAACGTCGCCGAGCAAGCCTCGGGACAAGGTATGACTCCACAAACCATCCTTCCTACTGTATAGACTTTGACGCGATTCCTTTTCTGGGTTTGGGAGAAGAAATTTTTTTGTTTCCGCTGCCTTCTCTGTCTCCCCTATAACCCAACATAGATTCCCAATGTATTTATCACAATTAGCCCCCTATTTCCTTCTTGATTTTCTATAGGCAACTAGAAGCGTCCTATTGCTGTGAAATTTTGATGGAAATTATTAATGCATTTCCCAACTTATATCTAATGTTTAGGATTTGTTGAGATAACTTCCATAGCTAAAACTTTATGTTTAAGCATTTCCCTAAAACAAGTACCCACATCACATGGAAAGTCTTTTTCTTCTTAAATTCTAGAATTATCTTAGTTTCCCTACTATCTTTAAGTATTCCAAACATCATATCAAAATATCCTTATTTGATGCCTCAAAACTTGTATTGCAAGTCTGATTTAGATATTTACTCCATTAATTATCTAAATTACAAATTATCTTATAATCTTTTTGAAACTTGTATACTATTCAATATTGCAATTATCTAACAATTCACAAAATCAATATAATTTATTTGTGCATGAAATATCTTATTTTTTACATTTGAGCCACCAGTATCTATTTACAAAGCAAATAGTCTTGTGGGCCTCAGTTGTGCCATAGGTTAACCCATGCCACAAAAGTAACATTATTATTTTATCATTTACAATTAGGGAATTTTCTTATCAAATCAAGCCTTATATTCATAGAATTCAAATACCAAATTTGAGTATCTTACATTCATCCCTCCTTAGAAGGAATTTTGTCCCCATAATTCGAACTTAGTAAAGTGAATGATAACTCAACTTAGCTTCAAACCTCAAGGTTAGCAACCCCTTCTTGGATATCTTTATTTTGACTATCTTTAAGAACTTCTTCATATGCAAAGTTCTAGGGTTGGAATCCAAATTCAATTATCCATTGCCTGATACCATCACTTGGAGATTACATTTTCACTTGTGTTTCCAATTTCACTTGGTGATTACCTTTTCACCTAAATTTCCTACTATTATTCATCTATTTTTATAAAAGGGGGAGGTAACGCCTGAAAACCCTGCATTACACCATTAAACTCAACTTAGGGTATTCATTCAAATATATTTTTATTTCTTTTAAACATAGAATGTGTCTACCCAATATCTCTCACTAATAACAAGATGAAATAAGCATTTGGTTCCAGTCCAAATACAAAGTTCATCCCATTCCAAGAGCAGAGATGGTTTGCTCACACATTATCTTTTAATTTCAAATTTTAGATTGAATAACTCTCATCAGTGACTCCAAACCATGAATACTTTTCAGTTCCACAACCCCTTTTGTTTCTTATATTCCATGCAGTCACATGGAAAATTGAGTTTTCATATTTCTTGCCTTTATACACAACTCCCTTTAAGATTTTATTCCAAACATCATTGCATGACTTCTTGTATTCTCTACATCTACATCTCATGTCTCATTAGCCTTAGCCATTCCCTTAAGATTTCTAGGGGTATATGTACTTCTGGAGTGATTTCTTCATGACCCCCAAGGGTCTTATGCACTTATGGAGTGCCTCTCACTTTTTCCCCTTGGGGCTCATCAACTCATAAAGGTGGGCAATCTCATGACCCCATGGGCCTTGGGTACATATGGAAGGCTATCTCCTGATCTCACCATCTTATGCACCCAAACCATGATCACATCCTGACCTCATAGGTCTTATGTACATTTAATCATCCCTACTTTACCTTAGGGTTGATTTTGGTCTCTACCCTCCCCATGGTTTATTGAGATGTCATAACTTTATTTCATTACTCATTTTTCTTGAGGTTTCTCTGGTAATATTCAAGCACATTATACCCTTTTAATTTGTTTGACCCAGATTTCCTTCACCTTTGATGGTGCAAATTATTCACTTTATGTCTTTTCATTGGACTCATGATGACCATCCCCTCTAGGCTTGATCACATATTGTCAGTCACTTTTGTAGTAACTTTTCCTCATGTCCCTCAGAGATGGCATATCTGAGTTCAAAGCATTATACTCAATATATGTGCTTTCATGCTTCATACACTTAATCATTCAAGCTTTAGGTGGCATTGAAGGTTATTTCCATTCTTAAACTGATTTCTGTACTCACCCCTCTATGAACTAAGACAAGATAAACTAATACTTTGCATTAACAAAAGATGACAAAATCAAGATTTATATTACCGTAAGAGAACATGTATTTTAGGTATATTTTCCACTATATCAACCATGCATCTACTACCTGAGAGTTGAACACATTAAGGCCTTATGATTTACTACCAAAGAGTTGAAGGGCTTAGATGTAATGGAACACATATATTATGTTTCATGTGTTCAAGATTATTTATACATAAAAATAGCATGATGGCATACAAGAACATTTTTTTCATTTAATATCATACGCCAAGTATTTTCTACAAAAATGCAGCTATACTATATAGTAGGCCAACTAAGAGGTAAAGTGCACCTTGAAACAAAAAAGGGACAAATATAATCACAACATATTTTTCATGTCAACTACAACCACATTTGATGTTTATAATGAATATTATCTCATTTAACTTCCTCATATTAGGTTGTAAACTTTATTAAAGGTTCATCCTGAGATTAGCCAGCTATTTCACATTATCATAACTCATGCATATGGCTAGCCAATTGTAGATAGAGAATTATGAAACCATTTCTAAGTCTTCCATCCTGTCATATCCATGCATCACCTCTCAAGGTTGGATCATTTTTAGATGTATATTATATTATAGTTGTGCTAAACAAACGTGTATGAGTGGCTTGTCAAGCATATATCAAAAAGTCCAATGGAGGTTCCCCTAACCCATTTATTGAGAGAGGTGTCGTTCTCAATATCTATGAGCTCACAACTCTATGAGTATTATATGCCCTAGATTTGTCTCCCCTATTTTCTCATGGGTTCTCAAGTCTACCTCATTAGCACCGATCATCAATTTCACAAGATATAGGCACTCAAGCACAAACTGAACCAAAACATGACATGGCATTCTCTCATGGATCTCTACTCATCAAATATTCTTACCCGACTCTCTCTTTCTCTTAACCAAATACAAGAGTCCTATGTAGGGAACCACCAAACCTAGCATGATGCTTCACAACATGCAAACATTCCTTACCTCCTTAAGATCTTGGGGCTCTCTCTCCATCGCTTAGATGTTAGGTACTCATATCATATACACATATATGTAGGCATTCTCTTTCTCTATCTCTAGGGTTTGGTTCATTTAAGGACATGTAGGGTACAACAAGCCTATTGGAATCATGCATAAAGAAATTCAACTCATTCACACAATGGTATTCTAGTTTAGGACATATCACAACAAATATTTCTCATAATTTATCATATTTTAGAGTTTAGGTTTCTGAACTTTTCCCCCTATGTCTCATTCTATATGGAGTTAACCCCATAACTGGTCCTAACACTATAGGTCCTCCCTTATAGAATATATCGAGAATCTTATGATTCACATCTTATCCAAACATAGCTTATCTTATCTCGAGAAGTACTCTTACTTGTACTTTCAAATCTTAGGTCAAGTCCTCCAACCTGGAATCAAATTCTCAAATCCATCTGAGATCATCATAAAACATATTATGCCATTATATAAAACTTAAATCATATCATCTAAACATATTTCATCTATCCCATCCATCACATATTCCAACAAGGCGTTAGACGTTGAATCTAGAGCTAAAGAGTTTTTGGGTATTCCCCCACCCCAAGAGATTGATTTTGAGATCAATCTGGTCCCCACAACGCAACTAATAGCTCAGACACCATACAGGATGGCATCGACAGAGATGGTAGAGTTGAAGAGATAGTTGCAAGAACTGCTTGATAAGGGTTTCATCAGGCCGAGTACGTCGTCGTGAGATGATCCAGTGTTGTTCGTGAAGAAGAAGGATGGGTCTATGAGGTTGTGCATAGACTATAGATAGTTGAACAAGGTGACGATAAAGAATAAGTATCCTTTGTCGAGGACAGGTGACATTTTGATCAGTAGTGTGGTGTGATAGTGTTCTCAAAGATAGACCTGAGGTCATTATATCACCAGTTGAGTATCAAGGAGGATGACATACCCAAGTCGGCCTTTAGGATGAGGTATGGTCACTATGAGTTCATGGTTATGATGTTTAGGCTAACCAATGCACCAGCTGTATTCATGGATTTGATGAACATAGTGTTTCGGCTATTTCTTGATCAATTTGCAGTGGTCTTCGTAGATGACATCCTGATATACAATCGTGATAGTCAACAATATGAACAACACCTTCGTCAGGCATTAACCGTGATGAGACGGCACCAGCTTTATGCTAAGTTTAGAAAGTGTGATTTTTGGTTGAAGAAGGAAGATTTCTTGGGACATGTTATATCTCTTGAGGGCGTACGTGTGGATCCTAAGAAAGTGGAGTCTGTGATAGAATGGGAGCAGCCTAAGATGTTGACAGAAGTGTGTAGTTTTCTAGGTTTTGTAGGATATTATATGAGGGTCATCAAGGACTTTAGCACTATTTCCTTACCCCTAACTAAGTTAACAAGTAGGGTTGTGTCATTTGTTTGGGACGACAGATGTCAACGTGCTTTTCAGACCTTGAAGGAGAAGTTTTCAAGTGTACTGGTTCTGGTCTTTCCTGAGCAAGGAAAAGGATACATAGTCTTTTTTGATGCATCTAGGAATGGTTTGGGTTGTGTGTTAATGTAGGACAAGCAAGTGGTTTCTTTTGCTTCCTAAAAGTTTAAGAAATACAAGGAGATTACCCGACCCACGATATGGAGTTAGTAGCAGTAGTTCATGCTCTAAAGATTTGGAGGCACTACCTATATGGGGAGAAGTGCCTAATCTTTACAGATTACAAGAACCTAAAGTACATATTTTCACAATAGAAAATGAATATAAGGTAGCGTCGTTGGATGGAGTTGATCAAATACTATGAGTGTACGATCAATTATCATCCAAGGAAGGCGAATGTCATAGCAGATGTATTGAGCAGGAAGTCTTCATCTTCTCCTATGGATAGAGCCCATTTGAGTTCTTTGATGTGCTACAAGTGAAACATGTTGGTCTCCTTGCGCCAGATGAATGTCAAGTTGGAGGTCTCTTTGCTAGAAGATTAGTTAGCACATCTATAGGTGAAGCCTACACTAAAATAGCAGATCAAAGTGGCACAACAGATGAATATCATGATACAACAGATTCAATTAGAGTTCGAAAGTGAGAAGTGTGATGGTTTCCACGATTCAGATGATGGGATAGTTTGTTACAATGATAGAATAGTGGTTCCTGATGCTAATGACCTAAGGAGAATGGTGTTGGAAGAGGTTCATTCATCTATGTATGATATGCACCCAGGTTTCACTAAGATGTATCATATTCTAAAGGACATGTATTGGTGGCCAGGCTTGAAGAAGGACGTGGATTAGTTTGTTGCAAGGTGTGTTGTATGTCAACATGTTAAAGAAGAGCATCACAAGCCTATAGGAACGTTACAACCATTGCATATACCATAGTGGAAGTGAGATCATATGACTATGGACTTTGTGGTTGGTCTGGTTAGGAAAGATAAAGGCCATGATTCCATTTGGGTGATCGTTGACATATTGACCAAGCCAGCACATTTTCTTCCCGTGAAAATGACGTTCACAGTAGAGAAGATTACCCAAATCTATGTGGATGAGATAGTGTGTTTGCATGGTGTTCTAGAAACTATCGTGTCTAATAGGGGTCCCCAGTTTATGAGTCATTTTTGGGAGTGACTGCACACAACTTTGGGTACATTGTTAACATTTTGCACAACTTTTCATCCACATACAGATGGTCAATCTGAGAGGACAATTCAGACCTTAGAGGATTTGTTGACGGAATGTGTTCTTTAGTTTTCAAGAAGTTGGGATATACATCTTAGTCTGATAGAGTTCTCTTACAACAACATCTATTAGAGTAGCATTGATATGGCACCTTATTAGGCATTGTATGGGAGACATTTTAGATCATTGTATTGTTGGTACGAGATAGGTGAGTATCAGCTTCTTGGTCATGAGCTTGTGCAACAGACAACATAGAAGATCAAGGTAATCTAGCAACAATTGAAGGCAGCACAGGACTGACAGAATTCATATGCAGATAATTGACGTAGACCCTTAGAGTTCCAAGTGGGAGACAAGGTATATCTGAAAGTCTCTCCTTGGAAAGGTGTCTTGAGGTTTGGGAAGAAGGGTAAGTTAGATCCCAGGTTTATGGTACCTTACCTAGTGATGGCATAAGTTGGGAAGGTGGCCTACGGGTTAGATCTGCCACCTGAGCTGCACAGACTGCATCCAGTGTTTCATGTGAGTATGTTGAGGAAATTCCATCTGGATATAGAGATGATGTCGCAACTAGTAGAGGTAGAGCAAGATGAGGATATGACCTATGTGGAAGGTCCAATTTTGATCCTTGACTGAAGAGTGAAGAAGATGAAGAAGAAGGACCATGTTCTTGTGAAGGTTCTTTAGCATCATCTTGTTGTTGAGGAAGCCACAGCGGAGCTCAAGGAAGATATGAGGAGGAAATACCCCTCTCTTTTCTCTTAGGGTTTTGGGAGCAAAATTCCGGTTAGGGGTTTATGGCTTGTAAGGGCCCTGACCTACATTTTGGGAAAACCATGTTTGTTTTACCTAAATATGTTGCTTAGGACCTTGCTCTAATCATCTGAGATGTAATTTGGGCATGTTGGAAGCTTAAGTTTCTTGTTTGAGCTTGTTTGGTTGATGCTTGAGTTTTGTGGTGAGGTTTTGGTGCAAGTTGCAATCCACCCAGAGTTAGTGTTGATATGAAAATTTTCCAACCCTTGAGTGTTCCTTCTCTCTCTTGGAATAATCTAGACGAGAGAGAGAGTGATGGGTACCTTCTTTGGGTCTTGGTTGTGTAGTGACATCCTTGGTGACGTTTTGGACACATGTGTGAGGTGTGCCTTACACCTAGATGTGTTGTCTCGGGTTTGAGAGCCCTAGAGAGGTTGTGTATCGGTTTGTGAGTGTGTAGGGTTGCACCCTATGAGTTTATGAGTGTGTAGGGTTGCACCCTATCGGTTTGTGAGTGTGTAGGGTTTCACCCTATCGGTTTGTGAGTGTGTAGGGTTGCACCCTATTGGTTTTCGAGTGTGTAGGGTTGCACCATATCGGTTTGTGAGTGTGTAGGGCTGCACCCTATCAATTTTTGAGTGTGTAGGGTTTCACCCTATCGGTTTGTTGATGTGTCGAGATGTGGTATCGGGCATGAACTTGGTAGGAGACCTAGTGGGTGAGACCTTATCTACACCTTATCACCATGTCTTGCATGAGGTTGTGCATGTGGCTATTTCTTGTGGACAAGTGGCACCTAAGCTCCTAAGGTGGTGACATATTTTCCATGATCCCTCTCTCATCCCTCTTATATATATACTCCTTTCTCTCCATGTAAGGGGATCTGTTTGGCCATATTTGCATTCACTCTTCCTTGGTGGATGACCTTGAGAAGTTTAAGGAGCTAGAGGATCTCTCTTGGAGCTTGGTGGACGAGTTCCAAGTTGTGGTGTTCCTTAGTCATCCTTCATCTTCTACCTTGGTAAGCCATGTTCCCTAGCTCTCTCTTCTTCTTCTTATTCTTCTTCTTCTTATTCTTCTCAACCATGGATCTTGGATACCTTATTTCCACCTTGAACCCTCCTAACTTTGGTATCATCTTCTTCCTTGGAGATGTGGTGGTGACCGAGTTTAGTGGATCATCTTCTACCTTGAGATCATGAGCTTAGACCATGATTTTGGAGCTTGGATCTTGGTCGCGATCCTTGAGGTGGGTTATATAACTCTTAACCTCCTTTTTTATTATCACTCTTTATATGTTTATGATGTTCTTCATCTTTAGTACATTTCACATGTTTACATGTTGGTAGTTTTTGGTGGTTTTGGGATCTATTTTGGAGAAGGGGCTTCATCTAAGTTGTTGTCCATGTTTTCCACCTTCTTTCCATGATAGTAGGTGGTTTAGTGACTGGGTGTCCTAAGGTTGAAGATGACTAGATCGACACATTATGATGTGTGACCGTCATGACTTGTGGAGCTACAAACTGACACACCATATGACAAGTCATCACGACTTGGAGAGACCTAAGTCGACATGTTTTGTGGTGCTAATCCTATGTGTGATTGCTAAACTAATATGTGTTGCAGGGGGTATCCATTATGCTCTTGTTGTACATAAATCATTATTCCTTGATGAGGGTAATCCATCATGACCTAGAAGTTCCCTAAAACGATCTGCATTGTAGACCAAGACGCATTACTAACTGATGTTTTCGTTATGAGTTGCTACCCGACATACGTTGCTATCGTTTTAGCTCGTCATGGCTATGGAGGAACCTTGAGGAGTTGGTATGTTTTGGAGGCTAATCATGATGCCCTGGTTGGGTGGAGGCTGACACACCCTAGGGTGATGTTTCCCAATACACCTTAACATGTGATGCCCAGTTGAACCCTAACCCTAACAACTTGTTACCCCTAGTGTTGCTCGACATACCTAAGGTTCCTCGTCACAACATAGGTGTTGATGCCCGTAACACTTCAGGGTAGGGTTGTCTGATATGCTTTAGTTTCCCAATACACCTCTAGGTGGTGTTATCCGATACACTTATCAAGTTAGTCTCAACTGATACCTTGTGATGTTGGTGGTGTTACATCATGTTGATGGTAGGGTTACTTAATATGAGATAGTAAGTGTTGATGACGAGGTTACATATTATGATGTAATACCCTATGGAGTGGTTATGTGAATAATTACGAGTGTTGTTTTCTATAATCTTTATATCATGACATACCTTATTATGAGGATGGAAGTAATGATCTAAGGGTGGTTTTTTATCCAACCTTGTAAACCCTAATTGATTAAATAGAAACCCTAACCCTAATGATGTAATGTGAATGGCATGCATCCTATGCGATGGTAATGATGATAATGTATTATTCTTCTTATTACAAGTCTCTAACAATGCAAGTGATACCAATTGATAAACATAGCCATGTATGAGCTATAGTAATTATGATATGTGTGAATGGGCCTTGTGAGGCATGTGTGATATTAGCATCATTGAAATGGGAATTAAAGAGTCATATGACCTAATGATGGCTTATTGCCTTATATGAGATGATGATTTCCTCAGTGATGAGAGGAGGGGTTGTTACCCCAAGATATGTGATCGTTGTGATGAGAAATATGATGAATGGCAATTATCAAGTAATGATGTGATGAGATCACACCCTCTGTGCTCAAATATGTTCTGGTGATGTGTCATTCCCTTGTTTATGTAGAATTTGTTTGGAGTTTATACGTTGTAACTTGATTGATGCTAAAAGACACTTAAATGACATAATTAAATAAGTTGGATCTAATCATTAGTTTTCCATGTGCAATAGATCCATTCAGTGTTAGCATTTGTTGAATGGTGAAACAACTTTAACTCAGAGCACATATTTTTGAATATGAGGGGGTGAGTATGAATATCCCCTTACGTCTTGGTTATATAGGATTGCTTGGGGTCATACCCTAATAAGAGTGTGGTTGCGGTCATAGGTCAGTGATATGCGATACATGATTGGCTGCAGTCATATCCTGATAAGAGTGTGGATGCGTTCGTAGCTCTATCTTACTAGTGTTGTGACCTATACCAAGGTGGGCTAGAATTGTACAACTGGACTATATGTTGCTGATAGCAATCTGACTAATGATGTCACTACAAGTTCACTTGCACTAACTGAGGGGGTGAGGTCATAGATTTTGGCTCTTCCATTAGACCTTGTATGGCATCGATTTTGACTTAGCAGTGGTCGGTTGGATTTGGGTGGTATGACTCAAATTCCTGGGGCATAATAAAATGTGTAAATAGATGTGTAGTATATTTTTATAGGATCAAATACAAAATCATTAGATCAGGCGTTGATTGATCTTTATACTATATTATTGGTAGGGAATATACATGTTCTTCATATTCCTTTTAGATTATTAAGATGGTTCATAATCCATCAGTAATTTCTCATCCTATTAATAATGATCACTTGCTACTTTAGTTGTAACCTTACTACTTCTCTATTTATCTTATTTGTGATAATGATAGAGTTAGTGGAGAGTTATATCTCCCACTAAGATTAGGAATCTCACCCTGTAGGTTTCCTACATCCTTTTTAGGTGGACGTGCATGAAGAGGTTGAGATCGTGTGACATAGGTTGAGGAGTAGCAAGAGAGGCAGTAGCCGAAAAGGTTGGAAGTGTTGTTGGATGTCTTTTGTTGATAGAGTCCTAGAGTCTTCCTTGTACACTCAGGTCCTTGGGGATGTTTTCTAGACATTTTGTGGACATGCTTTTGATATGTGTTTGGCTTGTGTACCCTGTTGTATATAGCTGTAGTGGATGTATGTATATATGTTCTAGAATAGGGTCCCAAGTAACATGTTGATGGCACATGTAGTAAGTTTTTTGAGGCATGAAACCACTCATATGTAGAGGTTCTCACTGTTTTATAGTTTTATGAAAATGATTCTAATTTTTAGTATTTTCCAGTAATCTGTTGGTTTAATCTTCTTTCATGGTTTGGTTTTGAGTAATCTCACTTTGTATGGTGAGGGGAGTCACATTTAGGGACTACACCTTGCATATTAGGGTTTCTATATCCCTTGACCCACTTAGGGTTTTCCTAGACCAACCCTAGTTCTTTCTAAGGTTTTCCCTTATAGGTACAAACACATAAATCATTTTTCTTATATTTATCATTATTCCCACATTACATATACATTAATTGGGGGAGGATGTCTTAATCCTACTTCTTCTCAAAAACCCATTCTTGAGATGAGGAGGGAAGTTCCTTTTATGATTTATTTAACAAGGATATGAGACTTGGATGAAATTAGAGATGAGAAGCCTAGAGGATACATTACTTCCGACAATCTATATTTCTGGCTAGGAAGGTGTCACACTGTCTAAGGGTCCTTGTATACCAACTTAATAGTGCATATGAAAATATTGCCAACCCCAAAAGCTATGATCCTTTCTAGACACAATTACCCTTAGATTACACCCTAATAATTCTCTTTATATTCCTATAGATTACTTGAAACTATAAATTATTAAATTTTATTTGAAAATTTTGGGTTACTGATACCAAATGTAACAACCTCACTTTTTAGTGTCCCCTAATTAAGGAAGGACATTAAATTCGAGAGACATTACCTAAATTCCCAAGATTCATATTTAGTAAATAACAAATAATTCCAAGTAATTGCCATTATTTCACAAATATTTTTTAAAAATGTATAGTGAGACTCTTCCAAGGAGCTACATGAATTTTCAACCTAAAACTATTACATATGAGAAGAAGTGTTACACCTAACTAATCCTCTTGAGTTATCTTTAGTATCTTATTTTGATTTCATCTAGTTTATGATGTATTGTGCTATCTCCATATATGGCAGTAACCTAAAACGTCGATAAGCCAAAATGTGGTCAGCATAATTCTATAAGAGAATGTGGTGCAAACAAATATGTGCATGTAGGTTTAATAACATAACAACAATGTCAACAATTAGTATTAAATCATCAAACATGTATTTTCAATTATATCTTCTCAATGCATGATTTCTCAATCTCTATAGTATGCTCACCCAATGGGGGGATCTCTGTGGGGTACCCTATCATTGGGGGTTTTTGTCCCTGTAGTGGACTCTCATAGTCTTCTCTCTCCCAGGATTAGTTTTATATCAACCTTGTTTTCCCATCTTGGCCTATTAGTGACCCTTCTTACCCAGCTTGATCACCAGTCATAACAATGACTTCCTTTCTCCCACATGTACATTCTACCCTCTAGATATATCATCTTGGGTTTGAACAAGTTACGTTCATATAATATGATACACATAGGGCCTTATAGTTTGTAGGAAGTAAATTAACCACCAAGCAGTTTAATTGCAAAACATTAGTGAAACTTTAGAAAACCACAAAACTCAATAGGAGTGAGAAATCATAATCATAACAATGTACCTCATTTCCATTCAGAAACCATGCAACATGTACTTCAAGCATATATCCAAACATCCAAGCATTCAACATAATCAACCAAAATTATCAGCATGTTTGAATACTCTAAGGTGTTAACAATCATATTCAAGACATATTAATCTAACATATGTCCTAATCTAGGGTTTAGGGTTATCTCAGGTCTGGATAAGGAATACAGATACAAACCCTAATTCCATTCCATCATGATTCATTAGGCTTACCAATCCAATTTAGACAAAATGTTAAACGCTAATTATCGAATCTAACATATTATTGCATTAAGAGTTTATGCAACCTAAGATCATATGACGTAGTAGATTAGGTTCAAAAGTCAGATTATCATGTATATGAATCAGAATCTTAATCATGATCATTAGTATCCAAATTGTATCAAGGACTTAGATTCTAATCAAGGTGGACATATTAGGTTATTATGAACATGTATGTCATACCATGGCATTAAGATCATCATAAGTTATAAGGATTGATTTTAAAACACAAACTTATCATATGTATGATTATTCACTTTAAAACCTTAAATGTTCACTATCTATCATCTTCATCTCATAGTTCCATTTTATTCAATCACATCTGGTTATATATCAAATTGAGCATATTAAACGAGTTTGACGTGGTAATTATCAAAACTACATCGTGTACATTTTAATCACCCTACCTTAATGAACTAGCTATACTTTTAGAACAGGAATCATATAGTTATTGAAAGTAATTTCTTTGGATTCTAAATCTCTTTTCGATCATTTTGGTATATGATATCGATATATTAGGATCTTCCTGGAAATTTCTTGGGTTTTTGGAAGATGTACATAAGATTTGGGAAATGCTAAATCATATGCCTTGCCTAGTGGGCCAGGTGGTAGCCAACTATTGGCCATTCTACGATAGCCCACAAACAAGTGCCCCACTGGCCGGATGCGGCTCAGCACTCTCTAGACTGCTAGCTAAGTTGAATCAATCTAGTTTGATCTAGTCCTCCTCTTCTCTAGAGCCTCATACTAGAACCCAGGCCTTGACCTGCTTCGTGAATTATTTTTGTTATCTGGGTAGTTTCCGGTGAGCATGATTCTGCAAGGGGGTATCAATAATTAAATTCCATATGTATTTATTGAATTAGGTCCCTCTTTCCTTCTTGATTGTCTAAAGGCAACTAGAAGTATCCTTTTTTATGAAATTTTAAGGAAAACTCACTAATGCCTTTCCAAACCTATATCTAATTTTTGGGATTTGTTGGTATAATGTTCATAGTCAAAACTTTGTCTTTAAGTATTTTCTTAAAACAATTACCCACATCATGTGGAAAGTCCTTTTCTTCTCAGCTTCTATAATTATTTTAGTTTCCATACTATCTTTAAGTATTCTAAAATTCAGATCGAAATATCCGTATTTGATGCCTCAAAACTTGTATTGAAAGTTTGAGTTAGATAATTACTTCATTAATTATCTAAATCACAAATTATCTTGGAATTTTTTGAAACTTGTCTATTATTCAATATTTCAATTATCTAACAATTCCCAGGATCATTATAATTTATCCATACATGAAATCTCTTATTTCTTAAATTTGTGCCACTAGGATCTATTTGCAAAGAAAATACTCTAATGGGCCTCACTTGGGCCATGGGTTGAACTCATGCCACAAAAATAACCTTATTATTCTATATTTTACAATTAGGGAATTTTCTTATCAAATCATGTCTTGTATTCATAGAATCCAAATTTACCAAATTTGAGGATCTTACATTCACCCCTCCTTAGAAGGAATTTTGTCCCCAAAATTCAAACTTAGTAAGGTGAATGATAAGTGAACTTAGCTTCAGACCTTACAGTTAGCAACCTCTTTGCTGGATAATAGTATACCTAAAAACATTTGAAACAACCTCATGAGACTCATATTGAGACCTAGTGAATGGTACCTCCCACTCAAGCCAAGTACATAAATTAGCATTAGATTAAGTATATTGAACTTAAAAGAAACTTATGGATATTGAAAACTCTAACATATACTTCTGATGGTAGGTCAAATCCAATTTTTGAAAATAACTTAATTAACCATAAAGGCATTTATTTAGTCAAATCACAACCTTTTTAGCAGTCAAAAAATTCATATCTATGAACATTTTAGCAAGTACTAATCATTTTAGGGTTTCAATCCTATAGCAAAGGTAAAAAGTCAAGATATAGTTATTTATAAAGATGTAATAATAACATCATCTTTGTGATACCCACTAGTAGCACTAGGAACATATCATGCAACCCTGAAGCTAAAGTACACATAAGCCATTTCTACCAAACAAGACTATTCAGATGATAAGTAAATCCAAATTATTAGCAAAGTTGATATTAAATTCCACATCAACCACTTGTCAACATTTAAGATCATAGTATTAACCAAAAGGATAGAATATGGAAAAAAATTTACCTAAAGCAAGGAGTATATTTTATTCATCCTGCTCTCCTGATAGAAGGCCAATCAAAAAAACATTAGAACGTGATGTACAGAAACATATGGAAACATATTATCTTTATGAAAGAATGATTTTTCATAATAAGAAACATGTTCAACAATGATAGAATTATTATCTAGTAGTAAAATGAAAGTATCAAATATCCAAATCATATTCTATAGTTTGTCATCTTGTATTCATTTTCCCTAAAACTATTAACTCATACTTTACCAAGTAGAAACCGCCACGCCTAATTCTCTATGTAAACAACTTACCATCCTAAACAACTTACCATCCTATGTTAGGATTTATCTAGACACTCCAAGACATCAACAATAGACTCTATCCCACCACAAGGTTGCCTAAAGAGGCTTAAGTCCTCATCTTGGATACATTGTATAGAAATAGACATAATGAAATATCACATATCATCATATTTTACATGTTTTACAATTTTCTTTTCATCAGAATATATTCCTCAACCTTGGTGGCATGAATCACACTAGATGAACCACTCCTAAAGAGGCTTAATATCATATATTCATCATATTCCTCAACTTTCGCATAGAGGATTCAGGGCATGAATCTCACTATATGACCCACTCCTAAATCTTGGTGGTCTAACCTTTAAGTTTTCAGTCCACACTCCATAAATCCTTCTCATAAATCTCTAATTACTACAAAGATATCTATTTCATTTCCTCAGTATGGACTTGGGGGAAGTCACAGTGTTCATGGCACCTAATTAGATTTGTCATCATTTCATTATTACTTAATCCATTTACTCATCTTAAAACAACTCAAATCATCATGTATTAAGTGTGTATATTCTCAAAACAGAAAGAATGATATAAAGTATATTACAGTCAACAAGAAAGATAATGATTGAAACAAGAAGAAGAACAAATCTTTAATTTGCACATGTATATTTCTTCCCATTTCACATCATCTCGTATCACTCATCATAGGTGGGTTATTAGCCTGAGACATAATATCATTATGTATCATATACCCTAAACAAAGTTTTTTGGGATGTAATCAATGCATGTTTATTCAATCTCAACATATTTCTTACTAGTTCATTCCATATCATAGCTCTTAAGAAATGTTAATAGAGACATTAGAACTGGAAAAAAATATAAACATACAGCCAACTTGTGTCATTCATCATGCTTAGAATAGGTTTATCATAAAACATATACTTACTCCATATGATTTATATAGATATTGAAAATTCCTAAAGCATAAGCATGCATAGCAAACTAAATACTCCTCTTTCACTAGTTATCATTTTTACTTAGGGTTACTATCTAGCACACATACAATCTCATTTGAAATCCATCATATCAGAGCATTCTTAGAATACAAGTGTTCTACAAACAATTACACTCCAAACATGTAATTTTTATGAATCAAATCACATCCTTGGACTTCATCTTGTAATTGAATTAGACTACATTTATGTACACCCCTTATTTTAGAGTATTATTCAATATTATCACATGGCTCATCATATTAGGGTTATAGCTAGGTTCTTCGACCTAATTATCAATTTTCTCCATTTATCCTTTCTTTCATAGTCATTATTCAACTTATTTTGTATCATCTTCACTACTATTCTTGGGATCAATCATTCTAAATTTACTTAATGTGTAAAGTTTCTCTCTCATCGAATCCTTTATATTCTAGTTTTAGTGTGTTTCATTCAATTTAGGTCAAATCACATATATTTAGAGTAAATATATGAAATACTTCCTCACACTCATTTCATCAATATTTCAATCATCACTTATCATCACAATTTAGTTCACCCTTTTTAATTTCTTTTCTTGTATTCAGATATATGTGCCATGTCCTTTGACTTATAATGGCATTTTGGTAAATTAAAATAATCCTTCTATTCCTTATTACACTCTCAATTTAGGGAGTACCACGGATTAGGTTTTCTTCTTAGTACTCCTTAATCTTTATTAATCTTCCCAATAGATTATTATGTGACTTGTATAAAAGTCTTACATTCATGTAGGGTTTTCTCATTATTCCATAAATTATATTATAATAAATGCATTAATATTAGGCAATCCTAACTACACTTATCACCTTTAAAATAAGTAATAATACTTATAGTAGAGCATATCCACTCATTACAATATTATATATGAGTTTGGGATTTATCTCTCATACATGTCTTAATACTTGATTTCTAGGGTTTTTAAGAAGTCAGTTTTGTTCAATACAACACAAGAAACTTGTTATTCACTAACCTCATTAGGGTGTGTATGGTTTCATTAAGACTATTCACACACATGAAAACCCTAGTTTTCATTCAATACAACCATTCATCAATTAAAAGTATGCATCGATTCATTAGCTCAATTGAGTCAATTTGCCAAAACTAACCCTAGACATGGAATATCTGCATTTTAAGCCCCAATATTGATCCCTTATGTACATTCCATATTATTTGATAGTAGAGACCTAAAAATATAGTTGAGAACTCATTCTTACTCATTTCATACATGTTTCATTACTTGTCAACTCAATTTCCAAGCATAACATTCATTAGGATGATTTTAGGCAATATATGTGTAAAACAATATACTTATATATCTATAAAACTTTTTATAGATCTAGAATCAATATTGTTGGGAAGTGGGGCGACATAGAAGGCAACAGAAACAAAAATTTAATACCCAATTCACAAACCAGCATATTGTGTCAACAATAAAGTGTCTAGGAAAGAGAGTTGCAAGGGATATACCTAGTCCTAGAGCAAGTCCAGTGACTTATCCTTGTAGTAGTTTGCTTCTTTTCCAAGCAGCATTCTCCAAGCAGCACTCAAGTAGTCGTCAGCAATATCCTCCTGGTACAACACCACAAACAGTGGTTGATGGCATCCTCCTAGCGGGTGGGAACAACCTCCTTGCCTCTGTAGTAGTCCATGTGGACCATCGCGAACTCCATGTTGTGCTACCAGAGTCAATTAGAAGAAGTTTTCCCTTTGAACGTCAGTGTGCTAGCATCAACTTGCTCTCCCATTTTGTCTCTCCCTTGTTGTCCCTCCCTTTTACAGGTAGGACTTTATCGCGCTCTCTTGATTGCCACAACTAGAGAGGACAACAATTGTCATAACTTATTGTTGTAACTCTGAAAGCCTGTACTTTCCCCTTTATATAAGTTGACCAGGATCAGGATTTCTATTCATCTTGGTGTTAAAGAGATGGAATTTCATGAATTTTCTAGAAGCTACGAACGGTGAACCAGTCGGTATACTATTGAACTAGTCAGTTTGGTCGGTACACTATTGGACTGGTCGGTTCACAGGTGAACCGGTTGGTTAACTAGCTTTCCTATTTTCAATCAGATTGGCATTCATTATTCTATTAATTCATAACATAACATCTGCATAAATCCTTGATCCAATCATATTAATCATTGAACTGGGTGATCCAGATGATGAACTAGTTATTTCATTATTGAAATGGTTGTTTCATTTCATGGAATGGTTGTTTCCCTTGTGAAATGGTCATTTCATTTGTGAAATGGTCATTTCATTTGTGAAATGGTCATTTCATTTTCTAGCTCAGCCAATATACACGCAATATTGTTTAAATTGAATATCTAAACATGTTAGTAATAAAGTTAAACATCATTCATGAATAAACTCCTATTCTAGGTGCATGTCATGTGTTTGACCCTATAGGTCCCAAATTATGGTGGCAGTGAATGTCCATAACTAACTTATTACATCACAAGCAATGAGTGGTATCTAGCAAGACATCATTGCTACCCAAGTAATTGGAAAGTTGGAGAACAACTTCAATCTACAATTTGTGATTAGTGTTACTGTGATCGTATAGTTCCTTTGTCTCTGATATCCAAATTGAACTCGAAGCATGGAATTTTCATCCGCTCAATGTTCAATCCATGTTCCTTGAATTAGAGCAAATTGTCAATGATGCATGTGGGTTCACATATCACATATTGAATTACATGAGTATGGCCATACATTTCTCAGTCTCATTTATCAAGTAGCCTAGATATCAATCTCCTATACAAGGGATAGATCCCATCTACATCACTCACACTCAATCCCCATGTGTCACTATGCATGCGAGCATCACCAACCTTTATGGTAACCCTTATTCAAGGTCATGTTGGATGATGTCAAAATACATCGAACAACATGTGATGAGTATAGTGACTCTAGGTTTAAGAACCAAAGTCACCACTTTCACCATGAGAACTAATTTTGACTACCATTCCATGGTCTCCATGTATCACTCTCATGGTGTATCTAACTGATACATTATTTTGTAACATGTACCTATGTGCTTGGCTTGATATCACATATCATGACTACTGATACTTTGTCATCAATCAACACACACTCTAGTCTTATGTGTTGCTCTCATCTATTTTTCTTCCACAATAATATCCAAATAGGGACATAATAAGAATGTATGTACTCTTATCATACATATGATCTCATTGTTCAGGTCCTCAACCTAAAGACATATGTCATCAAATAACATCATTCTTTAGACATCTATTATATATATGTCAGCATCTCATGATTGAGACAAACATAATAGATGGAATTACCTTTATCATTATCAAATCAAGTATATGATGCCCCATCACAATCATCATATTGTTGGCTCTGTGGACCTACATACCAACAAATATATTAGGAACTAGAGAAATACTAATTGATGAGAAAGAATCTAAATTAATTGAAATTGTTTCCAAATTATCTTCCCAGTTGATCACCCAATTGCATACAAAGGAAAACAAGGACATTTATTATTTTAATTAGATAGAATTTATCCTTAAACATGATTATAAATCTTAATAAATAGATACACTCATCTCATGTGCATCATATACTCTAAATTTTTAGAAATCCAACCAGCTTCTGCAGATTCAACTCATTTCTTGCTCTTTGCAACTCGGGAATCCTAAAAAGGGGGAACCATATGGAATGAAATAGAAAAGAGGTTGATTTGATATCCTTTTGAGCCAAATATAGTAGGGATAGAAATTAGGCATGTAGGAGAATATTAACCATGAAAATATATAATGACCCCACCCCTCAGCAACCACTATTTAAGGAAGGCTAAGAAGCTGGTGTCGTTATCCAAAAATAGGATCGACTGGTTTTGAAAATAATCAAAAATAATTAATAAATTCTACCACAACTAAGCTTAAAACATGATAAATATTTTCCTATCACATACCTTTCAAAAAAATAGGAGTTGGAACTTTACCCAAAGTAGAGTTCTATCTACCTAAACCCTCCAGTCTTTATTTAGCTTTATTCTCACTTTAAATATTCATCCACTTTCATGTATTCCTAAACCGCCTACACACAAAATGTCAGTCAGTATAACAAATTATATTGGTATGTGGGGGAACCAAAAGCTTGCACATATTATAAAATCATATTTGCAACCAACTTATTGCATACCATATCAAAATTTATGTCTTACACATAACTACTCAATCCTAACATATCCTAGCCTCTGTGATGTCCCTACAGTGGACTTGGATACTACCTTTCTCATATGGTAGATCCCAAATAGCCCCTTTTGATGCTACCCTACATGTAGACCAAGACATAGAGTTGTATAGTCATATTATCCTATCCAAAGGTAGACCAAACATTGACTCATGATAACCTAATGATCCTACCCCAAGGGAAGACCAATAGCTAGGTCATCCATCTCTCACAAGTACTCAAAGCTACAGAGGAGTAGGGTCTGAAATAGTCAGGAACATATATTTATGGTGATAGCCATAGTCACTTTATAGTTGCAAGAATTAAAGTTCATCCATGCAGTTAATTTCAAGCAACCGATAAAACCTCAAAAATAACCGTGAAACTAGAGCGATTAGCCATAAGCGTAACCACATACCTGATTTGAAGTCTCATATATAAGTAAGATATCTAAACCAATCAAGAATTCCAATCAAGCTCGTCAAGCAACCAATCAAGCAAATCTTGATCGTGAAAAGCATGTATAATGCCTAATCATCACAATCACATCCCAAACAACTCCTTATTGACTTGGGACTCTTTCCTAAGGTTTCTAAGACTTATTAGTATTCATTAGGGTTTCTTAGATCTATTTCTCATCTTTTATCCTTTTTAGGTCAACAAACCCTAAAACATCTTTACTCATAAAAACCCCAATTACATAAATTATCCACATTATGGGTCTTTATTCTCAAATTAGCTTATGAACATCATATCTTTGTCTTATTTTTGCATTTTTGTACATAAAGCCACTTAAAGTCATAATTACCAAAATTAGGGTTTTTAGGCCCATTAATACACTTTTATATATATGGAACCCTAAATTAAGCCAATTATGCACAAAGATCATCTTTTTATATCTAAATCTTTCTTTTATTAATAACAGGTTAATATTTTCTCAAAATATCCAAGGAATATTACTAGATCTAATTACCATCAAATATTAGGGTTTTTCATTAATAAAACCTTTAAAGGTGACAACTTTATACACTTTTCAAATTGCAAGAGGAAACATATTTCAATTCTATTTTTAATGGATTTCTTGCATTTTTTGATCAATTTTCATATATCATATGCCACTGTCTGGTTATCCTATGATTTTCTAGCATTTTCTCAAAATTAACTAAACTGGACCAATACAAACACACCACATCAGCAAAATAACCCTTACCTAGAAAAATCCATGTGTACCAGGCTCTGCGAATCACCTCACGCCATGCGGAAGGTGTGTCCCACAAAAGATGAGTGTCGAGTCGGGGCGTAAGGTCACTTCTACCCTCCTTGGTCCGCTTCATAGCCGAGGGCAGATTCATCCTTTCCTTGTTTCTCCTTCTTCATTCTACGCATGATCCTGCAGTGATGCCATGATCGGAAGCTCTTCAGAGAGTAAGCAATCAAGAGAGAGGGGGATATCATGGACCAAAGTACGTCGTTCATGCCCGTGATTCTTGGGCGAAGTCAAGGGGGTCCTATTTATAGGTGTTGGGGTCCCAATCAGGGTTTCCCACCCTCATCGATGATAGAAGTCCCTATGGCATTGGGTGTTTCCTCTGGTATCCTAGAAACCTACCAAAATTTAGGTTAGTTCTATTCAGAACCTTCTCTGAACTCACCCATGTGATTTCCTCAGATGTGCATCCTCTGAGTCGTGGAAAATCTGAGGCCAAAGATCAAGATTTGCCCCCCCCCCCTTTCTGACTGGATCTAAATGATATGTGTGCTCCATTGGATGCCAGATTCAATGACTCGTGATGCACACCCAGATCCTAGTTTAAATTGGATAATGAATTAAATGTGTGACATTTAATGATATCATCTCCCTTTAGGAATTCTTACAATAATCATAACTCTCAAACCACATGTCCAGTTTATTCCAAATTTTAAAGGAAAGTCTATTATGACTCAAACTACATGTGTGAAAAGTTTGAGAATCAAATTTGAAAGTATGAGAGACTTTTTTTCCAATGCAAGTTATCACTTAATAAGGCATATTTTATTCATATTTTTCTATTTCCTTCTCCTCTATTTTCTTTATTTGGATTTCTTTTACCATTAGAAACTAATTAGACTGCAAACCTAATCAATAAAGATCATCCATACCACTTTCTAGAGAATTCCATATAATTATCACCATTATCCTTATTTCTTTTACATTTTTTTATATTGTGGGATTTCTTTTGTATTTTATTCCCTTTTTATCATATAGGACTCACTGATTCATTAGGATCCATGAAATCACTCATTTAAAGGAAATATTATAAAAGAAACTCATTCATTGAGCATATATCTTCATACATGTACATTTTATTTGAGAAATTACATTTCAATCAATATAAATCCAAAAATTGTGGTTGTAACATCCTTCCCCTCTTATAGGAATTTTTCCCTCAATATTCCACCAAACATACAAATGATTTAGGATAAGACTTTTCCATGTCCATCTTCAGCCCTCATGTGGCTTCATCCTTTCCATGGTGCTTCCAAATAACCTTTACCATCTCTATCATTTACTCCTGATCTCTCTCACTTTGGTATCTCATACCCACATAGGTGACTCAGGATAAGTCATCCTCCCTTGGAGTTCAATAGGTTCAATGCTCGGCACATGGCTCGGGTACCTCACATAGTGCTCTAGATTGGGAACATGGAACACATCATGCATCATATTATCCTGAGGAGGGTAAAGCTAAAAACAAAAAGTAGATTCACCAATCCGTTCCAAAATCTCAAACAGACCCATGTATCGGGGACTCTGCTTTCCTCTATTCTTTGCTATAGCTCGGAGGGGTTGGATTTTCAAAAACACATGCTCACCCACATTGAACTGCAAGTTAGTCCGCTTCACATCATCACATGAATCATATTAGTCTTGGGCTTTCTTCAGACATTGCTCGATCAAAGTGACTTTATTAGTGTACATTGTGGTTTCTCTGACCTCCATGAGGTCCTCTTACCGACATAACCCTAGTGAAGTGGTGACCAACATGGCCTCCCATAATGAGCTTCATACATTTCGATATTGGCTTTGGTAGTTGTTATAACAACAAAACTCAGCTAGGGGCAGGTACTACTCTCGTTATCCACCCCAAACGAGCACATATGCTCTCATCAAACCTTCTAAAGTCTGGATCATACTCTATTGATTGACCATCATTTGGGGGGTGATATGATGTGCTAAACTTCAATCTAGTATCGAGTTCTTCATGTACCTGCTTCAACAACATGGAAGTGAACTTAAGGCCACGCTCAATAATATTTGAACTCAGATTACTATGCAATCGAACTATATCTCTCATATATATAGTTCAACCAGATCTGTCACATTGGCAGTGGTCTCTAAGGCAAGGAAATGTGCTGACTTGGTAAGACGATCTACCATAACCCATACTGCATCATGACCTCTCTTAGTCTTGAGGAGACCCACCACAAGGTCCATGGTGATCTACCCCCATTCCACTCAGGAACTTCCAACCATCTATAGAAATCCACTGGGTTACTGGTGTTCAACCTTCACCCTCTAGCATGTGTGACATCTAGGCACATATGCCTCTATATCCTTCTTCATTCTAGGCCTCCAAGGTATCATTGTAAACCTTAACCATCTTGGTAGTAGCAGGGTGTACGGTATACTTAGAATCATGAGATTCATGCACAACATGATTCCTGAAGGGTGAATCCTTAGAAACCCTAAAACACTCTAGTAGTGGATTTCACCACCTACTCCTGAGAGGTGCATCTGAGGTTTCTCTAACAAACCTCTCATCTTGTTAAGCTCTGAGTTGGCTAATCGGTAAACCACCTACTCAGTCTGGTTGTATCTGGATGTTAGCCACACAGGTCTAGTCTCCAAATGGTCATAGGGTCCACCTAGCAACCTCTTCCAACCTTCTCCATTGGCTAGGCAAGACAGATGCACACCTGAGTTGTTTCCATCTAAGAGCATCTTCTATAACATTTGCATTCATGGGTGTTAGGTGATGGTGAAGTCATAAACCTTCATATACTCCACTCATCATCTTTGTCTTCGAGTTTAGGTCTATCTGAGTCAGGAAAAAACTCAAAGCTCTTGCATCCATTATTGTGGTTACCAAACCCAATCTTTAACTCATAAAATACAAACTACTCTTGATAGGTATGTCCTCATATTACCTTTGTTCATCTATGCTTTCAAATCATCTATCCAATATACTCTCAAAATGGTGTGGTACTTCCTCCAATCCTCAATTATCATAAAAAAATTCAATTCAAGTATTTATCTCTAATATCACTTTTATCATTAGTATGGCATGTGTTTTGTCCTAACTCTCACACCCATAACAAGATGAAATGAGCATTTGGTTGTAGTCCAAATATAGAGTTCATCTCGTTCCAGGAGTCGAGATGGTGCATCACACATCACCATTACACTTTCCAATCTAAGTTGAAACATACTTCACATGACTCCACACCATGAATATCTCAATTCTATGTTTACACCCATGTGAAGGCTTTTCCCATCACTTTTGGGTCTTACTATCACTCCTATACACAATCCTTAGTCATTTCCTCAAGGTCTCTAGGGTTTTGGTACTTCTGGGGTGATCTTACTCTTATGCATCTAGGGAGTGCCTCTGACATTTACCCCTTTAGGCCCATGAACTCATGAAGGTGGCCAACCTCCTAACCCATGGGCCTCAGGAAAAGGTAGTTGTTACCTCCCGACCCTATGGTCTTGTACATTCAGGGAATAGTCAACTCCTACTTCCATCGGTCTTATCCCTCCTTGACCTTAATATTGACTTAGGATTCAATAGTAGCTTGTGGCTCTTTTGTTGATACTCAAGCACATTCCATTCTTGAATCCTCACCCATATATCCATCATCTCTCTAGGCACTCATAGTTTACCTTACATCCCTTCATGGAAAACATGGTAACCTACATATCTAGGCATGTCCCCATTCTATCAGTTACCCTCATGGTGACGTATACTTAGGCCCCTTAGAGATGGTCAAACATGGGTCTGTAGATTCATACTCATATACACTCTTACACTTAGCCTCTCAAGCTCTTATAAATGACATTTAATGTTACCTCGAACCTAAACAAGAGTTGGTTCTCACTCCTACATGAAGAGTCCTTTCCCATGATAGGAGAAAATTATCACTTGATAGTAACAAAGGTTACAAAACTTTTGTACATCCAAGGTTTAAACCGTTTTGTACATGCATAGCTCCTATCATGCTACCTATGCACATGGTTAGCAATTTGACAACTTGTTAAACCATTTCTAAGTTCCTTGGTATGTCCTATGTGTTCATCACTTCTCCAGGTTGGGAAAAATCATATGCTACCAACCTATACAAGTGGCTCATCAATCATATATCTCAGTTCAAGCGGGATTTCCTTTGATTCCAATGTAGAGGTAACATTCTTAAACCCCATGAAATCACTCAACCTTGTGAGCATTATGTGCACTAGGTACAACTACTTCCCCTCTTTGGTCTAGGAACCCCAGGCTCACCTCTTATGCATTAGTTATCTAAACTGCATGCTTATATGCTCAAACATGTACCAAACTCATGCAAGATATGGCATATACTTCCTAACATTCTTCCACATGAACAACCTTTATAGTTCTACAAAAGGACAACCAATTGGGTATGAGGCCTCACAACTAGCTATGATACCATACCATACCCCTTTAGGGTATTTAGAACTCTCTCTTTCCTACTCCTAAGAGGTAGGCACTCATATCATCTGTATATTAGTACAAGAAGCCTCTTTCTCATTTATATGGTTTGGTTCCTCTAAAGACATATAAGGTACAACAAGCCTCTATATATCATGCATGAAGCAACTCCACACATATACTCAGGGTCATCTATTCTAGGCCATATCATACCAAACCTTCTCATGATTCCTCATGTCTTCGAGTCTAGGTTTCCAACCTTCTCCTTCTGGGTCTCACTCTCTCCTGAGTTAACCCTCTAACTATCCTAATACTAGGGATTCCCTCTTAGTATATGGGGCTTAAGTATCCTAGTATACACATCCATTCTCACCTGGCCTATGACACGTACTATCAAATCTTATGTCTGGATGAGATCACTACAAAGCTCCTTGTTCATATCTTTTAGCATGCCTAACTCATAAACCAACAGGTATAACCCCTATGGCTTAGGACTAAAACCTCTTGCCATCCTTTATGTCGCTCACTTCTATGTGGTCTCATGTCTCTTTCCTACTCATATATGCCTGTTAAGGTTCCTATTCACTCACCCTAACCTTCTGAATTAGGGTTTCTAGCCCTCTCTCCTAGATCTATTCTTCTTATCAGACATGACCCACCCAAGGTCGGGTCACCAAAAGGCACTAGGGATCATGCAACCACTCATAGTCTATGTTCCTCATGCATACTCAAAGCCTCTATGTATAGCATGCATGTCTAACCCACGTTCATGCATGCATGGACAACTAAGGTACCCAACTCATTGTGTCCTCTCTTTCTCTATCCACTGCTTAAGGTTTTGGGTTGAGCATCGTCCTCAAAGAATATATAAGGTCTCTTCCTCTCCCTCAAGGCTTTCTCCTCCAAGGCTATCCCTCTCCTCTTCTTCCTATGAGATGGTCTAACCTTATCATTCTCCTGAGGGCACGGAAAAATGGGCCATGCAACCTAAGCATGTAACTAATCTCAATCTAAATTTCATCATTAAAACGTATGTCCATGACATCTTTCATACATGCCTTTCATTATTTGGTGGAGGATTCCTTAATTCTTAGTACTCTTGACCCTCAAGCTCAGGAGGAGGTGGAGAGAGAGAGAGAGAGAACCCTAAGAACTTGCAGTTGCTTAATGAAAAGGGGTAGAGAAGGGATGAAAATAGATGAGAAGACCTAGAGGTTTCTTATTTTGAGTCAAATCATCATATTTGACCATAGTCACACGGATTTTGGGAGTCCTTGTAAACAGACTAGCGGGGCGGAGGACAATCTTTCCAGCACCCAGATCATGATCCTTTTCCAGACATCTTCATCTTTGAAAAAATCTCTAATAAATTTCTTGGGATTTAAAGAATTTGTAAATTTAATAATTATTAAAGATTAGATGGAAAACCAGATGTAACGACCCCACCCCTCAACAACCCCTATTTAAGGAAGGCTAAGAAGCTGGTGTTATTTTTATAAAATACGGATCAATTGGCTTTGCAAATAATCAAAAATAATTAGTAAATTATACAACAAATAAGCTTAAAGCAGGATAAAAAAATTCTTTTCACATACCTTTCAAAAAAAATAAGAGTTGTAAATTTACCCAAAGTATAGTTCTATCTATCTAAATCCTCCAATCTTTATTTAGCCTTATTCTTCAAATATCACTTTAAATATTCATCCACTTTCATGTATTCCTAAAATGCTAACAAACAAAATATCAGTTAGTATAACGAATTATACTGGTGTGTGGGGGAATCAAAAGCTTCCACATATTGTAACAACATATTTGCAACAAAATTATTGCTTAACAGATCAAACTTTACATCTAACACATAACTACTCAATCCTAACATATCCTAGCCTCTGTGTTGTCCATACAATGGACATGGATACTACCTTTCTCATATGGTAGATCCCAAATAGCCCCTTCCATCCTACCCTATAGGTAGACCAAGACATAGAGTTGTATCGTCATATGATCCTACCCAAAGTAGACCAAACATGGACTCATGATAACTTGATGATCCTACCCAAAGGGTAGACTAATAGCTAGGTCATATGTATCTCACAAGTACTCAAAGCTATAGAGGAAGACTAAGATCTGAGCTAGTCATGCACATGTATTTATGGTGATATACATATTCACTTTATAGTTGTAAGAATTAAAATTCATTCAAGTAGTTAATTTTAAGCAACCAATAAAACCTTAGAAATCATCATGAAACTAGATCAATTTTCCATAAGTGTAACCACATACCTGATTTGAAGTCTCGAATATAAGCAAGATATCTAATCCAATCAAGCTAGTCAAGCAACCAATCAAGAAAATATTGATCGTAAAAAGCATGTATAATGCCCAATCATCACAATCACGTCACAAACAACTCCTTATTGACTTGGGACTCTTTCCTAAGGTTTCTAAACCTTATTAGGATTCAGTAGGGTTTCTTAGATCTATTTCTCATCTTTTATCCTATTTAGGTCAGCAGACCCTAAAACATCTTTTTTACTCATAAAAACCCCAATTACATAAATTATCCACATTAAGGGTCTTTATTCTCAAATTAGATTATTAACATCATATCTTTGTCCTATTTATGGATTTTCATAGATAAGGCCACTTTAAAGTCATAATTACTAAAATTAGGGTTTCTAAGCCCATTAATGTACTTTTATGTACATGGAACCCTAAATTAAGCCAATTATGCACAAAGATCATCTTCTTATATCCAAATCTTCATTTTATTAACAATAGGTTAATATTTGCTCAAAATATCCAAGGAACATTACTAGATCTAATTACCATCAAATCTTAGGGTTTTTCATTAATAAAACCAATAAAGGTGACAACTTTATACACTTTTCGAATTTCAAGCAGAAATTGTATTCAATTCTATTTTTAATGTATTCCTTGCATTTTTTTGATCAACTTTCATATATCATATGCCATTGTCCAATCATCCTGTGATTACCTAGCATTTTCTCAAAATTAACTAATCTAGACCAATACAAACACGCCATGTTAGCAAAATAGCCCTTACCTAGCAAAATCCATGTGGAACATGCTCCGTGAATTGCCTCATGCCATGTACAAGGCACGTCCCATGCGAGCCGAGTGTTGAGTCGGGGTAAAAGGTCGTTTCTACCCTCCTTGGTCTGCTTCATCAACGAAGGTAGGCTCCTCCTTTCCTCATTTCTCGTCCTTCGTTCTGCATGCAATCCTGCGATGGCACTGCGGTCGGAATCTTGCTGGAGAGCAAAATATTAAGAGGGGGGGGACATCAGGGACCAAAGTAGTGTGTTCGTACTCAGTATGCTTGGGCGAAGTCAGGGGGTCGTATTTATAGGTGTGGGGGTCCCAATCAGGGTTTCCCACCCTAACCAGTAATAGGATTCCCTATCGGATTGGGTGTTTCCTCTAGTGCCCTTAAAACCTACCAAAACTTAGTTTATATCTATTCAGAACCTTCTCCTAAACTCACCCATGTGATTTCCTCACATGTACATCCTTTGAGTCACACAAATTCTGAAGTCAGAGATCAAGCTTCAGCTCCCCTTTCTGACTCTAACTAGATTTAAATGATCTGCGTGCACCGTTGGATGCCAGATCCAACGGCTTGCAATGCTCACCCAAATCCTATTTTAAATCAGATAATGAATTAAATGTGTGACATTTAATGATATCCTCTCATTTGAGGGATTCTTACAAAATAATAACTCTCAAACCACATGTCTAGTTAATCCCAAATTTTAAAGGAAAGACCATTATGACTTAAACTACATGTGTGCAAAGTTTGAGACTCAAATTCAAAAGCATGAGAGAATTTTATTCTTATGCAATTTGTCACTTAATAAGGCATATTTTATTCATATTTTCTCTTTCTTTCTCTTCTACTTTCTTTATTTGGATTTTTTTTACTATTATAAACCAAGTGTATTTGAAACCTAATCAATACAGGTCATCCATACCACTTTCTAGAGAATTCCAAATAATTCTCACCATTATCCTTATTTCTTATACCTTTTTAATATTATGGGATTTCTTTTGTGTTTTCTTCCCTTTTTATCAGATAGGACTCACTAACTCATTAGGATCCATGAAATCACTCATTTAAAGGAAATATTGTAAAAGAAACTCATTCATTGAACATATATCATACAATTTTCAAACATGTACATTTTATTTGAGAAATGGCATTTCAATCGATATAAATCCAAAAATTGAGGTTGTAACAAAACATATCTAAAGAAGATAAATGCTTCCATCACTCTTCGAAAGATAAAAACCTAGAGCAACATCTCTCTCCTTCCTCACACAAACCCTAACTCTTCATGTCTCTCTAGCATTTTATTTTTATATAGTGAATAATGAAATATAGAAGCTAATAGATTGATAGGTTACTCATATAGAACAATTAAGGTGTTTGGAACAATTGAAAATTAGCCACACATTTACTTTTTCTTTCATTTCAACAGACTTTTCTATCATAAAAGTTAACTGATAAAGCTACTTGTAGTCCATCAAACCTTAGTTAAAAATTATGAAAAATTAATATATTGTCTTAAATAAAGTTTTAGAGCTTTAGGTAAAAGTTCATATTATTTAGAGTTACCAATAATTAAATAAAAATCAAATACTACATTGTTATATTTTAATTTACACCATGGTCGGTTGAATGGAATACAACCGAAAAATAGATTTAAACATCAAAATATTCTGAAAAGTTTTACTAACAAGCACTTTTAAGTTATACAAATCATATTCAAATTTACTACATAACCAAAATTAACATATTGTGTATTAATGTATTTTCAAAATCTTAAATTTCAACCAATTAGAGTTTTCACTAGAAAACCCTAATTATCTAAATCAAAGCATGTTTTAAATTATGATGAAGTTCAAAAATTAACAAAAAAAACTATCATCATTAATCAATAAACTACTAGGATCAATCAAGTAAAGCATGTCATCATTCAAATAAACCCTAATTAGATGTCTTGTTGGAACTAGATCATTACAAATTATCTCCTCCTTATAGGATTTCATCCAGAAATTCAATAGAAGGTGTGATAGGACATAGTAACATCTAATAATGGATCTCTCAATGTCTTGTCAGTATGATTTCTATAATATTTTTGTTCCTTGTTATGCCATTTTCTTTCTTCTTAGATCCTTCACACTAAAATTATGAATTTCGTTATATTATATGGATACTTTGTCCCCTATCATCATCATATCCCTTCATGGGTATCACATATACCTAATTCACAAACTTTGTTAATATATCAATATCATTATGTAATTCACAACACCTTTACTATTCTTTAAAGAATTTGATTGTGACCTCATCTAGATGCTTGGTCAGGGCACCTAGAAGAAGTACAGTTAGTAGTTCCATACTAACATATTCCCACATTCAGATGCTTGACCAAAGTTTTTCAATATTGAATCTAGTCATTATGTGCATCATTCATATTATTTTCAATATCCATACCTAATGTCCCTACAGACTCATCTAACCTAATATATGATACCATGTTGTAGGGACCTATTTTTTATCAACACAAATATCATTAGAGAGAAACCCTAAACCTAAATCCAAATTATGAAACAAAAGAAATAATTATCAAAAAAACACAATTAACACAGTATAAAAAAACACATAAATTGTTCATTCTTCATAAAGGCCTTGTAACCAATGTCACATCCAAGGATGGAATATTATCAAAAATCTTAATCATATTCATCAAAACTAGAGTCAAATCTTGTTTCATATGCAATTCAGTTTACATTTGTTACATGTACATGAAAGAACAAACTTGGTATACTAGCCATTTTGGGTAACAGAGAGTACAAGGACATTCAAACCTACATTATTCTATTTACATCTTCTTTTTTAGACCTCTCATATGGATAACATTGTACCTAAAAACATTTGAAACAAACCTCATGAGACTAGTATAGATCCCTATACCTCCCTTTCAAACTGAGTGCATGCATTAGCATCAGATTAGGTATACATAACTTAAAAGAAACTTATAGATATTGAAAACTAATAGATAATTCTAGTAGTAAGTCAAATCTAGTTTATGACAATAATTTAATTAAAGGCATTCATTTAGTCAAATCACAACCTTTTTAGCAATTAACAAGTTCATATCCATGAACATAATAGTAAGTATCAATAAATTTTAAACTTCAATCCTATTGTGGTGGTAACAAGTCAAGATCTAAATATTTAGAATAAGGACATAAGAGTCACATCATCTTTGTGATACCTCACTAGTCAGACCAAGAAAACATCAAGCAGTCATGAAGCTAAAGTACACATAATACATGTATACCAAATAAGAGTATATGGTGGTAAGCACAAAAGAGCTTCATTAAGCACAAAAATCCAATTTGTCCTATTAGTTGACACTATCCTTTCCAAAATCTTCTTCACTTCTCTGTTAGACACCTCAACTTGACCTTATGTCTATGGTGGTAAGGAGTACCCACTCGGTATTTCACCCCATACTTACTCAATAAGGCTCCAAATTTCCTATTGGTGAAATTTGATCCACCATCACTAATAATTAGTTGGGGGACACCATATCTATAGAAAATGTTGTCCTTCATAAATCTGCACACAACTTGTGCGTCATTGGTGCAGTTTGGAATTTCTTCCACCCACTTAGATACATAGTCGACCGCAAGTAAAATGTAGAGATTAGAATTAGATGACACGAATGGGCCCATGAAATCAATGCCCCATATATCAAACACTTCAATCTCTTGAAACACATTTAGTGGCATTTCACATCGCTTAAAAATATTACTTGCACGTTGACATGCATCACAACGACGAATAAAATTGTGAGCATCTTTAAATAGCCTTGGCCAGTAAACCCACTCTCTAAGACTTTGGTCATGGTCATATAGCTAGAGTGATGCCCCCATGTAGGTAGAGAAAGATAGTGTGAATAATGCTCTCAACCTCACATTCAGGTACACACTTCCTCAAAATTCCATCCCTACATTGTTTAAGAAGAATCAAGTAATCCCAGATGTAAAACCTCAATGAATGGAAAAATCTCCTCTTTTCTTGGTATCCCCAATCTGTATGCATCTCTTTGCAGGAAAAATAATTAACAATATATGCAAACCAGGGATCCTCAGTCTTAATAGAAAAAAGTTGTTATTCAGAAAATCCTCAATAATAGGGATATCTACATATTTTTCATTCACTCTTTCCAACCTAGATAGCTGATCTGCTACCACATTTTCTACCCCTACCTTATCCTTAATTTCTATGTCAAATTCCTATAAAAGTAAAATCCACCTAATTAATCTAGGTTTGGCATCTTTATTTTGTAACACGTATTTGATGGAAGCACAGTCAGTCCAAACAATCACCTTAGCCAACTAGGTATTGGAGAAACTTCTCAAATGAAAAAACAACCGCTAAGTGTTCTTTTTCTGTGGTTGTATAATTAAGTTGTGCATCATTCAAGGTTTTGGACGCATAGTATATGACTGTAGGAGCCTTATCTTTATGTTGACCCAACACAACTCCCACTGCATAATCTGATGTGTCACACATCATCTCAAACAGTAGGCTCCAATCAGGAGCTTGCACAATAGGTGTGGAGCTAAGATTCTCCTTTAGCACTTCAAAGTTGTTCAAGCATCGTTTATCGAAATAAAATTCAGTGTCTTTTTCCAACAATTTCGACAAAGGTTTAGCAATTTTTGAAAAATCTTTGATAAAACGATGGTAAAACCCAGCATTTCCCAGAAAGCTCCTTGCTCCCTTCATCGATGCCGGTGGAGGTAGCTTGGAGATAACTTCTTTCTTAACTGGGTCTACTTCCATACCCTTTTCGGACACCTTGTGTCCAAGCACTATGCCCTCACTCACCATCATATGACACTTCTCCCAATTCAAGACTAAGTGAGTGTCCTCACACCTTTGTAAAACATTGTCCAAATTGTATAGGCAATCATTGAATGACTCCCCATACATAGAAAAATCATCCATGTACACCTCCAAGCACCACTCAACCAATCAGAAAAGATGACAAGCATACAACGTTGGAAAGTGGTAGGGGCATTACAAAGGCCGAACGACATCTGTCTATATGCAAATGTGCCATAAGGGCAGGTGAAAGTAGATTTCTCCTGATCCTTTAGCTCAATCAAAATCTAATTATAACCAGAATACCCATCAAGGAAACAAAAGTGCAAACGATCGGCTATCCGTTCCAAGATCTGATCAATGAACGACAAGGGAAAGTGATCTTTTAAGGTGAGGGCATTCAAATGTCAGTAGTCTATGCATACACGCCACCCTGCCACTAACCTAAATGAGATTAACTCATTAGAATCATTATTTGTGATAGTGATCCCCCCTTTCTTAGGAACTACTTGAGTGTGGCTAACCCACATAGAGTCTAAAAATTGCATAAATGATACATGCCAATAGGAGCTTGTCTACTTCCTTCTTTACTACCTCAGTCATGATAGGGTTGAGTCGCCGTTGAGGATGAACTATTACCTTAGATCCTTCTTCCAGACGAATTTTGTAATGGCACAAGCTTAGAGAGATTCCTTTGATGTCTTCTATTGACCACCCAAAAGTGGCTCGGTGGTTCTTTAGCACAATGAGTAATTGCTCCTCCTCTTCACTGCTCAAGGACAATGATATGATCACTGGGAGCTTCTCTTCTACAGCCAGGAAGATATATTTCAGAAGCGATGGCAGGGGCTTCAATTCTAACTCAGGTGGTCTCAATAGAGATGGGATCAATGGTGGAGGAGGTGGTCCCAAATCTTCAAAATATCTTGCATAGTAATAAGGTATCACCTTCACCATCAATTCACACTCTTCTAGAGAGAGGTTGTGTGTACTATCCTCCACCATGTTCATCAATCATGCTTCCCATGGTAGCTTTGGATATGTCTACAATAAGGAATCAGCTATCACATCCTCTATGGAAGATGGGCCATAGTCTTCTTCTTCATCCTCTGGGCAATGCGCTACCTTGGCTAATGAGATCACCTTTGTGTTTTCCATGATATCCACTGCTAAAGTGCCCCTATCTAATTTGGTCATTACATGAGCCATGTCCAAGAATGGTTTCCCCAGAAATAGAGAAATATTTCCCCCTTTGTCCCCCTTTTCTTATGAGTGCTCAAGCATCTTAATCTCAAATTGTTCATCGTGGGGGCCCATTGTAAGACGTTCTCTATCCATTTCTAGAATCATATCAGCCCTATCTTGAAATGTCCTACCTAATAAGAGTTTATTTCCATGATCCTCCTGTATTTCCATCACCATGAAGTCAACAGGAAAAACAAATATGTCCACTTTTACTAGAACACCTTCACAAATGTCATATTGTCGGATCATAGAGTTGTCAGCCAATTCAATAGTCATACTACTTTTCCTAGTCTCATTGAGACCTAGCTTCTTGGAATTTAACAAAGGCATAAGTTTGATGCTTGCCCCTAAATCACATAGCACTTCACCGAATATGGTCTTTCCTATGAAGCAAGTGATGTTGAAACAACTTGGATCCTGTCTTTTAGGAGGTAGCATTCTCGGAATAAAAGCACTCACATGTTCCTTTAACACCACCACATCAGCCTCAGGTATCCTTCTATTCTTATTGATTATGTCTTTCAAGAACTAGTCATACGATGGTATCTTCTCAATTGCATCAATGAGTGGAATATTGACAGATAATTTCTTGAAGCCATCTAGAAATTTTTGGAACTGTCGATCTTATTTGGTTGCCTTCAAGCTATTTGGAAAAGTCACTAGTGTCACTGGTGTTCTCTGGTGAGGCAATACATATTCTTTTAATCTTGTATCCTCCACCTCATCATTGTGCTCCTCGGTTGTCTTTTCCTTTTCTAACACATCATGTTTATCTGCATCTACTGCCACAACCCAAGTTGTTGTTCTTTTAACTTCAACTGCATCATAACTTGCTAGTGCATCATTTAGCAGCATCCTACCACTGCGGAGTAAGACTTCCTTGACATGTTGATTTCTAGAAGGTATGTAAGTATTTGGTGGGAACCCCTACTGGTTTGGCTGCTTCAATGTACCCACATCCACTGCTATTTGAGAAATCAGCATTTCCCTACTATAGATTCGTGCCCCTTGGTTCTGGAGTTCTCTTTGCGTTTGACCAATAAGCACTTCATTCTGACTGATCATCTTTCCAAGCATTTCTTCAATACGGTCAAATCTTTTGTTCTTGTTGATATTGTGCTTGGCCGCCAAACTGTGGTGGCTTGGGTTGTTGCGCTTGAGAAGGGTCTTGTTGGAAATTGTTGGGACCCTTCCATGAGAACTTAAGATCCTTCCTCCATGAATAGTCATTGCCCCAATACTACTGTTGTTGGTGCACAAACTTGCATTCCTCTTCTTCTTAAGGTGGTCCATCGTTGGCACACAACTTTTTTGCAATCAGGTCTAGCTTCTCATTTAACACAAAGATGACCTTGGACTCCCCAACACTTTTGACAGTTGTCGGAATCTCTCTCTCATTGCCCCATGACTGGTTCTTGGACATGTTCTTTAATATCTCATGATAGCGGGCATGTTTGTTGTTGACAAAGAAACCTACTATTGCACTATCAAGTGTGGTTCTCTCTCTCTTATGCAGACTGTAGTAGAAGATCTTTGCCTACCCCAACAAATCAATACAGTGATGCAGTACCTTCCTCAGCATATTTTGGAATCTCTCCCATGCTTCAGAATAGGACTCATCGGCATGCTGCCTAAAATTATTGATCTTCTTCACCATGTCATTTGTCTTCTATAGAGGGAACTAACGCTCAAAGAAAGCATCAATCATCTGATCCCATGTCTCGATACACTCATCATCGAGATTGTGAAACCACAACTTTGCAGTGTCCACCAGATATGATGGGAACAATTTTAGATATATGGCAGTCATTGGTATTCTATCTTTCTTAATCATATCATAGTTCTCAACAAAGTTACTGATGTGTGTCATCGGGTCTTCAGTACTGTGGCTGTGGAAAGCTTGGGATTTGACTAGAGAGATCAATCTTAGATCAATCTTATAGCTACCCACGTTGATGGCTTGTCTTTTGATTGGTCCTTTTTGAGATGTTGAGTAAGAGACTTTAATCCTCTCCCATATCATCTGCTCTTCTGCTCTATCACCCATTTCTACTGACTCAAGCTCCTCTAGTGTTTCAAGTCCTTTAGACGGAGGTGTCAGTGGTGGAGTTCGGTTGAATCTATCTACAGATCTTCCAAATTCAATTTCTCTATCAAGGAGTTATGCTTGCCTAAAACCCAATGAAGACAGTTCTCCATAATTGTGGGCTCGAGTATGCACCATACACTAGTCCCTGAAAGTAGTGAAATAATTGTCATTACATGATAGTGGAGCTAGAAACAATAATGATGTTATGATTTAGCTTTAAGTGAAATAGAATTAAAAAAATAAAAAGGGTTGGCCTAGAATGGTCGACCACAGCACTCGTAGTGCTAGATGCTACCATTTCCCCGGCAATGGTGACAAACACTTGACACGTATTTACTATCAGTAATATGCAAGTGAACTTATCGAAGTAATATAGGCCTTTCGAGGCCTAAGTCGAACATAGGGAAACATTCTCCAGAATACTACTACTAACTATGATCTAATCAGCTAGGCCAGCAAAAGTGAATTGGTTTGATGAACATAAATAATTACAGAAACAAAACAAGCTTAAAGATTGAGTTACTCAGATTAAAGGAAATTCCTCATGACAATAGTTTCACCACAGATAACATTGCAATTTACTCCACAAACTAATATCTATTACCTTGATTCCCAGATAAAGAGCATGTAGCCATAACTTCCCACTCCCGTGGTTTCATTTACTACCTATTCTAATGTCAATCCAATTTCCATAGTAATTGGTCTATTAGTTAGGTTCTTTACCATTGATCTCTAGGTTTCTCCTCCTATTTATTCTCCACCTTTCCCAAGGGGTGCAATAAATGAGTAAATCTATGCTTTTCCAACCCTTAACCTCTCTCACAAAATTATTAAGGGTCTGATAATCTATCTATGGTGATCAAGCACAAATAGAATAAGACAATTTCATAGATTTATATCCAGAAAATAGGGATAAAGATGATATTAATGCATGGAAAACAATTACAATGCATATTTGGGCTACTCCCAGATCCTAAGGAATTAAGGGGTTTAGCCACGCATGGTTTTCATTGACGAATACATGGTTAAGAAAGAGAAAAATGTGGGAAACATTAGAAAAACTAAAGTAACCCCTGGAGAATGGCTGATCTGGATGATCCTCTACGTCATGCGTGCAATCTGTTGTCTTTCGACTATAGATTTTCCTTCCATATGTTCTCAGATCTGAGTGAAGCCTTCAGTTCCTTGCTCTTCTCTCCTCTCTCTTCGGTGTCATGCAACCAAAAATGGTTGCCTCCTCTAGTCTGGCTGAACTCCCCACAAATCATACAGATCACTTAAGGTAGAAAATAATGTCGGCCATTGTATTAGAGTGCTATCTTCGATTGCCTAATGGGGCAAACTCGGTAGTACTGACTAGAAATTCAGTAGTACCGAGTTTCTATGGTATCCACAATTCATCACAATGTCGATATTATCGACTTGTCTCGATAGCACTGAGTCTTTAGGTTGTTCGAGCAGTGTTTCCCTGATGCCATCTCAGTAGTAATGAGTAGGTCGAATCGGTAGTACTAAGTTTTCTTGATTGATTCCTATGATTTACTGATGTGGTTTCTGTACTACTAACTTTGGGTGTCGGTAGTATCAAGTCTTGGCAAGTCTTCTGGTCCACTACTGACGTGAAGTCGGTACCACCGACTTTTGGTGTTGGTAGTACCAAGTCTGTGAAGCTTGATTGTACCTAAAATTGCACAAGAACTTGGAAAAGTACTCAAAATGAATATTAAACCATTTTAAATAGTAAATATCGTATCATTTGATGCATTTAGATAGAACAAGCCATTGATAGCATTTTATGCTTAATTAATCAAATAAATGACAAATCAACACATAAAATCAAGGAAACTATTTCTGTGAAAACAACTAAAAACCCATGCATCGGCATACATACATAGTGGGATGATAAAGTGGTATTGGAATCTCTTTCCCCCTTTGCTATGTATAGTTGCACCTATTACTTCTTCAATCTCCTACTTCTTTCTAGAATCTATTTATTTGAACATATGTGAGATCCACATCTGGTATATAATACCCATGATGAAGAAATAGATAAATTTATCTACTATAACATATATACCTAAAATAGTGTTTCCTATCGCATGCTTCATGCTATTTAGTTCCTCTAGGTAGAGAGGACAATTTCTTTCCCAATATCCATCGTGATGACAATGATGACAATTTCCTTCTTTACCAGGTCCTCCTTTTTCCTTAAGTGTAGAAGCCTTACAATTACGGCCAACATTAGAAATTTTATTGGCTTTGCTTTTGTGGTTGGATTTCCTTTCCTTTTTTGATGATCAACACATATTTGGATTTGTCTTTCATTGTTCCCCCTCCAATGTTCTTAACATGCCAAGCAGCTATGATAATGGTTTGACAAAATTGGTCAATGTTGTAATTAATGACAAATTGTCTATATGAACCTGACAATGATTACATGATCACATTTGTGGCCAAATCTTGGCCTAAAGGAGATATTAGACTCTCTAATCCTTCCACATACCAGGTTAACTTGAGTACTTGGGGCCCAACTGGTCATCATATGCCATATTCTACTTAAATAATGACTTAGAGACATCATGTCTCTCTTGTATTTATTGTTCTTGGTAAATGTTTTAAGATTTGTTACTGTCTCAATAACTCCCATGTTCTCATGTTAATTCTAAATCTCATGATTTATAAAGCATAGCATGAGGCACTTGATGTCAATGGCATCATTTGAATGCTTACATAAGCTTCCATTTCCACCATAGGCGCATTTGTAGTTGGTTCATACTATTGGTGAATCCAGGATATAGAGCTTACACCAATATGTGAAAAACAAATCTTAGAGGCATGAACCATTTATGGATGTTATTTCCAATAAGGTTTTCCTTCTCAAGGATCGGTCATAATGAAAGTGTTTGTGTTGTTTTCCATTTGATCTGTAGAAAATATTTGCAAGAACTTAATTTTTCTTTAAAAAGTTCTATTGATATTATTATGATCTTTAATTGAATATTGGTCACATTGTTTTAATTCATATTAATAGCCCTCACTATCAGTTCTAAATATTGTATCGAACAATCTTCTAGTGGGTAAAGGTTTTTATTATATCAAGTCATGAGCCAGATTTTATTGATGACCCACAACTTAATCATTTAGGTAGTCAATATTTACCAATTGCATCTATTGCAACTCTGAACTAGATGTATGCACAACCCTTTGTCATAACCATCTATTTACATCTAGGTGTGTAATCCTATTAAGACTACCTAGTTAAGTCTGACCCAAAGGACAACACGATAGAATATGCATCTTACTTTGAAAACCCCAAATATATATTCTCACACTTCCCCTAGATAGATAGCACATCACATTTTGGCATTCTCACACATAGTCAATCAAGTATTTCATGTGTTTTGCACATTAAAAATCATATAAAACTTAACATTTTATTTGTTGTACATACATACACATATCCAAACACCAAATACCTATAATATGTATCATATACATACAATATCCACAACCCACAAACATACAACATTTCTGTGGCCATATTAATATAATCCTTTAGAGCCAAAAAGGATAACTGTCCAACTAAGGTCATTTGCATCTTTCTTTATTAGCATGTGAACTTCCAAGTAAACCTACATTTTTGTTTCACCATGGTGAATAGTTCCATTGAAGCTCCTTAGAGATGTGCCTTCAAGGTTGTCTCGACATGCCAAGTCCCCCAAGACTAATTCTATTCCTATTTAATATTACATGATTTTTAGAACCATTGATTTACATTGAAGGGGATTGCAAAGTAATAGAAACCATTACATGTGGAGAAAATACTTATGAGGCTTAGCATGCAAGAGGAATATCTAACCAAAAAGATTCTTTGTCATGGAATCGTTTATTACCCTAAGTCCACACTCCTAATGGCTATACAGTCAAAGGAGAGTGGACTTGGGCATCCAACCCTAAAATGGATCACATAACATATGCATGAAGAAAACCAAAAACAAGAATAAGATAAAAGTCAACATGGCATAAAAGGAAACTAAGGTAGTGCATAACACAAGATCTTAGTCCCATATGTTAACCCATAAGAAATCAATTTGCATGTCATTAGAGTAAGAGAATCATATTATCATAATATAGTCGAAGCAATGATCATAGCATGAGATTTTTGGTGTACCTTTTACCTAAAATCATAAAAATGGTATACATCAGCACAACTGTGCTGAGTACGCAATAAAATACAAAAACTCATAGGTTTAGGGGAACATATATGCTGGGAAAAACTTGATATTATATAAACAAACAAATAACAACATTAAAGACTTTCTTATCAACATGGAATCATGTTTTAGGCGCATTTCCATTATACTTAAACAACAGTATATGGCCATTGACCAACTTCCTCAAAGAAAGGGTTCGTAGGGGTGTTTCATATTTGCTAACCCTTTTTTATACGTGACGAACCCCAAGACCGAAGTCAATGATGAAACCCTATTTAAACATACCTTATGCCCTTACCCCCAGAATACAGGAAGGTTCACAAGGTTTGTATAATAGACAAGTTCAATTATGTTCAAATTTTATGAATATATTTCAAGCAAAATGAACGTACTAATCATAGGGAATAAGTAGCTCAAAGAAGTATATAAAGCCAAGAAGTTTAAGCATATATTCATACAAGAAAGTTCAATACCACTAGTCTTGTCAATAGGAGGATAAATCGTACCTTGGGGGGAGCACAAGATTAACAACTTGATCAGAAAACCATAATTAGAAACTTGACTAGATCTTGGCATTGGGTCATCATAGAGATCATGACATTACAAATGAGTATAATTGGATTAATATCAGAAATATTAGGTATCACTAATCATTATCATGGTTGTTAAATGTGTCACCTATATGTAGGTATGATATCATTGAGTTCAATATCTCTTCAACTTGGTCATACATTATCATTATCATGTTACATCAAGTATCATGGATTCATCTAGAACCTAGGGTGACACATCACACTAAGATTAGGGGTCATAAGATTAGGTTTGCACGATCTTAAATAGAGTAATCATAAGATTTGACCAAGCTTAATGAACATAAGCATCAACATTTGCATAACTAGTCATGTTGAGTTATAATCATGCGAGATTGTCATCATTAGAGTATAGATGGGGTCTACTTGAGTTAGGTGTCATAAATATCATCAAGCTACTGACTTGAGATCTTAATATAAGATGGGTCATCTTTAGGGAAGCATTTTCATAAGTTTAGAGACTAGTTATTAGCATGCAAACTAGATCACATATAAAGTCAAGATTAGGGTATTTAGTCACATAAGTGCACAAGAATGATCCTCATATAATTTTGGGTACAAGGAAATTAGGATTACTGATTTAGGGGTCACATAATGGATTCAAGTAGAATTAGGTCAATTTTGAACAAGGTGTAAGATTAATTTCCAAGGTCTACATGAAACACCTTTCATATTTCATATCATATCATAAGGCCAAAAAGGGGTAAAAGTATGAAAAAATCCGAAAATTAGTCCAACATATAAAAAGTTAATGATTTTGGTCAAGCATAAGGATTGGGCCACGTTCAATCAAGGTTAAGCATTAAAGAAGTAACATCAAAGCCCACTCTAGGTTATTCAAGCAACATTGGACCATTTTAGGGTACATGTATGCATAAAGTTGGAATCTTAATGTATCAATATGTTCAATTAGCTTATCTTAGGCTATCAATAAGATATGGGGCAAAAAAGATTAAGCTTGAGCATAAGATGGCATAAAACATTTAGAAAGAGATCAAAAAGTATCATCTTTAACATGTAAATGGAAATATAAGAAGAATCAAGTCATGAAACTAGTCCGATTGAAAATATCATGTTCTTTAGATGCAAATGCAAATATTATATGACCAAACTAGCCCAAGGAATGAGGAGACATGCTATTTTCAAGATCAAGTGTGATACCGGGAAAAAGAATGAAGGGAATACCAAAGAACGGATGATCTGGGCCTTTGATCAATGATCTAGTGGCCTCCTCACGCTTAGTTTGGCCATGAGAGGAGAGGGTCTCAGAGTGGGCCACACCTAGGGGGTGTCATGCCATTGTCCAGTGCCAGTCTAACCCAGGATCATGTCCAACGGGGGTGCGTTTGAGACATGACCTTGGATCATCATCGGACAGTTGCTACTTTAATGTTTCAAATATGTGAGTGAGGCCCACTTTGCACGGTGGCACTACGGCCGATGACTCACTGTATAAGCCAAATATTTGAGCTTAGGGCCCATAGAAACTCAAGATGCGGCTGCCCAGAATTATCATGGTCATGCAGATCCACCACAGGTCTAAGATTGGTTGAAGGTGGCCTAATGTGTAAGTGCTCAAAAGGGCACTACGGCGACACAACACTGTTGTAGGAAGAAGAAGAAGAGAGGAGACAAGGGGTCTCCAAAGTGCGAACAAGAGGGGAAAAGAGGGAAACATAAGAGGGGAAACAAAAGGAAAAGAAGAAAGGAATGCAACTGGCACATCAATTTATCCTATGGAAGCTCCAAGTGCCAGATTGGTCAAGAAAAAAGGGGTTGGTAAGGTTGTTGTACCTTGTCTGACACAAGGTAGAAGATGACTAGGGCCGTCAGATTGGGGCTGGAATCTATGTGTCACAAAACCAAGGGCAAAGATTCATGGAACATAACAAGATGTGGATTGTTGGTGTGAACAAGTGACGGGGGCACCCACCCCTACTGGGTCGCACCCAACTTGGGCCCAATTAGGCTCAAATCAAGCTAAAATGAAGTAAAAACAAGGAATAAAATAGCAAAGTTCAAATGGCCATATCTTGTGATTTATAGCTCTGACTGAGGAATTTTTTTATCCATTGGATTCATAGTTGAATCCTTTACATCATGAAATGTATCTGATAGAAATTAGAGTTCATTTGAGAGGTTCAACCTTGATTGAAAGTTGATGATAACTAATAAGCATGACACTTAGTTTAAAACTCAAATTCAAGTCATGTATAATTACAAAGTGATATTTAATCAAAGATAACTTGTCAGTTGAGCATAAAGTGACTCAAATTCATCAAAGTGGAGGTGAGGGAGGTTGTTGAGTACATTACAGAATCAAATGAGTCAATTTGTACATTAATTTGATGAGAGAGTAAAACTAGGTTATCACATTATCCCCACCTTAAAAGGAATTGTGTCCCCAAAATTGAATCAAGTCATCAATCAAGATTGAGTTTTCCTATTCAACATGAAGATCATCATAGTATTCTCATTAGGTATCCTAACCACTTACAATATCCATCTTATTCTAAAATTGAGAAATCAAGAAACATGGTCAACACATAATCACATAGATCATCAAATTGAAAATATCATCGCATCCGAAAATTTTGGAGGGATTATCCTATATATCACCAAATTTGAAGTGATCACATTTCAAGTCAATTGGATAGAGTTCAAGAGTAAGGCATGACTTCCTTTCCCAATATTTAGGGTTCTAGCTTCTACATTGGCCAAGGTGGGATTATACATCCATGATTGAGATTTCATATTTCAACAATACGAGCCAAACTTCACATTTCAACGTCATAATTTCTTGCTCAAAATCAATGGAAGGTCCCACCCTAGTCCACATGGAGCTTTTCCTCAAGTCATAAATTGAGTGAGTTAACATTATCATCATTTCAAATTTCTGATATTTGGGAACATATAATTCATTATTCATATATCGAGGGTGACCTCAAGATCCAAATAGGGTGATCATAGGAGTCAAATCAATATCAATATCATTCATCATGAGATAAGATTTCATTATTCAGTATCGAGACTCAAGTCTGGATATCAAATTCGTAGGTCCAAATTTTTGAAGCAAGGTTTAGATTCCTATTTTAGACCTTAGGTGTGACCATTCAACTGTACAAATAAATCAAACAACAATCAAGCAACAATTTGAGCATTATTCAAGCAACATTTTGAGATATCAATACTGTGTTCATTATTCATGGTATTCAAAGTTGATGAAAGATATAGACCTTGGTATTTCTAGGAAGTCATCCACGAGCTATAGTCAATATCTCATATTCCAAGATCATCATACAATCAAGATTCAAGATTGAGTATCAGTATCATCATAAGTCTAACCCATTAGAGACTTAGGTAAAGAAATCACAATCGGGTGGAAGAGGTTACCTTTCAAAACTCTAAATAATCAACAAGATGAAAATTTAGAGGCAGTCATATTGGGGATGTGACCTAGGTTAGGGGAGTCATAAGTCGATTACCACCCTAATCTAGCACATTAGTCTATGTTAATCATGACCCATCAAGTATCTCCAAATAGGGAGAGTATCAATTATCAAGTCATTCTTCATAGAGTCACAATATCAAAGATCAAGATCATAATAGGGCAACCATATTTCAAGATTTTGAAAGATCAAGATCGTAATAGGGAAACCACATTTTCAGATTTTGCAATATCATGGTCATAATTGTGTTCCCTTCCTTTCATGGTCAGTGTAGGCGTATATTTTAGAAATCAAGAAGTCAAATTGAGCAGTCCTAGAGTTAGAGCATTATTGGGAAAGAGTGAGATCCATGTCCATCACATTGTTCAAAATAGAGATTACCAAGAGGCATAGGAATCAATAGGGAATATTCCTCTTGTATCAAAGTCTTTCATCATGATTTTGGGAGTCCAAGAGTATAGTCATTCCCAGGCATAATCACCACGAATATAAAATAGAGGAAATTTTCTTAATCATGTTTGAAGTTTGGTCAGGATAGGGCATAATGGGTTCAATCAAATAGGGACCTCATAAACTATGAGGTATAATTTACAAATCCTCCTTATCTCATCATATCAAGATCATTATCATTTCACCTCAAACATAGAAAGCATGTAGTCTAGATTTGGTAAAGTTGAGTTAATATGATTTGAGAGGTCATACATGAGTACTTAACTACAAGAGTACTTTCATTAGTCATAATTACGTTTTCAAATTAAGTTCAAATCATGGAATCATCATCATTTTACTCAAATTTTACCATTTCATTCAAATTTTAGTCTTTCCCCATACATAAGCTACCCATAATTGAGAGATCATGTGATTAATAGTCACAATTAGAAGAATCACATGCGGAGATGAGGAGCTAACTAATCATGTATGGGTGGCTTAGCATTATCGTTAAAGAAGAGAAGAGATTCTAGAAGACTCTCTAGGATATGTGGAATTCATTTTTAAACATGCATAGAGGATATGTGATTGCTTTGATACCATTTTTCATGGAATAGCTTATTACCCTAAGTCCACATTCCTAATGGCTACACAGCCAAAGGTGAGTGGGCTTGGGTGTCCATACCTATAATGGATCACATAACATATGCATGAATAAAACCACAAACAAGAATAGGATAAGAGACAATGTGGCATACAAGGAAACTAAGCTAGTTCCTGACACAAGATCTTAGTCCCATGTGTTAACCCATAAGAAATGCATTTGCATGTCATTTGATGTCATTAGAGTAAGAGCAGTAGATTATCATAATATAGTAGAAGAAACAATCATAGCATGATATTTTTAGTGTACATGTTACCTAAAATCATTAAAAGGGTACACATCAGCACAACTGTGTTAAGTACTCTATAAAATACAAAACTAGTAGGTTTAGGGGAACATATGTGCTTGGAAAAATTGATATTATAGCAAGAAATAAATAACATTAGTAAAGACTTTCTTATCAATATGCAATCATGTTTTAGGTGCATTTCCATTATATGAAAACAACAATATATGGCCATTAGCCATCTTCCTCAAAGTAAGGGCCTGTAAGGGTTCTTAAGATTAGCTAATCCTTTTTTATACGTGAGGGACCTCAAGACATAAGTCAATGAGCTAACCCTATTTCAACATGGCTGGTGCCCTTACCCTGAGAATACATGCAGGTACACAAGGTTTGTATAATGGAAAAGTTCAATTATGTTCAAGATTTGATCAACATATTTCAAGCAAAATGGACATACTTATGATAGGTAACAAGTATCTCAAACAAGTGCATTCATATAATCAAGTTCAATACCACTTGTATGGTCAATAGGAGGATAAAATGTACTTTGAGTAGAGCATGAGATTAACAACTTGATCAAAACATCATAATTAGAAATTTGACTAGATCTTGGCAATTGGGTTACCATAGAGATCATGACATTACAAATGAGTATGACTGAATTAATATCAGAAAAATTAGGTATCATTAATCATTATCACAATCGTTGTATGTCACCTAGATCTAGGTATCATATCATTTATTTCAATATATTCAACTAGGTTATGCATTATCATTATCATGTTAAATCAAGTATCATAGATTCATATAGAACCTAGTGTGACACATCACACTAAGATTAGGGGTCATAAGATTAGGGTTGCATGATCTTAAATAGAGCAATCATAAGATTTGAGCAAGCTTAGTGAACATAAGCATCAACATTGGCATAACTAGTCATGTTGAGTTATAATCATGCAATATTATCACCATTAGAGTATAGCTGGGTCTACTTGAGATAGGTGTCATAAACATCATCAAGATATAGATTTAAGATATTGATATAAGATGGGTCATACTTACGTAAGGGTTTGCATAAGTTTAGGGATTAGTTATCAACATGCATGCTAGATCACATATAAATTCAAGATTAGGGTATATAGTCACATAAATATACAAGAATGATCCTCATATAATTTAGGTACAAGGAAAGTATGATTAGTGATTTATAGGTCACATAATGGATTCAAGTAGAATTAGGTCAATATTTGAACAAGGTGCAAGATTAATTTCCAAGGTCTACATGAAGCGCCTTTCATGTTTCATCTCATGCCATAAGGCCAAAAAGGAGTAAAAGTATGAAAAAAAATCCAAATATTAGTTCAACACATACCAAAAGTTATTGATTTGGGTCAAGCATAAGGATTAGGGCACATTCAATCAAGGTTAAGCATTAAATAAGTAAAATTTAGCATCAAAAACCATTCTAGGTCATTCAAGCAACATTGGACCATTTTAGGATGCATGGATGTATCAATTTCGAATCTTAATGTATCAATATGTTTAATTAGCTTATATTAGGCTATCATTAATATTTGTAGCATAAAATATTAAGCTTGAGCATTAGATGGCAGAAAACATATAGAAAGAGATCAAAAGGTATCATCTTTAACATGTCAGTGGAAATACAAAGAGAATTAGGTCATGAAACTAGTCCCATTGAAAATATCTTGTTCTCTAGATGCAAATTTATATATTATATGACCAAATTGGCCCAAGGAATGAGGAGATATGATGTTTACAAGATCAAGTATGATACTTGGAAAAAGGATGAAGGGCAAACCAAAGAATGATCAGTCTGGGCCTTTGATCAATGATCCAGTGGCCATGTCATGCTTAGTTTCATCACAAGAGGAGATTATCTCAGAGTGGGCCATGCCCAGGGGGCGTCACTCCATTGGTTGACACCAGTATGACCCATGGTCAATGCCTTGGGGGCACAGGAGCCACGACCTTAGATCAACATTGGTCGGTCGTTGCTTCTCATCTTTCAACATTTCAAAGAGGCGAGTGAGGCCCTCTACGTGTAGTGGAACCATGGCTTACAACTCATTGGGGTAGCCAGATAACTGAGGTCAGGGCCCCTGAAATCTCAAGATGCATTACCCAGAATCGTCGTGGTTGTGTGAATCTGTCGCAGGTTTGAGATTGGTTGGGGGTGCCCTAATGTAGAAATACCCAAAAGGGCACTGTGGTGGTGCAACAATGTTGGAGGAAGAAGGAAAGAGGGGATGAGGGGTCTCTATAGAATGAACAAGAGGGGAAAATAAGGAAACATAAGAGGGGATACAAATGAAAGAAAGGAATGCAACTGGATCGTCAATTTATCCTATGGAAGCTCCTGTTGGATTGGCCAAGAAAAAAGGGGTTGGTAAGGCTATTGTACCTTGTCTGACATGAGGTAGAAGATGACTAGGGGCCATCAGATTGGGGTTGGAATATGTGGGTCACAAAACCAAGGGTCAAGATTGTGGAACGTGACAGGATGTGGATTGTTGATGTCTGCAAGTGAGGGGGGCGCCCACCCTTGCTGGGTCGTTCCCAACATTGGGCCCAATTAGTCTCAAATCAAGATAAATCTAATTTAACACAAGGATTAAAATATCAAAGTTCAAATGGACATATATTTTGATTTATAGCTCTGATTGAGGCATTTTTTATCCATCAGATTTGTAATTGAATCCTTTACATAATGAAATGTATTTGGTAGAAATAAGATTTCTTTTAAGAGTATCAACCTTGATTGAAAGTTGATAATAACTAATAATCATGACTCTTAGTTTGAAACTCAAATTAGAGTCATGTATAATTACAAAGTGATATTTAATTGAAGATAACTTGTAAATTGATCATAAAGTGACTCAAATTCATCAAAGTTGAGGTGAGGGAGGTTTTTGAGTACATTAGAGAATCAAATGAGTCAAGACATACATTAATTAGATGAGAGAGGAAAACCAAGTTATCACATTCATTAACATTCACAACATGCACATACATATTGGAGCCTTTGACCATAACCATGAAATTATCCACACACAAAAAATTTTTGAAGGAGACATGTATAATTTTTTAGTTATATTATATAATATACATATTTATTAAATATTTCATATTTTCATATGGTTCAATATCCATAAATCAATTTTTGACATCAACACAATAACGGTGGGGTATGTTGGGGCAGCGCCCCTACAAGAGGATTGTGTTTCCCAATTAGGTGGTGGGGTCAAGGGGATGTTGCCCCTCGTAGGGTCTCATGGGTAGTGCATGTAACGACCCTGTCTCCCAGTAGCCCCCACTTAAGGAAGACCAAGAGATCATAGCCGTTATCTAATAACCCGGATCAAAGGTTCGACAAATAATCAATAATAATTATGAAATTCTACTACTAAACTGAAAATAGGTATAAAATAAAAACTTTACTTACCTTTTAAAAGATGGGATTTCTATAATTATATCCATGAAGATACTAATCTAACTAATCCTCCTGTGTACGTTATTTCTCATTTAGTTCCACATTTCCCACTTTACTGTTTGTTCTTTTCATTTGCACCTAAAATGCCGACAAACAAAACGTCGGTCAGCAAGAAGCTGGTATGTGGGGGAACCAATAATCATGCAAATATGATAACCACGTAATCATTCAATTAATCATTTAACAACCAAGATTACATTTTAAGCCATACTACTCAATCCTTACCTATCCCCTAACTCTGTGCTATCCCTTGTATGCTACCTCTCTTTAGGTGGCTTCTTACCCCCATGGACCTACCTTACAGGTAGCCAATACTTAGGGTAATAGAGTCGCATGGCACTACTCGAAGGTAGCCCAGTATCTAACTCATGATGACTTGATGGTCCTACCCCTTTGGTAGCCATTTACTAAGTCATCTAATGACCTGATGAACCTACCCCATTGGTAGCCATTTACTAGGTCAACTATTAAGCCACAGAGGGGACCAGGATCTGAGCTAGTACGCACATATCTTATGTGATAGTCATAGCCACATTATAGTTTGCATGAATTAAAATCATCCAACAATTAATTCATGACATCGATGAAAACTTTGGTAAATCTCGGAAAACTAACTCGAGATATTCATAAGCGTAACCACATACCTGTACATGTAGATTCATGTGCAGGAATAATCCAAACAACAATGAGCAAGCAAGCATTCAATAAGATCCTGAAACAATTATACAATTTCCTTTTATTACTCATGTCACTAAGATCTATTAAATCTAGCTCGCTTCTTAGGGTTTCTAGTCCACTTTTAGGGTTTCCATTGCAATTAGGGTTTCCCTTCATCTTTTACTATTTTAAACCCTAATTTAACGCAATTGATTACAAACCCTAATTATTTCAACATCTAATCCTCAGTTTCGGATTAAAGGCATAATTATCCATTAATTAAGCCACTTAAACCTCTTTTACATTAAAGCTACTATTTTTATCCTTTTAATCCATGACAAGGTCATTATGCTCATTTACAATCAATTCAAAGTTCATTATAGTCTAATTCGCATATGAACTTGATTTACCATTAATTCTATCTTTTATTCATTAGAAAACCCTAATTACTATATTTAGGGTATTTAACCACAATTAGGAACTTTAATGCTTGAAATAGCTTAAAATCATCATCCCTTAACTTTATTCACAAATTTGAATAATTAATGTCATTAAGAGTCAAATTGCCAACATTAGGGTTTCAAGGCCCATTAAAGTATATTCATGCAAATGAAACTCTAAATTAACTAATTCGTGAAAAATTCATCTTTTTCAATCTTAATGTATCTCTTTATGATTAACAGGTTAATATCAACTTTAACCATCAATTAAACCCTACTAATAACATTAATCATATCCAAATAAGGTTTCTTAATCACTATTATACTAAAGTTAACAACTTCCATTACTTTTCGAATTTCTAGCAGAATCAGGCTCCAATAATATTTTTAATGGATTCCCCTCATTTTTCTGAACAAAATTCATGTATAAACTTTTGTCATCCGAGCTACTATTAAAGAGTTATGATTTTTGGAGGAAATACCTTACTTGAGCCAATCAGAACCCGCCAAGTGTCCTGCTCCTTGCAACGTACTCTTTTTGGAAATATAATGGATTTACGATCTTTCCCTTACATAAGTGGTCGATCCTTTAATCTGTGGGAGGGTACAACGGTCCAATGACCGAAGTTTGTCTTCAACCTTCAGCCACGCGAGTTGGCCACCGGCTGCAGCCCTACTCGGGGTTGCCCACTCCTCCTTAGGGTGTGTGGACCTCCGTCGAAGGTTTCCCTAGCTTCACCATCCTCCCCCACACCTGGGGTGCCGTCTGGCTTGCGGCCTAATTGGCTAGACAGTGCGCACAAGGTCTACGACCTGGAGACACCTTGCAGCCGTCTAACAGTTATGGCGCACATCCCAGAGCACGGAAAGCTGGCCTAGCTCCTCCGGTGTTGTCGTGGGAGTAACACGCACACATCGCATCTCGTCCACGACCTCTCATAGCACCAAGATACGAGCTACCCTCTCCGCTAGGGTTTCATGCAAAGAAGAAGAAGAAGAAAGTGAGGGATGTGTGGGATTCTTCTGGGCTTGGCCAAGGTTCTACCCCTATATATAGGGGAGTGTATACACGTCCAGAGACGTTGTTCCCAGAGAAATCGAGTCCCACTCTTTAAGGGAAACCTATTTCTTCAAGGAGAAGCAAGCTTTCTCTCTCCTCACTATCCCTTTTGATATTCTCCATTATTTGGGGTATTTAGAATTAGAAAATCTTTCTCATTATTATCTTTATTCTTGGCTTTTAGTTCATTGGCCTCAAAATTATATTCCCCTCAAGTAGGAAATACTCTTTCTTAACAAAATCACATAATTTTATTAATTATGTATTCCCATTATCCTTTTATTTTGCAATTTTTGTATTTTCTCTTTCTTTCCTCTTTGTTGGGATTCCTTGGATTCCAAGAAACTCTATTATTTCAAAATCCTTTTTATTGGATACTCATTATCCTTCTAGATGCATCTAAATGCATTATTCTTCATTATCATGTGTATTTCTTATTAAAATATTTCTTTTTGAAGATTTCTCTTTATTTCTCTTTTATCTTCCTCATTGTTATTCCTTTTATCATTAGGAATCCTTGGAATATGAAATTCCACCAAGCATAACTCAATTATACCTCTTTCCACTTATTTTCCACATTTTATCATTATTTTCCAATTTCTTTCTTAATAAAGAAATACTTAATTAATCTTTTCTTTTTTTATTGCTTTTCTTTGCAACTTTCGACTCCTCGGGACACAGGGAACCCATGAGGCACGAAATGCATCCTTGGATTACATTCTTTTGCCTTCCAGAAATTTCCACATCTCTCTTTTCTCAAAAACTCAATTATTCATTTATTAATTGAATTTCCTTGTTATTGGGCCCAATAGCCAATAAGGCCCACAACACAACATAAAGGCTATTGTAAATGAAACTCATTTATTCAAAACAAAATATATCATTATTTGTTCCAATATATTTAATATGAGAAATTACATTTCTCACCAAAAGAACCCAAAATTGGGGTTGTAACAGTGCCCCTACAAATATATATATGGAATTTCACTTCTTTGCACTAGGAAAATATCGTTAATTCCATAGTTGACCCCATCCCATGTATCAAAAACATGAATATACCATGTATGTAGAATGAAAAATAATATGCATATTAATTTTATTGTTCACATCATATGAAACTACACAAAATTGTATAAAGAAATTCAATAATATCAATCTAAATCCTAATACACATAGAATGGCATGGATTTGATACCACTTCTGAATATACAGAGGTGGAAGGCATAGAAAAAGTAATAAAAGTATTCTATGTTTCCCACAAGCAGATCTCATCCATATTTTTTTTACCTATAGGAGGGGTGTGAGATATACCATGTCAAAAAGTAGATCTTGTGGTGTTTCTCACAAGGGAATATGTGGTTCAAAGCATATGCGAATGAAGTCCTCCTAACATGGTTAGCAAAAGTATATGTGCCTCTATATAGTCCATCTGGGTGATGGGAACTCCACTTCACACTACAACAGTAGATAGGGAAGGAGCAGCCTATCCATTGGCAACAAGTTAATTTGTAATATGTATCATTATCTATCTATTTCTTATGGGTAATGATGTCTAGGATTCATGTGTCAAAACATTTAACCAAAACTCTGGTCATCTTGCCCCTACTAGCACCTTTAAATAGGAGATGTTCATTGGTGGAAGCAATTAAGTTGCTGCTCACAAAAAACTAGTTAGTCGTCTAGCTAGTCCATTCAATCGAGTAAGTTGCATTAGAATAATATGCAACTAATTAGTTGACTAACTGGTCTTATCCAGACATTTGACTAGACGTTTAGCCAATAGATTGAGTAGTCTATTGTTGATCTAATTAATTACCTAAATCTTTTAATAACCAATTAATCTTCTATCATAATTATACTCATCTTCTATGTGCATCCTATGTGTGGGGCCTTATAGGATCCACATTATATTGGTAGCGATGTTTATGATAATATGAAGACTATACAAGCAATTATTGGTGTGTTTAGTAGGACTTCATCCCACCCAAGTAATTAGATAAGTTGGACAACAACTTCAACCTAGTGTTATGACTAGTATTACTGATCATATAATCCATTTATATCTAATATCTAGATTGAATCTAAGGTATGGAAATGTCATCCTTTTAATTTTCAATCTTTGTTCCTTGATTTAAAGTAGACTACTTGAGATACATGTGATCTCAATATCTTCTATTGACTCACATGAGAATGTCCATGCATTTCATAGTCTCACTCATCAAGTTGGTGAGATTTCACTCCCATGGGAGGGGGAAACTCCATCCATGTCACTAACAGTAATCCACATGTGTCATAGTGTACCCAAGCACTACTTGCATGGAAACCCTTATTCAAGGTCATATTGAGTAGTGTTAACACATCATATATCATGTGATTATTGTAGTGACTTCAAATCTAAGGACCACAATCTCTATTGTCACATTGAGATATGATTTTTCTTGTGCTTCCATGTATCATACTCAAGTTGGGTTTGTCTGGTAGACTTGTACATAACAAGATCCTATGTGTTTTACTTTATATCCAATATAATGACTAATGAGATGCAGCCATCAATCAAAACACATATTAGTCTTAATGTATTATATTCATCCTAATTTTCTCAATAACATCTTATTAGGTGCTTAGATAAAGATTAATACTCTTACCATGTGTGTGGTCTAATTTTAGGTCCGCAATCTAAAACATATGTCATTAAACCATATTCTTTGGGCATTATATAAATTCATTATCTCATTTTGAAGCAAACATAATAAACAAAATTTCCTTTACTATGAATCAAAACAAATACATAGTGTGTCATTAAAATCATCATATGGTTGGTTCTCAGGGTATACTAACGGCAATATGAAGTTATATCCTAGTAGTATGTTAGCAACATGATTGTATACCAAATTATTAAGTGGGGTGGAAGAAGCATCAGGGTAAAGAAAGATACCTACATCAGAATTGGCAAAATTATTCTTGTTTTTTTATCATATGTGAGGGGGGAAAGAATCATAAATGTCCTAATTGGTCAACAGCCTTTTGTGTTGTATCATAGCTCTTCTATCTTGATCAATCTTGGTGTCGGTACCAATTTTAGCAAGAACTTTAGGCGAGATTTATTCGATTATATTATTCATGTTGATATCCTAACCATGGTGAGGATCAATATGTTTACCTTTATTGTGGTATAGTCTGAAAGTAATATGGCTTCTAGTATGATATTATGACTGTGGAAGTTTTTGTGACATCATTAGCATGAGGCTTGTACAAATCGTGTTGCTTCTTGTTGACATAACGGTGATGTTTAGTAGGATTTGCATTGTTTTTGTTGTCAGTGAGAGAGGTAAGATGATTAGGCTTGTTTTTAGATTTTCATGTTTCCTTATTAATCCATATGAGTCCTTTATTGTTTGGTAAATAAGTTAAAGAATCATACAAAATAGCACTCTAGGTTTTTTCTTTGGGAATGTTCCAAGAAGTAAGATGATCTGCAATGTTTAAAAAGATGGAAGAGAAGTCATGAGGGTCTTCATCTTTCAGTTTAATGGTGTATGTGAGTTTCCCAAATCTAATAATCATACTTCCCATCAGTCAAGTTTCTTTGACAACTGAGAAGACATAGAAGGCATTGGTGTAATAGGTCGGTATCAAGGTGTCAGAATGTAGAAATTGAAGCATAACACCAACAAAAGCAGCAATGTATTTGAAGATCTCAACATTCCAAAGATGTGTAGGAAGTCTAGTGATTTAAATCCAACCAACTCCAACATTACATTCACATGTTGCACCTAAATCAATGGACCTCCTCTTGGTTTGCACAAATTTTTGATTGCAAGGTATCGAGATGACCAACTTTTCCAGTGGTCAATTTTTGTGTTGTCAGGAAGAGTGTCAAGGAGTTGTTTTAGATATACAATTGTTGGTCTATTGAGAGTTCAATAGGGAATGAGGAATATGAGTGTACAACTAACATCCATAATGTTTATAAGATTATCACTATTTACATTGTGGTTGGTTATAGAAAGACTGCAACCTAAAAGTTCTTTGATAAGTCTCATGGAGTTCACTGGTTGGTCTAGTATGAGATCTCAAGGGATGAAGCTATGATTGATGTCCATAGAGAAAGCATTATTGTCAAAAACACTAGGGAAACATTTGGTGTGAGGATAGGAGAAGGATTTCACATATTGTCTCTCTAATTTTTTAGATCCTTGATGTTGTTATATAAGGAATCTACATAGGTGATTGATTGTAAATTAATAAGTATTGAATCCTATTTATTATCACTAGGATAAACCTTAGAATTTGGTATACATGAAATTTTTGAAGAGGCATTAAAAGATTGTGGACAGAACTCGACAATGGTTTTGTAAAGGTGAAGGCGTTACATAGTTGTGGGAGATCATAAGTGTTTTTACTGGAATCAATGTATGTCTATGTTGTGGGTAAAATTTCTAAAAGTGTCATTGTTGTTTATATGGACATTTGTTAGAGAAATGGCATGTATTACAATAGAAAAGAAAAAATTAGGTCTTTGATGGGTGTAGTGTTTTTGTCCTACCTAATTGTGTTGTTTACATCTAAAAGTTGTTTTCTTGTAAGGCTTCTTTTTTTTAACAATTGTAATCCATGGATGTAATGGATCAAGATAATTTATATAAATACAATTAGTAGTGAAATTTGAATCCTATGTAGTATTGACTGAGCCATAAGAGCAAACCTTTAAATAAGATAAAACTAAATATGAGATAGAGTAAGACCAACAACTTCAATTGGTATTAATGTTTCCCTCAACAAGTTTGTTATTCTAATATTCAAGGATGAAATTTGGGGTTTATAAATCTATGTATGCATATATTGGAGCAAAAACTAAAAGTGGATAGGGATGAACACAATGAACTTGATCCCAATCATAAATTAGGTTGTTAGCCACCAGGGTCAGTGTTGACTCTCACTGGTGGAACTACATCAGGAACATCTCATTAGGTATCCTAACCACTTACAATATCCATCTTATTCTAAAATTGAGAAATCAAGCATCATGGTCAACACATAATCACATAGATCATCAAATTGAAAGTATCATCACATCAGAAAATTTTGGAGGGATTATCCTATATATCACCAAATTTGAAGTGATCACATTTCAAGTCAATTGGATAGATTTCAAGAGTAAGGCATGACTTCCTTTCCCAATATTTAGGGTTCTAGGTTCTACATTGGCCAAGGTGGGATTATACATCCATGATTGAGATTTCATATTTCAACAATACGAGGCAAACTTCATATTTCAACGTCATAATTTCTTGCTCAAAATCAATGGAAGGTCCCACCCTAGTCCACATGGAGCTTTTCCTCAAGTCATAAATTGAGTGAGTTAACATTATCATCATTTCAAATTTCTGATATTTGGGAACATATAATTCATTATTCATATATCGAGGGTGACCTCAAGATCCAAATAGGGTGATCATAGGAGTCAAATCAATATCAATATCATTCATCATGAGATTAGATTTCATTATTCAATATCGAGACTCGAGTTTGGATATCAAAGTCGTAGGTCCAAATTTTTGAAGAAAGGTTTAGATTCCTATTTTAGACCTTAGGTGTGACCATTCAATTGTATACATAAATCAAACAACAATCAAGCAACAATTTGAGCATTATTCAAGCAACATTTTGAGATATCAATATTGTGTTCATTATTCATGGTATTCAAAGTTGATGAAAGATATAGACCTAGGTATTTCTAGGAAGTCATCCACGAGCTATAGTCAATATCTCATATTCCAAGATCATCATACAATCAATATTCAAGATTGAGTATCAGTATCATCATAAGTCTAACCCATTAGAGACTTAGGTAAAGAAATCATAATCGGGTGGAAGGGGTTACCTTTCTAAACTCTAAATAATCAACAAGATGAAAATTTAGAGGAAGTCATATTGGGGATGTGACCTAGGTTAGTGGAGTCATAATTCGATTACCACCCTAATCTAGCACATTAGTCTATGTTAATCATGAGCCATCAAGTATCTCCAAATAGGGAGAGTATCAATTATCAAGTCATTCTTCATAGAGTCACAATATCAGAAATCAAGATCATAATAGGGCAACTATATTTCAAGATTTTGAAAGATCAAGATCGTAATAGGGAAACCACATTTTCAGATTTTGCAATATCATGGTCATAATTGTGTTCCCTTCCTTTCATGGTCAGTGTAGGCGTATATTTTAGAAATCAAGAAGTCAAATTGAGCAGTCCCATAGTTAGAGAATTATTGGGAAAGAGTGAGATCCATGTCCATCACATTGTTCAAAATAGAGATTACCAAGAGGCATAGGAATCAATAGGGAATATTCCTCTTGTATCAAAGTCTTTCATCATGATTTTGGGAGTCCAAGAGTATAGTCATTCCCAGGCATAATCACCATGAATATAAAATAGAGGAAATTTGCTTAATCATGTTTGAAGTTTGGTTAGGATAGGGCATAATGGGTTCAATCAAATAGGGACCTCATAAACTATGAGGTATAATTTACAAATCCTCCATATCTCATCATATCAAGATCATTATCGTTTCACCTCAAACATAGAAAGCATGTAGTCTAGATTTGGTAAAGTTGAGTTAATATGATTTGAGAGGTCATACATGAGTACTTAACTACAAGAGTACTTTCATTAGTCATAATTACGTTTTTTAGATCCTTGATGTTGTTATATAAGGAATCTACATAGGTGATTGATTGTTAATTAATAAGTATTGAATCCTATTTATTATCACTAGGATAAACCTTAGAATTTGGTATACATGAAATTTTTGAAGAGGCATTAAAAGATTGTGGACAGAACTCGACAATGGTTTTGTAAAGGTGAAGGAATTACATAGTTGTGGGAGATCATAAGTGTTTTTACTGGAATCAATGTATGTCTATGTTGTGGGTAAAATTTCTAAAAGTGTCATTGTTGTTTATATGGACATTTGTTAGAGAAATGGCATGTATTACAATAAAAAAGCAAAAATTAGGTCTTTGATGGGTGTAGTGTTTTTGGCCTACCTTTTTTTTTGGTGAAGTCAGGGAGTTTATTATTCATCCTGCCTCCCTCAAGCAAGCTAAATCAAAGGAAATCATACAAAATGAACTAGAGTTTTCATAATTAAACATGGTCATATTATTACCATTACACATTTCTGAGCTAATGACAGACACTAACTCTTTTGGGATGTTTCTATAGGTTAAGAGATCATCCCGGGTTTTTGGGTGGCATTTAGCCAGGTTGTCTGCAGCTTTATTACCTCCTCTTTGAATATGAGACACCTTCCATTTATCCTTCAACTTCCTCCTAATTTCTGCAGTCCAAGGCGCCAGTCTTGGAAACACGGCAGGTTGATTTTCAATAGCTTTCTTTGCTTCTGAGGAATCCGTTTCAATAATCGCATGTTCAACTTTCAGCTCCTCAGCTAAACTGGCTGCAAGCTCTATGGCACGGACCTCTGCTAATAAAGCATTTTCAGTAGTAATCCTTTTGCTCCAGCCTCCTCCCCACTGACCCTTACTGTTCCTACAAACCACCGCAATACAGGCTCTACCATTCTTATAAGTTGCATCCACATTGAACTTCAAAGCATTGGACAAAGGCGGACACCAGTAAACATCCTTCTGCACAGGCTCAGTAGGGCTATTATTGGCGCCCCGCGCCTCCTCATTGAATAATGCTTCTGCTCGGATATGATTCACCTGACAATCCAGCGGCATTATAATCTTCTCAAACACTTCCTTATTTCTATATCTCCAAATGCTGTAGCAACCCATAATGATGATGTTAGTCACTCGAGTTACCAGTGCCAAGCTCCATTCCAGCCATTTCCATAGGTTTTGTTCATTAAAGAATCGGCTCCATAACTTTCTGTCTAACAATTCCTTCCAGATAGGTGAAACTTTTGCCCAATCCTTCAGTGCATGAAGTACATTTTCCTCCTGTCCTCCGCATCGTTGGCAGCTGCAATCAGTGGTCATGTGTCGAGCTGCACGTCTGTTGTTCGTCAGTAGAGCATTGTGGCCGACCAGCCAAAGAAACGTCTTCACCCTTTCCGGGGCTTTAACCTTCCACACCTTATCCCATTTCCCTTCCACACATATGTCTTTTGTGCTTCTTAGCTTTCTGTACGCGGAATGTGAGCTGAACTGCCCACTAATAGTGAGTGCCCAGACAATAGTATCTTTGCAATTTGTGACGCTTGGCACCTTAACTTTGGTGATTTCCTTCAGGTCTTCTTCCCTCACATACTCCTTGAGAAACTCCTTGTCCCAATCATTGTCCAGACCTACCAAACTGGCCACTTTAAGATCTTCAATCTCTAGGGGAATAGGTTTACTGGTTCTGTCTTTCAAGGTATACAACATACTCCACCATTTATCACGCCAGACATCAATGGACTCGCCACTGATAGGGTTCCAGAACATGTTTTCTTCTACAAACTCTTTGCACTTGAAGGTAGCACGGCCCATCCTAGATATATTCGGGATTAACATACTCTTTCTTTTCATCATCTTGTACTTCATTCCTTGACACCAATTCGATTCCCTTTCCGACAAGATCTCCCAAAAATGTTTACTGATGAGGGCAAGGTTCCATTCTCTCATGGCCTTGATTCCCAGGCCTCCTTCCAATTTGCTAGCAGTCATCTTGTTCCATGCCACTAAGGACACCGGGTGTGCCTTGTGGTTACCTCCCCAGATGAAGGAACGAATGCTACTATCAATTCTATCGCACACCTTCATAGGTAAGACAGAAGTCTGCATGATGTAGCTAGGAATAGCAGTAAGTGTAGCCCTAGCCAATGCTACCCTACCTAACAGGGATAGACATCGGGCAGACCAAGCATTGATATTGCTACTGATCCGGTTTAGGATATCACCGTAAGTTCCATGATAAACTCTACCATGTATCAGCGGTACCCCCAAGTATTTTCCTAGGTCCTGTACTTCTGGAATTCCACTGCTTCGACAAATCCTTTTCCTCATTCTGTTGGGCACAGAACTAGAGAAGAACGTACATGACTTAGCTATAGAAATGGCCTGCCCAGACACGATTCCATACTCCTCAAAGCATTTCAGTATAGTATTCATCTTGGATTGGTCAGCTTTGGCAAATAAAATCATGTCATCTGCAAAACACAGGTGAGAAATCCATGGACCTTTAGCAGTTAACTTGCTTGGAGTCCATTCCTTGATCACTACCTTTTCCTCAATAAGCTAGCTGAGCCGTTCTAGGCAGAGTACAAATAGATACGGCGAGAGTGGATCTCCTTGTCGAAGACCCCTAGTTGCTTTAAAACTTCCTGCATTTTTCCCTTGCCATATGATCGAAGCTTTGCCTCCTGAAATTGAGTTAATGATGTAATTGATAATGCTATTCGGCATACCCAGCTTTTTGAGCGTATCAGCTACAAAAGGCCATGTCATCTTGGCCTACCTAATTGTGTTGTTTACATCTAAAAGTTATTTTCTTGTAAGGCTTCTTTTTTTTAACAATTGTAATCCATGGATGTAATGGATCAAGATAATTTAAATAAATACAATTAGTAGTGAAATTTGAATCCTATGGAGTATTGACTGAGCCATAAGAGTAAACCTTTAAATAAGATGAAACTAAATATGAGATAGAGTAAGACCAACAACTTCTATTGGTATCAATGTTTCCCTCAACAAGTTTGTTATTCTAATATTCAAGGATGAAATCTGGGGTTTGTAAATCTATGTATGCATATATTGGAGCAAAAACTAAAAGTGGATAGGGATGAACACAATGAACTTGATCCCATTCATAAATTAGGTTGTTAGCCACCAGGGTCAGTGTTGACTCTCACTGGTGGAACTACATCAGGAACATCTCTAAGGAATGAAGTTGGAGGTGGCAGATGATTAAAGTTATGACTGAAGATGTGTAGATTAATCTCATTCACATATCGAGGATAGAACTCAATATTCCATTTAGGAAGGACACTAATATCTATCATGAGATGATTCAAACACCACATAGTATAGAGGGTATATCTATCACTCCAAAGGAAAAACATAGGCAAGTCATCTAGAGTTTTTGACTCTGACCTTACAAGGGCCTACATGAAGATCAGAATGATTCCACCTAAAAGAAGTGATTATATCATTAGATTGGATCATTTTACTTTGATGTAAAACATGGTACTCACCTAACTGCATATTCTTATTTTGTGTGTACTCAAGGTAATGGATGAAAGGATGTGAGGAATGTTAATGTTGTATCTTACGTTGAGCATGGCACACCATCTTAATTGATGTTGTGGGTAGGAGAAACAATGATGATGAGGATGCTATTTCCAAGATAATTTCAAAAGAACATGCATGTACTACCATAAAGTTCTTATATTTGGGTAACATATTTTAGTCAGAGGCTAGAGCATGTTGTTTGTTCAGACCCAAGACCTCAATTCTTATAATGGAGTGATATAAACCATTGTTGGGTGGAAGATTTGCGGGGCTTCGACGGGCGGTGGCAGTTCTCTGGCCGCCCAACACAGCTCCCTTGGAGGTTTCCACGCCCTACTTTCCAGCTGCTAGACCCTCAACCACGAGTTCCCCCTCTCCTATCTTGTTTTTTTCTGTTCCCCTTTTCTTCTTTCCTTTTTTAGCTTTTAGGTTGTTGTCGTTCCTAGGTGGTTGTTCTCAGCCTTTTTATCTGTCCTTCTTTCGGAGTTTGTTTGGTGTGTAGTTCCTCTCCTTCGTGAGAGCGCTGATGCAACAGACTTTTTCTTTCTGGTCTCCTTCTCTTGTTGATCTGGTTTCCTTTTTTGGTCTCGGCCTGCCTGGTCTAGGGTGCCCCCTTTTATCTTGACTGGCATTCTATTGGTGCAGGGGAACCTTCGGCGGTTCTTGGTTGTATGACAGAAACCTGCATCTGTGTTATTGGCCCCTTTTGTTACTCGAGCTTAGGCTTGAGTAGGGGGAAATACATGATGAATAGGTTGAGATGGGGGTTTTCCCCGAACAGTCCTCCCCTTTCTCTTATCATCAACTTGTTTCTACACAAGAATATCTGCAATGTCTCGTTTCTCTGGGCTTCACCCTGTGGCCAAGATGCCAATTTTCTGGTTGTTTTATCTAGTTTGTTTTGTTCTTATAGTGTGCGTTGTGTCGTGTGGTTACTTATGTCTATGTTTGTGGTCAGAGCTCTCCTTAGAGCCTTATGTGTGGTGAGTGGCCTTATGCTGTACTCTTGGAAAGCTGGTGGTATTTATCAGGTTTCTTGTTCTGGTGATTTTGACCTTAGTTGCGGGGTTCTGGTTTATACAGGTGCTACCCATGATCGTGGAGCGATTCTGTTTGAATGCTGCTTTGTCCAGCATGTTGGGGAGGAATTCAAGAAGAATTGTCTTATTTTTATCCGATCAAACTGGTATTACAACTTTGTAATGCTTTCTACTTTATGGTCAAGATTTTCTGGATATCTTGTTCTTGTAGATGCCGAATGGCTTTTCTTATTATAATGACCATTCTTACCTTAAAAAAAAAAACCATTGTTGATGCGACAGATGAGATAATGTAGTTTATCGGTGGCACAAGTCATCACTACACCCTAATATAGACTACCTTATTGTCTTCCCCCAGATTGTATTAGATCAAGGAAGGTAAGAATGACACCATCAAAATGAGAAGGAAATCATTATGTAAGGAGAACAATGGTGCAACACCTCGATTGTTGCATTAGATCATCATACTAACTTGAGGGGGTGAGAGATGACATGTCAGAGTGATATGTAAACGTGGTCAATGTCAAAAAATCCAACGTCTTAAGGATTATCAATATTCATGCATATATTAATGTATAAATATATTATAAGGAGTGCTTTTTGTATGTGTGTCCTAATGAGGTTCCCAACAGCCTAGGAAGATTGCATACTACAAGTAGAGATGAATGATGTTGTTACCATTATTTTTTCATGACAAAGGCAATGGAAAATTTATAATGACTTTGAAAACCTAGAGAAATCCTAACCACATGATTTTGAGAAGATGTATCCTAGCCATGTTTGCAAATGAGAATCTACTTATTGAAAATGTTTGTTGTATCATAATAGATTTGTGCTTCTACTGTAGGACATGTTCTTATACCTACTTAAAAGTGATATATATGTAACTTAAAAGGGATATATAGCAAACTATTAAATAGTGCTATATATTTACATTAGATTGAGGAATCAAAAAATCTACACATAGTATTCATGAAGCCAATAAAAGGAAGAAAGAAATACAATGATTCTCATCACATCGCATTTTAAGGGCATTACGTCTAAGCAATTAGAATAAATTGCAACATCAAGTATAAGTTGTTTGTCTAAGGACACCCTTGACTTAACGTATCACATATTTTGGTTGACTCAAAAACATAAACATCTATATAATTGATTAATTTCTTGTAAAGTGTATGCAGAAATGACTAGATGCATACAATATAAATCAAGTTCATACAAATATATTAATCGATAAAATATGGATGAATAGTAAGATCTTAAAAACATATATAATCGAATGCGTTTGTGATTAAGAAGTTTTGAGGTTGAACATGCTTAAACAAAAAATTACCTTATACTTGTTTGCTTGACCAAAGAGTTTTCCATCAAATCAAATATTAATCGCTTATCTTTCTCTTTAAATCTTGTCTTAACTTCATTTAATATGGTTCTCTATCTAATGTATTGACATGCTTGATAAATATAAGGTACCAAGGTTTAATGATGGTTTTGACCAAGTAGAGTGTGATCATTCTCAATCAAACATGAGTTATGTTAGATTTTGGAAGCTTTAACCACAACTTGTCAATCAAACACATTATAAATGGTTTTTAACTAGGTAAGAAGTTAAATTAAGTTTTGTATGAAAGTGTATGGACTTAGAATGCAAAGCTAGTTTTCAAGTTGATACGTTGTAACTAGTTTTTTTACCATGAACCTAAGAAAGTTTTTGATGAAGAGATAATAAGCTAAGGATTTTTTAGTTATATGAAAGAAGGAGTTTCTCATACAAGATATTAATGTTTTTATTCTTTCTTATTGCCTATATTTTCATCCAAAAATAGAAGGATTCCTTAGAGTAAGATCAATAAGAGTGAGGGATGAGAGCAAGCATGTAAGGCCCTTGATCCATATTAAAGTCTAAAAATATTTGAATATTCATAATTGATGTTCCAATAACTTTATTGAATTTTATATTTAGTCTTAAAACCAATTTATCAATATTTATCTCTAATCTGAAACAAATTACATGTTGTAAGCCCTAATTTCATCTTTCCTTACAAAGTTGTGGACCTTGTTGTAAATTAAAAATCATGTGAGAACCTATTTGCAAATTTGGCGATAAGTATTGAGAGACATGTTATCCTTCATAGTAATGCTTTATTGAGCCTTGAGATCAATTGGTTAAAATATAACTTTGATTCGACTTTGATTGCATCTTGGTTTTCCTTGCTTTTAAATTTCATGTATGTTTATGGACTAGTACGTAAGTTGATCATTGAGGTTCGAATTGCAAAACTAAATGCATATTATATTTGGACTTTTTTCATAACTTGTATAATTTTATTAAAATAAAATTATTTAATCTTGGCTTAATGCATTCAATTTGAATGCATCTAACTCTTTTTTTGAACCCAATATGTACATATATATAGATAGATAGCCTGCCTCTTTTATCTTGATAGGCCAAGCCAAAAACCACTATATCTCCTAAAATAATAATTCTCAATAGGTCATTTTTATGGAAAGAGCCTTGGCAAGAAACAACCTCAACAGGCATGATATCAATGCATTTATAACCCTTATCCTTTCTATGCCTTTATAGCTTGATATAAGTGAGGCTACTTTAAACTCTTAACCCTTTTTTCTACATGTGCTCAACACCTTCAGTTCCTATTTCTCTTTATCTATGAAATCTATTTCTGGAAACCTATGAGCATAATTTGAAAACATCAATAGCTTGGTTGGATGCCCCATACCTTGTAAGAAAGTGGATATATGCATGCATGCTGATGCATGTTAGAGATCAAGAAACTCGATGATGTTTCCAAGTTTTTTAACATTTTTCATGCATAAAGAACGTAAGATCATATAACAATATGTATTTCCCTCTTTTTCTACACCTCTTATTCCTCTTTTGGCTGAAATACATGATTTTCCATGGTGGAAACTCGCTCATGTAGCTACAAGCACTTCTTTTCTGTTCCTTTTTGTGATAGAACCTAGACCTAGTTTGGAGGAGTCATCTTGAAGTTTGATTAGTGGTCTTGTACGTGTAAAGGGGAATTCTTATAGGCTTTCTTTATCTTTTTTATTTTTATCATCGACCTAGCCAAGTGATATAAATCTTGATGAATTTTTTCTTACTTTCATATGAAAACTTAATCTTGCTAGAATTGATATGTAGGCCTTAAAAGATAATCTTTTAATGAATTGATCTAATTAATCAAGATGAAATATAGGATATTCATGTCCCTCTAATCTTTTTGTAATGATCCTCGATGTTAATATTACACACACAATAATTGGGTAATAGAGAGAAATTTGAAATTTAATACTTATTTTCTTATTAATGCTACTTTTGCATAATATTTTGATGCTACTCAATGGAGAATAAATTGCATGTTACGGTCACTTAACTAAGGTTGATATATGAAAGTAGCTCATTAATGTAGTAGATTGGACTTTTGTTGCCTAATATTGTCTATGGAATAACATTATTATCATTGTGAGTTTGGGTATAAAATATGTGGTTTTATTTTTTATTTCATTTTAAGAAAATTTACCAAATTTCAAGTGATCATGAGGTTACTAAGTGCACATATCCTTTTTATGGCTTTAAATGGTTATTTGACCTTATTTATGCCTTAGATTGGTGATTAGGACTTGTTATGACAAGGATGGTACATGAATACGAATTTTTCTCATTATTTTTTTAACGACAATACTCAATAAAAATTACATGATCCAATAGTTGAATAGGTCTAGATTTGAAGTTAGTGTATTAGTGCCTTAATATGCACTAAAATTATTTAATATGTATAGTAATGGACTTGTCGGAGGCTGTTTGATTTAGTTGATGTATGAATATAAATTTAAAATGTTTCCTTATTATTGTTATTTTTATCATTAGTATTAGTGGTATTATTAGTATTATCAGTGTTATTATTATCATCATCATCTAAGACAATAATAACATAACCCATAGTTTTGGTAAGTCTGTAATTTGAAAATGAGTAAAAATGCCCTAAAACTTTTCACTCTATAGTATTTGGATGTCATGTGGTGGGAAAATGAATGCACAAAGTCATTTGATGTTTCGGAGTTGGTCTAAAATGGTAGTAGGAGGTCTTATTAACTGTTATTTTGTTGTAATTTTTGTTGGAGTTAAGTATTATTACTAAAAGATGCTCATATATGCATAAAGGGGTTCTTCTAAGCCTAAACTTGTATTAGACATAAGTTTCAATACCTTTAAAATTTAAAGTTGAAAATTTATTGTGTTGTGTTACTTCCATTTGATTTGGATTCCAAAATTTCAGAAGTATGTGATATTCCTACAAGAATTTGGACTTTTATGACATTTGTGATGACTTGGGCTTTATCGTGCTCTAATGTAGTGATTTAAGCCTTATTGAGGCCAGGGATGGTAAGTTGGTCTTGATGTGGCCTACTATGATGTTGTGAGCCTTGTGATGGCCAAGACTGGCAAGATGGGCTTGATATTCCCCTATTGTGGTAAACTAGGCCTTGGTATGGTCAAAGGTGGTACTTGCTTCCTGATTGAGATGGTTTGGTGTGTGTGTATACATACACACACACACACACACACACACACATATATATATATATATATATATATATATGTGGGTATACTTTATATCTCTCAAAGGTGTTAGACTTTACAAATTATACAATTAGATAATTATATCATATTTGTAACTTGATTCATGCAAATTAGATATGAGTAGTTGGCTTAATAAATTGAATACCCCTAATTATGTAGTGTCGTGTGACCATAGGGCTATCTTAGTGTTAGAACTTGCCAGATAGTAGAGCAAGTAGTTCTTGTAGAAATCGTGTATTGTGATTAGGTTATCATAGCCTATATTGTTTAGTATATGTTGGTGTATGGAGGGTTTTTCTTTGTCACCCTAACTTCAAGGTGTTTAGACAGTGTCTACATCTGTAACTCAATTTATATGTGGTAGAGAACAACGGAGATTGTAACTCACTTTTGGGTTGTAAATGCAAGTTATGGTGTCATAGCCTATGTACCTAGGATGGAATATATTTTTAATAAGATGATCATTGTGTCCCTTTTGGTAGTTGGGCCATTGTGCCATAATACTTTTCATTTGTAATGAATGAGGAGAAGAGATATTTAGGAATCCAGACATTCCAGCATCGTATATGGGGATGATTGCAACTTCGCACTAGTCAACTAGTATTTGAGTGGTAAATCTCAAATCTACCTAAGATTAGTAAAATATGTAAATCACATGTGTCATGTATCTATTCTATGGTTTATTTGTGAATCACATTAGATGCCAATATTTCTTTCCTATATATATTCAAGTATTAATGTGATTCTTATCATGTACCTACTCTTGAATATGATCTATGTAGAATGTTAGTCTCTTAGTATATAAACAGTGTAGGCTGGTTTCTTGGGGTATAATATGTGTAGTGGGTTGTATTTTCACACTTATTATGGATAAGGATGGGTTTTGTAGTTGAGACTCCCTATGGATAGAAGTAATCCTTGGTCTTATGGTTAAGTTAAGTAATCAAGATGTGTAGATTTTTTTGTGTTGGAATATATTTGTCAATTACTTTATATGCTTTTATTACTTTGCTAAACTGCAACTACTATTTAATTATTCTTACTGCACATATTGTAGGTTATGTGTTAATTTAAATGATTCTACTTGTTAGTATCCTAACTTCATATCCTATTTAATATAATGTTAGCAAAAATTAAATGTTATTAGTTGTCACATCATATCGCTGGCACATAGGTCTCACCTCATGGTTCTCGACACCCTTTATTGATGTTTTATAGCCTTTATACCATGCTCGGAGTGGAAGAGAAGTCTTACTTGAGTGTATAGCGGTATCATGGAGGTTGGTGGTGTTCTGATAAGAGTCTTATAGTCGTCCTTCTAGTCCTGGGTTTGAGAGGAATTCATGAATCATTTGTATCTATCACTCGTGTTTTGGTTGCTATATCATATGTAGATATCCTCATATTCATATGTTATCCTTTGTGTACAGGTTGTGACTGAGGTCACTAATCTATTTTGTATAAATTTTATGGATAATAACTAAAACATTGAATCTCTTTGTGTAATTCTTATTAATATGATTGGAATTTTTATTTTGTACTTTTTTGTGTGTTGTGATAACAATGTGGTGTAGGGTTCGGGGAAAGGGGCACCTCGTAAATATGAAAAACATTCAACAACTATTATCCAAATGATCCTTTGTAGTCATAAAATTTCAATGTATTAAAGACATAGAAGGGATATCAACTATACATTAGCACACATTAGTTGTTCAAAAAACTAGACATGTCTTATGTCAAAGTATTTATAAGTTTCAATTCTAGATATGGATGCAAAGTGGTCATCATTGTTAATGATTTGTCATCACATCAACACCTTGTCTTCTCCTTGGATAAGTTTCTTGTTCTAAAGCCTCCACCTAAGGGGCTCGGCCTCTTTATTGTCCATGTAGATGTGGTAACTCTTAGTGCCTCACCTTGGTATACAAGAGGAAGTAAAACTTGGAGTCATCAATGTGCCACGTGCTAGAGTTTGTATCTCTATTTCTCCTATTATTGGTTGTTGTCCTTAGGGTGAGTTTTTCTCTCTATAATAGGAAGAAATCTTACTCAACTTGTCTCACAATGTGTGTGTCTTCCCCTTAGATGTCCAGTCCTTTACATGGCTGAGCCATGGGCTTGGATTTCCAAAAATCTAATCATGTTCCTAATCACAAGTCACAATTAGAATCAAACTAGAAAACTTGAACATACTTCCCAAACAGTCAGTTCATTAATGAAATGGATGACTCACTAATCTATTTGGTTGACAAGACCATCCAATCGCCCAATTTGTTAAGTCAGCAACTCCAACTCTAGTTTGAATTACTCAATTTGATTCCAAATCAATTGAGGTTTTGCAATTCTTGTTTAACCCTAATTTCACTCAGTCACTCAAATGGACTATCCAATAAATTAGTTGGTCACTTCCCCAACCAGTGATCAGTTAGATGATTGACATTCAACTAGCTAATGGAAAACATCCAATTGGTTGATCGGCTTACTGGGTAGAAATGAGCATGTACATGATTTGTAATCATTCTAATCATATGTGTGATTGTGAAATTGAATTCTTTTATGCATCCTTATGCATGTGATCCCATAGGTTTCTATTATCTTGGAATTTATTCTCAAAAACTCACAAGAAAATATTGGTATCTAGTAGCACATCATTGCTACCCAAGTAATAGTAATAACTTGGAGAACAACTTTAACTTTTAAAGTGACCAATGTTACCATGACCGTATAATCCCTTTATCAAAGATATCCAATTGTAGCATAGGCATGAAGTTGTCATCCTCTTAATATTCTATCTATATTTCTTGAAGCAGAGCATGCTATTGAGGTTGTGTGAGTTCAATATCATATATTGACTCACATGAGCATGGCAATTTATAGTCTCACTTATCAAGTGGCCACGGTATCACATCAAAGGAGGTAAAAAATCCATCTACAATACTCACATAATCCACAAGTGTCACAATGCATCCAACACTACATTTATGGAAACCCTTATTCAAAGTCATGTGGGGTAATGATAAAGTACACAGAACAACATGTGATCATTGTAGTGACTTCATGTTTAAGGATCGACATCACCATGGTCACATCAATATATGACTTTGAGTGCCATTAAGTGGAATTCATGCAACATAATCGATGTGGGTCTATCTAGTCCAACTTGTTCTCTAACAAGTACCCATGTATCTAAGCTAATAACCAATATCATGACTAAAGAGACATAGTCATAATTTAACATACAAACTAGTATGTGTTATGTATTATTGTTGTTTTGTAATATCTACAATAATAGCTAACAAGGGACATAGAAAGAATGAATACCATAAATACATATGATATCATGTTCATGTCCTCAATGCAAACCATGTGTCAATGAGTCAAAATATTCTTAGGACATTATTATATTTATTTATTATCTCAATATTGAAACAAACATAATAAATGGAATTGCCTTTATGAAAATCAAATCGTATACATTGTATCCCTATTACAATCATCACATGATGGCTCTTGGGAATACAACCAACAGTATCCCACTTGCAATATAACTAATCACTCATGAATAACATTCCAAGTGATCTAACATGACCATCATGCTTCTACTATGAAAGCGCATTTGATAAGGGATCAACAATATTGTATTCAGTTGGTACTCTACAAAATAATTGTTATATGATATCATCATAATATGCTCTTGGAATGATGATATGACCTGGGTTTTTTATCATGTGCAATGGCTCCATTGTTGTCCCAACAAATCTCTAATGCATCCCCAATAGCTAGAACCATCCCAAATTCACTAATTATCTTCTTGATGCATACTTCTTCCTTTGTTGCAGTGCATGTGAAAATATACTCAGATTATATTGTAGAATCATCCATTATCCATGTTGGAACTTTTATAGCTTACAACTCTATTGTGTAGGAAAAATGCAAATCCTCTTTGCAACTGGTAATCGTCCTTGTCAATTTGGAATCTTCCATTCCCTTTACAAATATATCTTCTTCACCTCCTATATCAATAATTATTCCATTGTTCTTATTATTTACTTGAGGATATTCCTCATAGCAATCATGTAAACTTTACCAGGATCTTACAGGTTCCTTCCTGTCATTCTCAAAGCATATGAGATATATAGGTGTGTACATAACATTTCATACATGATAGATTAAATCTTGATGCATATGGAATCTTACTCATGTGTGCTCGCTCTTCCAAGAGTTTGGACATTCAAGTTTATAGAGACTTATTTCATGAAGCATGGGTAGGTTTACTCTCTTAGAATCCTGAATGTTGAACCTCTTTAGCACCTTGTCAATGTACATACTCTATCTTAGGCTAAGAAGCCTTCTAGATATATCTCTATAGATCTTGATTCCTAGAATATAGGATGCTTCACATGACTCCTTCGTCAAGAAGCATATACTAACCAAGTCTTAATCAATTGTAGAGTATGTATGTCATTTCCCATCAATAATATGTCCACATATAATATGAGAAATTCTCCCATTAACCTTCTTTTAAACACAAGGTTAAAATTTACTTTTGATAAAGACAAATTCTTTTAATGTCTCATCAAAATTAAGATTCCAACTTCTATATTCTTGATTCAATCCATAGATCAGCCTTTATATCTTACTGACTTTATTGGCTTTATTTGGAGCAAGAAATCCTTTAGTTGTGTGTCATGTACACATATTGTCGAAGATTCTCATTAAGGAAAGTTGTTTTAACATCCTTTTGTGAAATCCCATAGTCATGATAATTTGTAATGGAAAGCATGATCCTGATGGATTTAACTGTGACAACTGGTGAAAAAGTTTGATCATAGTAAACACCTTTAACTTGTGTATAACCTTTTGCAACCAATAATCCTTTATAGGTTTGTACATTAGCATCCATGCCAGCCTTCTTTTAGAAGACCCATTTGTACCCAATGGGTTTTACCCCTTTAGGTGCATCCACCAATATCCATACTATATTGATATATATATATGGAGTCCATCTTTGATCTCATGGCCTCAAGCAATTTACTAGATTTTGATCCCTTATTAGCCTTAGTGTATGTTGTTGGATCACCATCATTCATGACCAAAAAAACATTTGATTGAGTAATGAGAAATTGAAAACTCTCTAGTACTAAACATGTCCTACTAAACCTTCAAGGTTTTTATGCTACGCGGGGAAATGGAGGTTCCAAAATGGCTTCTGATTCTATTTTTTCCCATATACCTCCAAAGGTTCTGTTTTATTTTATTGTCCTTGAACTTCTTTAATATCAATTTGTTGGTTGTATGCCTTGAAAGCCATCATGTGATGATCATAATAGGGGCACATTATATATGATGTTGATGATTAATAAAGGCAATTCCACTTACTATGTTTGCTTCACTATTGAGATAATGAATAAATGTAATAATACCCTAAGAATGTTCTGACTCAATGACATATGGTTTAGTTGAGGAACTGATTATCAGATCATATGTATATTGAGGAGTATCCATCCTTGTTATGTCTCTAGTTAGTTATTATTATGGGTATTATAATACAACAATAATACATAAGACTAGTGTGTATGTTGAGTGATGACTATGTCTATTTAGTAATGATATTGAATACCAACTCAGATACATGGGTACTTGTTAGAGAACAAGTTGTATTGGACAAACCCACCTTGATAATGACACACAAAAGCCATGCCATGGCAATTTAGAGTCATATCTCATCGTGACAGTGGTGATTGTTATCCTTAGACCTGAAGTCACTATACTAGTTACAGGTTTTCTATGTACTTTAACACTAGTCCAATGTTACTTTGAGTAAGGGTTGTCATACAGGTGGTGATTGGGTGCAATATGACACTTGTGGATTACTATAAGTGTTGTATATGGAATTTTCCCCTCCAATAGAGTGATATATTGGCCACTTGGTAGGTGATACTATGAATTGCATGGAAATGCTCGTGTGAGTCAATATATGTTATTAAGATTACACAATATCAATAGTATTATCTAGTTCAAGGAACATACAATGAATATGCATAGGATGACAACTCCATGCCTCAGTTTTGATCTAGATATTTGTGACAAAGTGGTTATATGATTATGGTAACACTATTCACTTTATAGGCTCAAGTTGTTCTCAACTTGTTCCAACTACATGGGCAGAAATGATGTGTTTCTAGACACCAATCCTTTCTTGCGAGGTTATGAACATCACTACCAATATAATGTGGAATATTTGGTTTCATACACATAAGGATTCATAAGGGAAAAAGTTTGCAATTGGAGGCTTGAGAACAAGCAATTCTTCAAGAAGAAGATAAAGCAGTAACAATAGCAACAACCACCAGACCTGGACCCCGAAGTAGAGTTTCACACTAAAATAAGATATGTCTAGTTGTTAGACAACTATTATGTTCCAAGGAAAATTGATATCCCTTTTATATCTTTATTTTATTGACATTTAATGGCTACTATGGTACTATTGGCTTGGTTTTCATTCGCACAAACTTTTCTATTTCCAATGTGCCTCCTCTCCCTAAAACCCTATAGTAGTATCAAAATCGATGTCAAATGCCTTTAATGCCAATTTGGGTTTTTAACCAAAGTAATTCATTTTATGGATAATGGGAAAATTTATTAGTTTTGATCACCAATTTTCGTATATGATATATGATACATCTATATTAGATAAAGAACTATGACATCTTCATACTTTTTTTTGTTTAGTACATGTGAATAAGGAATTAGATTGTTGTGGTGAATGTTTGTGACCTAAAACATGTAAATTGTGGTTTTAATTGTGATAAAAAATGTAATATGTATTTGTCTTGCATGCCATGTCTCTCTCTATCTACGTTCTCCATGTAAAATTAACTCTTACAATTATAATAGGATAATGTATTGATATCAAAGGTGGACAATCTTGGATAAAGAAAACAATCAGAATCCCACACCTACAAGGAAGATCCTTGGAGGGTTTGTGATGAAGACGAAGTGATGACTCCATCAACAACCAGAGGACTGCCCAAATAGGGAATCTAGTTGGACAACTAGGTTGTCAGTTGATTGATTGGAAAAACCTTGTAAAGGTAGAATTAGGTTTACATTACATGTGAGTATCTTCGTTTTTATTACAATTGTTGTTCACTCAAGATGTTATACTAGTTGTCATATCATGTTTTAGTATATGATATGTACAATAATATATGTAATTATGATTAGATACATGTGATTGTTATATGAAATCTCTGAACATAATATCAATGTTTAAGATACCTTTCATTGTACAATACGCATGAAAACCTCAATCGACTAAGTGTGTGCATACCAATTTGTGGTGCATCATCTATCTTAGGAAAGTGTGATAATAAGTATGTAGGTCTCCCAAAGAAGGGTGCATAGCTTATTATATTGTCCTTTAGGTTGGAGATGACTAGGTTTATCTTAATAGGAGTAAGCACTAGAGGCATAATGATGAAATATAATTCATAATATGAATTATTGATAAGAAGTTCTACAACCATCTACCTAGAAGTTGTATAGGATGCAATTGGTAATTGTTACCTACAAAAATAGTTAAGTTGTGAGAAGTCAGCAAAGTTGACTCATAACTTAATGTATTATGGATCTTGGATCACTAGAAGATTGCTCATAATCTTCCAAATTAATATTCAGGGATATTAGTTTGAACAAAATATGGGAACGTTGCCAATTAAAGTCCAAATAAAAATTTATCAAATGAAAATAGTCTTCAAATAAAATTGTTGACAAGTATAAATATTTTCTTTGTAGAACTAATGGCATCACAAATAACAATTTTTCATTGTGATCGGTGCTTGAGAAAGAAATCTTGAATAGGAATAACATCCATGACTATTATAGGATATTGATAATTGTTCTCCCTCATAAGTGTAAGCTTTATGTCATGGAAACACCATAACTAAAGAAACCAACTCCAAATACATATAGAATGGAAAGGGAAGGTTATCATAAACATATCAATGATGTTATTGATGTCAAGTGCCTCATGTTATGCTCCATGATTCATGAGCTTCAAAAGAAACATGACAACTTGTGAGTTCTAGAGATGTTCACACATCTTAGTAATATGTTCCAAGAATAAGCAGGGAAAGAGAGGTCTAATGTCTTAAAGGTTCTTTAAGTGCAACATGACTAAAGGTGTTACTTAAGTTGATTGAGTATGTGGAAATTCTAGAGAAAATGGGATTCCCCTTAGGTCAAGAGTTGGCAACTAATGAAATCTTGTAATTGTTTATAAAATATTACAATTAATTTGTCATGAACTACAATGTGAACAACTTTGTTCAACTAGTGTTAGAGTTGCTTGATATGTTGAGAACTGTTGAGACTCCGATGAAGAAAGACAATCCAAAGTCCATCTTAATGGTCAAAAAAGGAAATAGCAAGTCAAAGGGAACACGTAAAGCTAAGAATAGTTCTAAAGAAGCTAAAAACCAAGTCTTCTATAATTAAATCAAAAGGAGGAGTATGAAAGGAAAACAATTTTTGCCATCATCAGCAGACTGTACACTAGAGATGAAATTTCCCTTGTACCTCTTGGAACTAAAGAAGAAGGAGGGGATGGAGATCTCCACTTTAGGTATACATGTTATAGATATGAACTTATCTACTTCTTTATCTTGGGTATTTGATACCAGATGTGGATCCCAAGTATGCTCTAATATGCAAGACCCAAAAAGAATTAAATTCCTACTGAAGGGACAGGTGGATCTATGAGTAGCAAATAGAGAAAGAGTTGATGCCACAATTGTAAGTAGCTATACTTTAACTCTGCGTAGTGGGCTTTTAGTAGAGTTAGAGAACTATTGTTATGTACTTTACATAAATAGTAACATTATTTATTATCTTGTTTGTACAAGAATGGTTATAAATTTCTAATATAGAATGGTCAAATTTCTATTTCAAGAGATGAGATATTCTATGGTAGTGCCCTAATGTCTTGTGGTATATGTATATTAGAACTTTAGATTGGTGTATATACATAAATACCCAAAAGTTAAAACTAAATGACTCATAAAAATTGTCTATGGTATTGTTGTTTAGGTCACATAAATGAGAAATGCATTTCTAGAGTCAATAACAATGGTTATCTAGAGTTTTTTGAATTTGAATCAATAGAGTCGTGTGAATATTATTTATTGGGCAAGATGACAAAATCACCCTTTGTTGGTAACAGTGAGAGGGCAAGTGACTTATTAGAATGCATACATTTTGATGTGTGTGGATATTTTATCACAAGTGTTATAGGAGGATATCAATAATAATCACATTTATTGATGACTTCAGTAGATATGGATATGTGTATCTTTTGAGGCACAAATCAAAATCTTTTCAAATTTTAATGAGTTCTTGAATGAAGTACAAAATCAACTAGGGATGAATATTACAAATACTACAATCTAATTGTGGTGGATAATGTATAAGCCAAGAGTTTGGGGCCCTTCTGAGAGACTCTGGTATTGTATCATAGTTGACTCCACCTGGATCACCACAACATAATGGTGTATCAGAAAGAAGGAATAACACCTTGTTGGACATGGTACTTTCAATGAAGATTTTATCTAATATTTTAACTTCCTTATTGGGACATGCTCTTAAAACCATCGTGATTACCCTAACCTGAGTACCTTCCCAATATGTTGAAAAGACTACATTATATGAGATATGGAATGGGAAGCATCCTAATAACTATTTTAAGAGAGTTTGGGAATGTGGAGCTTATGTCAAGAAATAGTTTTGTGAAAAACTTGGACCCAAATTGTATAAATGTTTATTTGGTGGATAACCAAAGAAAATTAAGGGTTACTACTTATATATTCCATCTGAAAACAAAGTCTTTGTTTCCATAACTAATGTATTTATTAAAAGGGATTCATTTCCAAAATGAGCCAGTGGAAATAAAATAGATCTTGAAGAACTTTGAGGCCAATAAGATAACATTAAGACTATGGAAGTAGATGAGGAACATAGAGAATCACAAGCCATCGTGGAATCTCAAATTCCTCATGCAATACTAGAACCTCAAAGGCCCAGTAGGACATGACTAGAGTCATAGAGATTCAGATTTTGTGTGACTTAATCATACAATTTGGTGGTCATAGATGGGTGATTCAACAACCTATAATGAGGTCATAAAAGGACTAGAATCCAATAAATTTCTTGAGGCCATGAGACATGATATGGATTCCATGTATGCCAACAAATTATGGAGTTTAGTGGATACACATGAAGGGGCAACCCCCCATAGGGTGCAAATGGATCTTCAAGAAGAAGACCGGCATGGATGGTAATGTAAAAACCTATAAAGGACGATTGGTTGCAAAAGGTTTCATATAAGTTCAAGGTGTTGATTATAACAAAAAAAATCATCATTTACCATAATTAAATTGTAAGTATCATGCTTGCAATTGTATCTTATCATGACTATGAGATTTGGCAAATGGACATCAAAATAGCTTTCCTTAACAAGAACCTTCTAAAGGATGTGTATGTGACACAATTGAAGGTTTTGTCGCTCCAAATGAATTCCAATAAAGTTTGTAAGCTATGAAGATAAATTTATGGATTGAAGCAATCATCTAGAAGTTGGAATCTTTGTTTTAATGATGCGGTCAGAGATCTTGTCTTTATTAAAAATGAATATGGTCTTATGTGTACAAGAAGGTTATCAAGAGGATAATTGTATATCTCATATAGTATGTAGATTACATATGATTCATGGGAAATAATTACTCTACAATTGGTTAAGACTTGGTTGGGAAATTCCTTCTCCATGAAGGACTTAGGAAAAGAATGCTATATTCTAGAAATCAAGATCTATATATATACATCTAGAAGGATTCTTGTCCTAAGCCAAAGTAAATACATTGACATAGTATTGAAAAGCTTTAGCATGCAACATTCTAAGAGAGGTAACTTACTCATGTTTCATGGAATAAGTCTCTCTAAAACCCACTATCCTAGATCTTTGGAAGAGTGGGTACGTATGAGTAAGATTATATATGAATCTACAATTGGATCTATAATGTATGCCATGTTATGTACAAGCATAGATGTCTCATATGTTTTGAGAATGATGAGAAGATACCAGTTACATCCAGATGATGGTCACTTGATTGTTTTAAAGAATATCTTGAAGTAGTTGATATGAACTAAGGATCAATTATTGATATATAAAGGTGTTGAAGAGTTATTTTTAAAGGGTTACACTTATCCAATCTTGGAAACCCACAAGGATGATTATTGATTGTTGCCACTATTTGTCTTTTAGCTAAATGGTAGAGTTGTAAGCTAGAAGAATTCTAAGCAAGAGATAGTGGGTGATTATATAATAGAAGTTGAGTATAATTTCATATCCAATGCAGAAAGGGAAGCTATATGGATCAAGAAGTTCATTAGGAAACTTGAGGTTTCCGATCATTAAAGACACAATATAGCTTTACTGTAACAACAATGGATCCATTTCACAGAGTAAGGAACCCATATCACATTACTATTCCAAGAACATACTATACAAAAATATCATCTCATATGAGAGATCATAGATATAGGATATATTAAGGATCTGTAGATTACCAACTACAAGCAATGGTATTGATCCTTTTATAAAATCACTTTCACAGCATAAGCGTGATGGTTATGTTAAATCACTAGAAATTCCACTCATAAGTGATTGGATCTAGTAAAAGCGGGAGACTATTTGTTGTATGCCTTGAAGGTGATCATGTGATGATATATTGTATATAATTCAATTATTAATAAAGGTAATTATGTGTACTGTGTTTGTTTCAATATTAAGATAATGACTAAGTTTAATAAATGCCCTAAGAATGTTTTGACTCTATGACATATTATTTAGGGTGAGGACCTAAACATGAGATCATATGTATCATAATCATCATCATCATCATCATCATCTAAGCCTCAATCTCAACCATGTCGGGGTCAACTACATGGATCCTTCTTTTCTAATCAGCTCTGTTATGGGTCCCTGATCAAGACATAAAGATTCAAAATATCTCTTTATAATCTCCTCCCAAGTTAATTTAGGTCTTCCCTATTTCTTTCAATTGTGCTTGACTCAATAACCTTGCTTCAGATATGGGCATTTGTTGGTCAGCAATGCACATGTCCATACCATATTAGATGTCCTTCGTGCAACTTGTCCTTGGTCCTCACCAACCCAGCTTGTTACTGATATAGTCATTCCTTAAATGATCTTTTATTATCTCCCTATACACATCCATCTCATCATATGCATTTTGGCCACATTCATCCTGTTGAGACCTTATTTCTTTACTTCCCAACATTCACTCCCATATCACATGGTTGGCCATATAGTTGTTCTATAAAACTTGCTTTTTAATCTGAGAGGGATCTTCTGGTCATAAACTACTCCAGTTGCACTCCTCCCCTTCAACCATCATGTTGTGATGTTGTGACAAATATCATCTTGAATCTCACCCTCCCTTTCATTAATATAACCCAAGTAACAAAACTTACAACATATGTGTACATCCATTCCATCCAACTTGACCCCACCATTTAAATTCTAGATTGGCTAAAATATGCTTCCATGTTATGTACCTAGTTAGTTATTATCATGGATATTATAGGACAACATACACAAGACTAGTGTGTATGTTGAGTGATGACTATGTACCTTTGGTCATGATATTGGATATCAACTCATACACATGGGTACTTGTTGGAGAACAACTTGTACATGACAGACCCACCTTGAGAATAACACATGGAAGTCATGTCATGGCAAGTTAAAGGCATATTTCATTGTGACTGTGGTGACTGTGATCCTTAAATATGAAGTCTCTACACTAATCACATGTTATTCTACATACTTTAACACTATCCCAACATGACAATGAATAAGGGTTTTTGTACAGGTGATGTTTGAGTGCATTCTAACACTTGTTGATTATTGTGAGTTATGTAGATGGAATTTGTCTCCCATTGGAACATTATAATGTCCACTTGATATGTGAGAGTATAAAATGTATGTTCATGCTCATGTGAGTCAATATATGATATTGAGCTCACACAATCACAATAGTCTACTTTGGTTTAAGGAACATAGATTGAATGTTAAGAGGATGAAAACTCCAAGACTCAGTTCTATCTGGAAATATGTGACAAAGGTATTATATGATTATGGTAACATTGGTCACTTTATAGGTTCAAGTTGTACTCAAGTTATTCCATTTACTTGGGCAGCAATGAGGTTATGAACATCATGGACAACATAATGTGGAAACTATAGGATCACACACATAAGGATGCATAAAGGAATTGAATTTCACAATCAAACATATCACTACAATGGTTCTTAATCATGTACATGTTGACTTCCAACCTAGTCAAGAGACTAGAAGGTCCAGTCAGGTGACTGGATGGTTTAGTTCAGTACAACCATTGATTTTCAATCAATTTATTGATCATCACTTTGGAAAAGAGATGAGTCAGGCAACTCAGAAAGCGAGTGGGTGACTGGACCAATTTAGGGAAAGGAAACATATATGCCTTGTTCTCTTAGGAGTCAAACTATAAAATTGAATAGGACCTAAACTAGCAAGTCAGGTGACTTGGAGTTCACATTGGTACTAGTCGGGAGACTTGGTAGGTGATTTGGGCAACTAGGAATACTATATGAGTTTTCTTGTTTGAGTTTTTTTTTTTGAGTTTCCATTAAATTTCAAGCATGTGACTCTTCTATATAAAGGGGTGTATATATAAAATCGTGAGACACACTTGAGAGACATGTGAGAAAAGTTGTACAAGATTCTTCCTCTCAAAGAGAAAAACAACAACATCTTGAAATATGAGGAGAAGGATGGTGACAAATTCTAGCACATCAACAATTCTGAATTTTGCTTCTTCTTGGCAACCAAGGTGATGCACCAAGAGATCCCACATCCATAGGTTGAGGTCCTTGAGAAGAGGCTTCAGAACAAGAAACTTCTTCAAGAAGAAGACAAGGTGGAAACAATGATAAGAACCACTTCAGATCTGGATCTAGAAGTGGAAGTTTTTATTGGCATAAAATGTGTCTAGTTGTTGAACAACTATTGTGTGCTAGGGTATATTTGATATCCCTTCTATGTGTGTAATATATTTATGTTTTATGGATGCAAAGGATCCATTTTCTTGGGTTTTATTGGGAGAAGTTTTTGTATTTCCGTTGTGCCCCCTCTCCCTGAAACCTTATATTGTTTACCTCGCACTAGTTTCTTTGGAATGAGTTCCTCTTTTAGGAATACAATAGCTTTAGCAAATAACACATTGTTGTCAGATGGAATATAAAAGTAATAGTCAGTTTAGTTAGGGTATCCAGTAAAGAAACATTTACTAATTTGTGTCTAAGGTTTTCACAAGAATTGTTTCTTGACATAAGGTTCTTTCATAAAGGACATATTGGGATGTATCCCATTCCATACCTAACATCGTATCTTTTGAACGGATTCGGAATGTACTCAGTTAAGTGTAAATTTGGAGACTTTAAGAGCATATCCCCGTAAGAAGTCAGAAGGTTGGCTGAACTCATCATTGACCATACCATGTCAAACAAGGTGTGATTCATTCTTTCTAACACACCAATATGTTGTCGTGTTCTAGGTGGAGTAAATATCATGGTACAATACCATGGTCTCTCAAACGTGACTAAAACTCTTGGCTTATATATTCTTCACCACTATCAGATTTTAGTGTTTTAAATTTAGTGAGATTTTGATGTGTTTCATAAGATACATATATACATATCTACTGAAGTCATTAGTAAATGTAATGAGTACTAATATCCACCACGAGAACTTCTGCAATAAGGTCCACACACATCAATATGTATGAGTCATAATAAGTCACTTACCCTCTCACTATTACTTGTGAAAGGTGCTTTTTCATCTTGAGCAATAAACAAGACTCACATGTCTCTATTGATTCAGTATCAAAGGAGTCTAGAAGACCATCTTTTTGGAGTCCAAAAATTCATTTCTCATTTATGTGTTGTAGATGACAATTCCATAGGTGATTTTAATTTGAGTCATAGAGTTTTAACTTCTTGGTGTTTATGTTATATATTCATGTCTCGAGATCTAAAAAATAAAGATCATAATACATGGGGGCACTACCACAGAATATCTCATCTCTTGAAATAAAAATTTGACCATTCTTTACTCAAGATTCAAAATCATTCTTGTCCAAACAAGATGCAAAAATAATGTTTATATCTACGGATGATACATAATAGCAATCCTCTAACTTATTACAAGCCCACTAGGCATAGATAAACAATAGGTTCCTATAGTTGTGGCATCAACTCTTGCTCCACTAGAAACTCATAGATCCACCTCTTCCTTCTGTAAGGGTTTAATTTTTTTCAGATCATGTGTATTAGAGCATATGTGAGATCAACATATGTTATCCAATACCCAAGAAAGAGAAGTAGATATAAATGAAGTGGAGACATTTATCACATCATTCTCATTCTTTGGTTATGCAAGGTAAAGAGGGTAATTTCTTTTCCATTGTCTAGTCTAGTGGCAATGGTGACAATTGTCTTCTTTGCCTACTCCTTCAACTTTAACTGCATAATACTTGAGATTTCGACTATCTTTAGAATTATTCATAACCTTTCCTTTTCCCTTTTTCCTTCCCTTTAATTTGTTGACCATGTACGCGGACTTTGGTTGTCTTTCTTCATCTCAGTATTAGGATTCTCAATCTGCTAAGAAACTCTGACAATGGTCAAACAAAATTGTTCTTATTGTCATTCATGACAAATTGACTATTATGATTATGCACTTAAACATGGCCTTGGGACATCATACCTCTCTTTCCTTGATTGTTTTTGGAACATATTCCTGATACGTGGGGACATATTTAGAAGTCTCTTCTCATCTTACTTCTAAAGCTCATGATTAATTGAGTAGAGCATAAGGCACTTGACGTCAGAAGAATCATTAGAATATTTTCTCATCATAAGCTCCTTATTCCTCTCTAGGTGCATCTGGAGCTAGTAGTTCTATATCTAATATTTCCAGTACATAGAACTTACAATTAAGAGTGAGAAGAATTCTAAATGTCCTATACTATTCATGGATGTTTTTCTGTTCTACTTTCTTTCTCAAGGACCAATGATAATGATAGTTTTTATGTGTGTTTTCCATTAGATATACAAAGAAATGTTTGCATGAATCAAAAATATGATTTGAAAATGAATATGATTTGATGATATTAATTTGGATTTCAGTTAGTAATTCTCCCGTTATTTTAATCATACTAATATCCCTCGATATTCATTCATAGGATTACAATAAGAAATCTTATAGTGAGCCAAGATCCATAATATATTATGTTATGAGTCGATTTTTTTTAGCACTCACAACTTAACTATTTAGGTAGGTAACAATTTTGAATCGCATCCAATGCAATTATTCGATAGATGGTTGCACAACTCTTTGTCATAAATCATTTTATGAATTATATGCCATCTTTATGCCTATAGGTTCTTAATCCTAAGGTCGCCTAGACAATTCAAAACCAAAGGCTAATACAGTAAGCTATGCACCCTACTTTGGCGGACCCACATACTAATTATCACACTTCCCAAAGATAAACAATGTGGCATATTTTGGCATTCCCACACATAGTTCATTGAAGTTGTCATGTGTATTAGACAATGGAATGCATATTAAACTTTGATATAATATTCAGGTATTTGATATTATAATATGTATCCAATCACCACTACATATACTATATGGTATGTATCAAATACTATAGCAAGTGACAAAGCAAGATATGGAAACTAGTAAAACATCTGGAGACAACAACACTTGCAGATTAATAACCAAGAGATTCACATCTAATGTAATCCTAAATATTTCATAATGGAGTTTTCCAATCAGCCAACTTGAAAGCCAATCTCCCATTGGATTCCCTGAGTAGGTAGTCCTTGGATTGTTGATGGAGATGTCACTGCATATTCATTATGAACATTCAAGTACCTTCCTTGTTGTTTTGAGCTTTTGATCAAGTCCTTCTTTCCACCATGGTCCATGGTGATGTCAATACATCATCCTAATCTAATTTCAATAATTAAATTTTACATGGAGAATGTAGAGAGAGACAAATCCTACAAATCAAATGCATGTTACATTATTTTGGACCACAATCAAAAACCAAGGCTTATACATTTTAGATCACAAGCAATCACCCAAGAAACCTAGTTTCCATATCCACATCCACCAAACAGAACAATTCAAAGGTGTCACGATGATTTATTTAATATATACATATCATATCATACATGAGAGTTGGTGATTACAATTGCACATCATTCGTGCAATAAGTCAATTGTGTATTAAAATGCAAATCGACGTTAAAACATTTGATGTCATCTCTGATACCACTATGAAGTTATAGGGAATGCGGGAACAATGGAAAATCAAAAAATTCCCAACAAAACTCTTAGACAATAGATTTGACATGGCCATAAATATTAAAGACATCGTAGAGATATCGAATATATCATAGAGCACAACTAGACATGTCATATGTTGGTGTAGAAGTTGCACTTGTGGATCCAAATTTGAAGTGGTTGTTGATGTTGTCACCTTATTGTCATAGTACCTTATCTTCACCTTAAAGAAGTTGTTTATCCTTAAGCCTTCACCATAGAAACTTGGCCTCTAGGTCATCGATGGGGATGTGGGAACTCCTGGTGCACCACATTGGTTGTGATGGAGTGGACTTTCAGAACCTTAAATGTCCAATGACACAAGTGAATTTATGCATGTTGAGTTGTCTTGAGAGTTACAAGTGCTTTGGTAATATTTGGATGGTGATTGATGTTTATATCATGACTAAGACCTTTAACTCTATGCCTTTTTGATGAATTTAATTGAGTGGTCTAACAGATGAGTTTTGTCACCAAATTTTAGTAGAAGATAGCTTGAGTGGTAGGAAATCTATGGTTAAAATTTGGTGGCAATCGGATGCTCCTAGAGGGAGTTATTTAGGTTTGAATGTTATGAAATAATGTGTATAATTGAGGTCTATGGGCCTATGTTTCCATCTTAGGCCTAGTTATATGCAATGTCACGCGCCTTGTGGTTAGTTCAGGATGCGCGGACCTTTTCTGACCGTTGGATCTCGGACCCTGTGGTCAAGGGCACTCTGAAGGAGAGGCATGGATCGTCTTAGTGAGTGTCATCTCCTGGCCCTTGGATGCAAGATCGAAGGCCTCAGAGTGTTCTCTGACCTTGCGGTTAGAGTCAGCTGAGCACCTGTTGAGGCAGCAGGTTCCCCGCCACCACTCTCCAGGATCGTGGGGCGAGAGGGAGGTCTTTGCAAGTAGTTGATCTCGGCTCGCCTAGAAGAGCACTAAGACCCCTCATTTGAGGCATATGGAGAATAGACGAGGGAGTTCCAGTTCCCCTTTCCGCTACCTCTCCATTACCCGCCCACACAGGCCGAAGAGGAGGAGATAGAGAAGGGAACCAGAGGTTGAAGGGAGATCAGAGGAAAATGAGTAGGTGAGGAGGAAGGGCGTTTTCAGTTGTTTTGCTGGAGGGCACTTGCGATCCCTGTTGTAGCAGCGTCGGCGGCTAATGTAGGCGCCTTTGCTGGAGAAGAAGAGGGAGACAGGGACGGAGCTTCAAGCCTTCCCATCCTCTTTGGATGACGTGGTCAAGTTCCAGATGACCCGACGTAGCTTTTGGGAGCTTCAGGTCGGAGCAAGAAGGAGCAGAGGCAGATCGCCTCTTCTTCTCTGACATGTCAAAGGCCCGGCGGCGGCGAGCTTCAGGTCCCAGAGACTCAGAGCCAAAGGCGGAACCCTAAGAAGCCGTGAAGGTCTGGTTGAAGGCGCCGAAGCTAATGGAGGCCTTCGGAGCTGACGAGGAGCTCTCGAGCATGGGCTATTGCTCACCGGAGAGGCTGCCTCGCGGCGACACTCTGTTCCTGGATCGCGTGGGAAAGAAGGGAGGAGAATGGAGCGGACCCGGTCCGACTCCTAGTCAACCAAGTGAACCGGCCCAAGTGCCCAGATCTCTGACCGTCCGGCTCAAGTGAACCAAGGCAAAGAGGTGCGGGCCTTAGTGGCCAGGTGTCGGCCACCGATTGGCCTGAAGGTAAGAAAAATCCCCGAAAATCACAGATCTTGTATAATTCATATTAAATAGCTCGAGCCTCAGAAAAATACATATAATATACCAAACTTCTCAGAAAAATGCGTAGCACAAGATGGAATCATAATATCCTGCTTTTGAAGCTTAAATATTAGTGATATCTTGATAGTAGTGAAATGCTTAATTGATGAATAATAAATGTCAAATGATGTTCTAAAATTGTGGAAAAATGCCAATAAGTCTATAATAATTCTTATAGTGCACCTGATGTCAAGGATGATCATGGTGATATATCGAAATCATGTAATTTACTCCATATGGCTAGTTGGGGCTAATAACCCTAAATAATATGTAATTAATGCATACATGGTCAATAAATGATGAAATTTATAGAAAAACCTCGTATCTATAACTGGAAGATAATATATGAATCTGAGATCAGTTATATACATGAAATTCATGTTACATGAAGATGAACCCTAAATACATGGGTTGTAACCCTAATATGTATAATGCATATAAGATATGATTAATGGACACACAAAAATATATGGAACCTAATGTTCAGATGATGAACTTTGATAATGAGATGTAATCTGGAATATGACATCAGTAAGATAAATCTAGGACAAGAATACAAGTAATCATGAGAATATCCTAAAGAGATAAGAAAACCCTAATATGAACACGATTAGGGTTAAGATGAGATATAATGAGATGAGAACCTGATGATAGTATATGGTCTTGTTTGATCAAGTTTGACCAAGCTTATAGTTGACATCAGTGATATGTGTTTAGAATGATCTATCTCTTTGGAAGGTACGCCATTACCTCTTACTTGGCTTATTATACAATATGCTTGTGTTATATGTGTAGTAAAATACTTGGCATATGATATTGGATGAAATGATTGTTCTTGTAGGATATCTTGCTTGATTTTCCATACTTATGGCTATGAACACTTGAAACATAATATATTTGTTCCATTATATGAAAGCACTATATCTCTTTGGTAAGCGTAGTGCTAGTGAGTGATCTATCTCTTTGGTAAGCGGATCACATGTACAATGATCTATCTCTTTGGTAAGCGGATCATAAGGCCTGAATGCATCTATCCCATTGGTAGGCGGATGCACGAGCATATAATGGAAAATGAGCTTAAAATATGTGTTCTCTTTTGTTAATGAATATCTTTGTGCAAGTATACACTTTTCTTATATTCTTCTGTTACTGCCAAGTATTAGTTTTATCTTATTGCCAAGATATGATGAGAGGTATATAAAAGACACGTAGGCGTACTCAGTACAATATTCTTGAAATATTGTGCTGACGTGTACCGCATGTAATCTTTTTGTTTAGGTTGCGGTTATGCTCTTGAAGATCCAGGATAGTGAGAGTTGTATGACGAGCTGATGTTCAGGTGGACCTGTTGTCTTAAGATCTTGTTGTTTAGAATGTAGTACATGTATATGTATAGTTTGCTGTTCAATATGTAATATCAAATGTTGTAATAATTCATGTTGTAATTATATGTTGAATGGTGAACATGTGTTGTGGTTTTATTATTGTTCATGTGCATGTGCTACTGTGTTTCCTTCTGACTCCCTTGATTTTCTTCTTCTTAGCCTGGTGTGGGGTGTTTAAATTGGGATTCTCTCTGAGGTGAGGGTTTCAATTTGGACGTCGCACATCGGATTAAGTTTTAGAAAATCCGGGGACGTCACAGGTGGTATCAGAGCATGAACAATAGCAAAGCCTAACATTTGCTCATTATGCAACTAAAAACTAAAGAACCTTGAACCGTAATAATCTTTAGGGTTAGATTAGTCGTCTTTTAGAGACTAGATCTGACCTAGCCTCTAGGTTAGCACCTAGATGTCTGAGAACTAGGTCTAGACTGGTGCTTGTTGTATAGCAAGTCCTTAGATGTCGTTCTTTCCTTGTAGTGCAGCGGTATGGGACGTTGCACTATTTGGAAATGGCGTGCATAAAAGGAAGAGAAACCCTAGACATATTGCGCACGTTGTCTAGAGTAGCTACACTAGTCTACCCCTTGTTCTCACCCTTTTCACTAGTTTTCATGACACTGGACTCTCTACTATGTGTGGGACACTCGTTTCTGGATTTGGTTTTTGATTCCAAACAGATCGAACCTCGATAGTTTTCTCTGACGCTTGTTTTATCGGAGAAAAACTATATAATATTTTATTATGTATATGTATTACAAAAATGTGTCCCCACACATGTACGAGTAGGAGGTGGTCATGTAACCTAAGTGAAAGTGATGACATCAGTCTAGAAGAGAGTGTAGTTCTAGATTAGATGTCTAGAGCCTTGTTTGGGATATATGATAGATGGAATAGATGATATAAGTCCTGATGATATGATGTAAGTCTTATATAGATGATATAAGATAGTTTGAGATGATCTATGTTTGTCTTTGAGGATGTAAGTGCAGTTTTGAGGATTTGAGATAAGTTTTGATGATGCATGTAAATATGCTTTTATGAGATAAGATATGTTAAGTTAAGACAGGTTGTGAGTCAGCACGAGCCTCAAGCTCTTTTACAAAGGAGGACCTCTAGTGTTAGGACCAGTTTTGGGGTTAACTCCAGAGAGAGTGAGACCCACAGGGAGAAGGTCATAGAACCTAGACTCCACGATATGAGAAATATGAGATATGTGATATGATATGTCCTAAACTAGACTACTCCTAAGTGATTGAGTTGAGTTGCTTTATGTATGTTTCCTGTAGATCTGTTGAACCCTAGATGTCCGTGGGAAGACCAAACCCTAGAGTCAGAGAGAGGCTAGTTATATGAACATGTGAACATGAATATGAGTGCTTGCCATCTGGGTGAGGGAGAGAGCCCAAGACCCTGGAGGAGGTAGCTATGTTAGTTTCTGAGAAGCCCCGTGCTCGGGTTGATGGTTTCCCACATAGGAATCTAGTGGTGTATATAAGAGAGTTTTGGGTAAGATGTTTCATGGTTAGAGATCTATGAAGAGTATGACATATCATGTTTTGTTTTGTGCTATGTGGCTAGTAGCTAGTGCCAATGAGGTAGACCTGGTAACCCTAGATGAAAGAGGGAAGATAAAGTTTTTGTTTATGAGATACTCGTAAGGTTGAGTTAGCTCAGAGAGACTGAGCATGACACAACCCTCATGGTATGGGTTAGAGGAACCTCAATTGGACTAGACAAAGTTTTGATATATGTTTGAATAGCCACTCACATAAGTGCGTTCACACAACCATGATATAATATATGTAAGATGTGATTTAATCTTGAGACGTGATATATAGACATGATATGATGAAAACCTAGAAATGGCTTGATAGATATCAATGCATAAATGGTTAACCATATACATGAATAATGCTCATTATGTGAAAATTTATGGCTAATCTTGTGATGTAATCACTAGTAAGTGTGGCAACTTTGTTATGAGCAATGAAATAAGATCATATGAATGAAACATGTTACATGAGGTGTTAATCATAATGCTTAATAAAGATGAAAAATATAGTTTGACAATTAACACAACATAATGATGATGGCACCTTAATATGATCCAGATGGATAAAGTGGGTTAACTTTAGTTAACTCCCTCCTAAAAGGCATATGTCAATGATGAACATGTTCTAACAATGAACTAAATAAAATGTGGATGACACCTTGATGTATGGGTTAACTTGGGTTAACTCCTTGGGAACATGGTAATATGATGTGAAAACCCTAATGCATGGCTAAACATAAGGAAGCAAACGTAATATATGAGATATGTCATGATGTAACCTAAGTTTCTAAACCTTGAGTTCAATCTCGATGGAGTGGTTGTGCACCAAGATGGTTGTAAAACCCCCTAATAAGTGCCTTGGATACATGGTTCTAGGTAACCTTTTTGGATATGTTGCACACAGTGTGGTTGCTATATGTGGATGGAGGCAAGATAAGGTTTTTCATGGAAGTATGAGTATGCTTTACTTTCGAGGACGAACGTTCCTTTAAGATGTATTTGATGTGACAAAGTGGTTTTTGCTTTAATTTCGAGGACGAAATATCTTTTAAGGTGTATAGGATGTGATGGAGTGGACTTTCATAACCTTAAATGTCCAATGACACAAGTGAATTTATGCATGTTGAGTTGTCTTGAGAGTTACAAGTGCTTTGGTAAGATTTGGATGGTGATTGATGTTTATATCATGACTAAGACCTTTAACTCTATGCCTTTTTGATGAATTTAATTGAGTGGTCTAACAGATGAGTTTTGTCACCACATTTTAGTAGAAGATAGCTTGAGTGGTAGGAAATCTATGGTTAAAATTTGGTGGCAATCGGATGCTCCTAGAGGGAGTTATTTAGGTTTGAATGTTATGAAATAATGTGTATAATTGAGGGCTATGGGCCTATGTTTCCATCTTAGGCCTAGTTATATGCAATGTCACGCGCCTTGTGGTTAGTTCAGGATGCGCTGACCTTTTCTGACCGTTGGATCTCGGACCCTGTGGTCAAGGGCACTCTGAAGGAGAGGCATGGATCGTCTTAGTGAGTGTCATCTCCTGGCCCTTGGATGCAAGATCGAAGGCCTCTGAGTCTTCTCTGACCTTGCGGTTAGAGTCAGCTGAGGACCTGTTGAGGCAGCAGGTTCCCCGCCACCACTTTCCAGGATCGTGGGGCGAGAGGGAGGTCTTAGCAAGTAGTTGATCTCGGCTCACCTAGACGAGCACTAAGACCCCTCATTTGAGGCATATGGAGAATAGACGAGGGAGTTCCAGTTCCCCTTTCCGCTACCTCTCCATTACCCGCCCACACAGGCCGAAGAGGAGGAGATAGAGAAGGGAACCAGAGGTTGAAGGGAGATCAGAGGAAAATGAGTAGGTGAGGAGGAAGGGCGTTTTCAGTTGTTTTGCTGGAGGGCACTTGCGATCCCTGTTGTAGCAGCGCCGGCGGCTAATGTAGGCGCCTTTGCTGGAGAAGAAGAGGGAGACAGGGACGGAGCTTCAAGCCTTCCCATCCTCTTTGGATGACGTGGTCAAGTTCCAGATGACCCGACGTAGCTTTTGGGAGCTTCAGGTCGGAGCAAGAAGGAGCAGAGGCAGATCGCCTCTTCTTCTCTGACGTGTCAAAGGCCCGGCGGAGGCGAGCTTCAGGTCCCAGAGACTCAGAGCCAAAGGCGGAACCCTAAGAAGCCGTGAAGGTCTGGTTGAAGGCGCCGAAGCTAATGGAGGCCTTCGGAGCTGACGAGGAGCTCTCGAGCATGGGCTATTGCTCACCGGAGAGGCTGCCTCACGGCGGCACTCTGTTCCTGGATCGCGTGGGAAAGAAGGGAGGAGAATGGAGCGGACCCGGTCCGACTCCTAGTCAACCAAGTGAACCGGCCCAAGTGCCCAGATCTCTGACCGTCCGGCTCAAGTGAACCAAGGCAAAGAGGTGCGGGCCTTAGTGGCCAGGTGTCGGCCACCGATTGGCCTGAAGGTAAGAAAAATCCCCGAAGATCACAGATCTTGTATAATTCATATTAAATAGCTCGAGCCTCAGAAAAATACATATAATATACCAAACTTCTCAGAAAAATGCGTAGAACAAGATGGAATCATAATATCCTGCTTTTGAAGCTTAAATATTAGTGATATCTTGATAGTAGTGAAATGCTTAATTGATGAATAATAAATGTCAAATGATGTTCTAAAATTGTGGGAAAATGCCAATAAGTCTATAATAATTCTTATAGTGCACCTGATGTCAAGGATGATCATGGTGATATATCGAAATCATGTAATTTACTCCATATGGCTAGTTGGGGCTAATAACCCTAAATAATATGTAATTAATGCATACATGGTCAATAAATGATGAAATTTATAGAAAAACCTCATATCTGTAACTGGAAGATAATATATGAATCTGAGATCAGTTATATACATGAAATTCATGTTACATGAAGATGAACCCTAAATACATGGGTTGTAACCCTAATATGTATAATGCATATAAGATATGATTAATGGACACACAAAAATATATGGAACCTAATGTTCAGATGATGAACTTTGATAATGAGATGTAATCTGGAATATGACATCAGTAAGATAAATCTAGGACAAGAATACAAGTAATCATGAGAATATCCTAAAGAGATAAGAAAACCCTAATATGAACACGATTAGGGTTAAGATGAGATATAATAAGATGAGAACCTGATGATAGTATGTGGTCTTGTTTGATCAGGTTTGACCAAGCTTATAGTTGACATCAGTGATATGTGTTTAGAATGATCTATCTCTTTGGAAGGTACGCCATTACCTCTTACTTGGCTTATTATACAATATGCTTGTGTTATATGTGTAGTAAAATACTTGGCATATGATATTGGATGAAATGATTGTTCTTGTAGGATATCTTGCTTGATTTTCCATACTTATGGCTATGAACACTTGAAACATAATATATTTGTTCCATTATATGAAATCACTATATCTCTTTGGTAAGCGTACTGCTAGTGAGTGATCTATCTCTTTGGTAAGATGATCACATGTACAATGATCTATCTCTTTGGTAAGCGGATCATAAGGCCTGAATGCATCTATCCCATTGGTAGGCGGATGCACGAGCATATAATGGAAAATGAGATTAAAATATGTGTTCTCTTTTGTTAATGAATATCTTTGTGCAAGTATACACTTTTCTTATATTATTCTGTTACTGCCAAGTATTAGTTTTATCTTATTGCCAAGATATGATGAGAGGTATATAAAAGACACGTAGGCGTACTCAGTACAATATTCTTGAAATATTGTGCTGACGTGTACCGCATGTAATCTTTTTGTTTAGGTTGCGGTTATGCTCTTGAAGATCCAGGATAGTGAGAGTTGTATGACGAGCTGATGTTCAGGTGGACATGTTGTCTTAAGATCCTGTTGTTTAGAATGTAGTACATGTATATGTATAGTTTGTTGTTCAATATGTAATATCAAATGTTGTAATAATTCATGTTGTAATTATATGTTGAATGGTGAACATGTGTTGTGGTTTTATTATTGTTCATGTGCATGTGCTACTGTGTTTCCTTCTGACTCCCTTGATTTTCTTCTTCTTAGCCTGGTGTGGGGTGTTTAAATTGGGATTCTCTCTGAGGTGAGGGTTTCAATTTGGACGTCGCACATCGGATTAAGTTTTAGAAAATCCAGGGACGTCACATTGGTTGCCAAGAGGAAGCTAAACTATGAGTCATTGACATGCTAGAATCACTCGCTCTCCTCCACATTTTGTGGGTCAGTGTCCTTGGGGTGAGTTTTTCTCTCTTAGAGAGGAAGAACTCTTAGACAACTAGTCTCACAATGTGTGTATGTTCCTTTGGACATCCACCCCTTTATATAGGAGATTCATGGGGTTGGACTTCCCAAAACTCTAATCATTTTCTTAATTGCAACTCTCAATTAGAATCAAACTAGAAAACTCAAACATACTTCCTACTCGTGTGGTTCATTAACCAATTGACCAACTTACTAACCCAGTCAGACAACTGGACCATCCAATTGCCTTGTTTGTTTAGTTAGAAAGTTCATCTCTCATTTGAATTTCTCAATTTGATTCCAAATCAATAGAGTCTTTCTAATTCTTATTCAAACCCAACAAGTATCATGTCTGGACTATCCAGTTGGCCAATTGGCCACTTGCCTAATTGGTGTTTAATCGACTGATCAAAATTCAATCCAAGTAACCAATCCATTCCATCAAGTTGTCCAAACGGATTTCTCAGTCACTTGATTTGGCATAAATCAACGTGTAAATGATTGGAGACCATCTAATCATATGTTATATTGTGAACATCAATTCCTTTAAGCATTCTTATTCATGTAACCCTTTAGGTTCCTTACTACATTGGCAATGATGATCAAAACCTCAGAAGAAAATATTTGTATCTAGACACACATCATTTCTACCAAACTAATAGGGGTGATGGGGAGAACAACTTCAACATGTAAATTGACCAACATTATTGTGCATGTATAGATAGATGTCCTTGTTGAAATTAAGGCATAGATTTTTCATCATCTTAACATTCAATCTATGTTTCTTGTATTAGAGTGGTCTATTGAGCTTGTACGAGATCAATATCATATTTTGATTTGCATGAGGATGTCCATGTGTTTCATTGTATCACTTATCAAGTGTCTATGATATCACTTCAAAGGAGGGACAAATTTTATCTACATCACTCACAATAATTCACAAGTGTCACAATACATCCAATCACTACTTTTATGGAAATGCTTATTCAAAGTCACGCTGGGTAATATTAAAGTACAAAGAACAACATGTGATCATTGTATTGACTTCAGGTCTAAGGATCACAGTCACCATTGTCACATTAATGTATGAGTGAATGCCATGACATGGCTTCGATCTGTCATTCTCAAAGTTGGTCTTTCTAGTATAATATTTTCTCTAACAAGTACCTACATATTTGAATTGATTATATGAAAATATGACTAAATATGCATAGTCATCATCCAGCATACACACTAGTCTTTTGTATTATGGTTTTCCTATAACATCCACACTAATAATTGGCTAGGGACATAACAAGAATGAATACTTTCAATATATATGATCTCATTTTCAATTCCTAAACCCAAACCACATGTAATTAACTAAAAAAATCTTAGGGCATTATTGCATTTATTCATTATCTCAATAGAAAAACAAACATAATAAGTGGGATTGCCTCTATTAGTAATCATCACATACAGTGCATTTGTATTAAAATCATCACATGGTGTCACTGAGAACATACAACCATTAGTTGATTAGGGATCAATTAGATTTTGTTTTAAGTAATCTTGCACTTGATGGTAGGTGCTCACAAAGCCTCTCTTCAATCCATAAAATCTTTGCTCATAGTCATTGACCAAAACAAAATGCATGACATAGACAAGGAAAGTAGTAAGAGGTGTCCGGATCTTAAGTACTTGAATTACAATATGTTACTAAGTCACTTTATCTACAATAATTTGATCTTGAAAGGTAGTTGATATTTTTTGATCAAAAGTCACTTTATACCTTATTCATGTTATCTATGATCATGATATGTACAATGTAAGTATATGCATGATTTATAGTCCTCATTTTCCTTGAATGACTGAGTTAGATTGTATCCTTTATAACCAAACATAAACAGATTTTTTACTAACTATGAATTATTCACAACATTTATTCTTGGGTACACACATACCCACACATATACACATGTACACACACACGTGTGTGCATGTGTGTGTGTGCGCGCGCATGTGTGTGCATGTATACCTTCAATAGGATGAGCAAAGACACATATAGAAAGAAATTCAGCAATAATTGTATGCTTCTTATGCACACGTAAAGCTTGCAAGACAAATTCTTGCAAGTAATAAGAGTTATTGTTCGTGTAGACTTTCATCATCTCCAACCTTTGAGTGACATAGAGACATCCCCATGTGTCATCAGTAGGACCGAATAGCCTAGAGGAGGGGTGAATATCCTCTGAAAATTATCCCTACCAAAATTATTGAGTAGATGTGTTAGCAACTGTGATATTATATAATACCAAAACAGAACTATGACAATAGGGGATTAAGTGTGTGTATACTATGTGGATCGGTCATTTGATGATTGCATTGGGATACTTCCTACTTGAATTTATTATTATTAAAGATCACTCCATTGGATATGCTTGTTTTAGTATGAGGTAATTATTGAAGAGGATAGGGCCCTAAGAATGTTTGACTCAATGGCATAGGATTTGGGTTAAGGAACTCGTTATGAGATCAAATATATTAGGATTACTCATTCTTTTTTTGTCACAAGTCAACTATTATTGTGGAAATAAGGAAAATAAGGATAGATCACAACCTATGAAAGTGATGATTGATGACTATATCTTAGCAGACATGACATTGGATATTAGGTCATATACATGGGTACTTGTTAGATAACAAGTTTACTAGAAAGACACATTTTGAGAATGATGTATAGAAGCCAAAAATGGTTGTTAGAAACATAGAACAATGTGATTGTGGCAACTGTGGTCCTTGGGCATTGAGTCACTACAATGATTGCATGTTTTTCAATGTAGTTTAACACTACTCAATGTGACCTTCAATAGGAGTTACTATATAGATAGTGATTGGGTGTAGTGCAATACATGTGGATTGTTATGAGTGACATTATGAATTTTTTGAGAACCATCCATGCAAAAGTGAGATTACTTGAAACAAAACTTTTACTTGACCCAAATCGATAACAGGTTGGATGTCTAATTGTCCATGTGGTAATAATAGTAACTTGTACCTAAACTGGTGGCTCACTTTTTCTAAGGTCATTCACACGAAAAGCATGGTAAAAAAAATCAATTTTATACCCACAAAGTTACACATACACATCATATTTTCATCTATTAACAAGTAATTTTACAAAACTTACCATCTTGTGACCTCTGTCACAACATGTATACAAAAGGCATATGTTTCATAGTTTATATCATGATCACTTATATACACAATATACAAGACAAAATTTGAGTCATAGATAAATCTAATAATAAGACACCATTCTTATACTTGAGTGTATATGTCTAACTCTAGAAATCCACTGAGAAACTACCACTAACTTTTGTCTAACGTTATCCATCTAGGTGTCACACCTCATCGTAGAAACTATGGTTGTGTTGATGTCCACCTAAAAGTTGTGGACACCCACAAGGGTGAGACCCATGTCCCAGTGATATGATATAGAAATAGATAGCATTTTATGCTTACAAACCTACTATTAATGGAGTATTAAAGATAGAAGAATTGAATAATAGTAAATCTCCACAAGCCATAATAAACAGTAGATGAAACATATACAAATAAATCAGAAATAATAGTAAGGTATAAAAGAGAAATAAAAGAATGCAAAGTGATTCTCCATATCACTTAAATAGATATTACTGCATGGCTTGAATTATGTATTTTATTATTAAGCCATGGACACTCTGATGTGTACCACTCAAACCACTATCCAGTGATTTTGAAATCCCTAGCTCACTTCATAAGTTCTAAGAATTACATGTTTCTATAAGACTCCACGACACCTAAGTTAGTGTGAATATAAACAACTAGGGGGTCATGTCCAGAACCTACTAGTAGGGTCTTTATTTCAACCTACATTATTAGGTATGTCTTGGGTAATCAGGACACGACACCTTATCACATTGGGTATAAAGACATTTATATCACTTGTTTCATTCACGTTATAACATATGCTAGAGATATAGCCTTGAACACACTCATACACAACTATATTAGGATGTCGATGATAACACACTGGTCATTGATATATACTCAAAAGTATACGACTCTAAGTACCTTCTCACAATTTCAAAAATTGCTATAAGATTCCTAACAGAAAAATGGATTCTTTAGAAAGCCAGAGGCTATGGTAGGGTTCAGGGGGGCATGGAGGCAGCGGAAGCTGCGGAGGTGGTGTTTTCAGTGCCGGCTGGGGAGAGAAACCACCTACAACTGGTGTTGGAGATGAGGATAGGAACAGAAGTGGGAGGATGGGGATGGAAGATCTTCTCCGGAACATAGGGTTGAACCTACAGTACACAAGCTATGGTGGAACAGTTAAAGAGACAGATCTAAATGCATCTGCAACTATGGAGGTCGATGGAGGGGCAGAATCCTTCCCAGCACTGAACCAAAATGCCCAGGGAGTCACCTTGGAAACCTGGAACCAAGTGTCCTACAAGGATATTGTGAGTGGAGCAGGAAACAGCAACATCCCATCCATCTTCGGATTTGAGGACATGAATGTGAAGCTGTCAAAGGAGGACATCAAGATTGATGAGATCGAAGGCACTCCATATTTCAGACCATGGAACAGAAGTACAAAGATCTTATGAAGCCTTGGTGTTATTCGGTGATCGTCAAAGTTCTATCGAGGTATGTAGTATTCATGACTCTACAGAAGAGGATCAAAGCCATGTGGAACCCGGTCGGTAAATTTAGACTGATAGATCTAGTGAACGAGTTCTATCTGGTTCAACTACTACGACAAGACGATTACCTAAAGGCTCTTACTGGAGGGCCATGGACGATGATGGGCTCGTACCCAAGTGTCCAGCCATGGGACCTGGGGTTTATACCTGCAAATGGAAACCCGAGATTTATTGTAGCATGGGTCTACATCCCAAGGTTACCTATATTCCTGTACCAAAGTTGCTTCTTGGAAGAGGTGGGGGTCGTATTGGCGAGATGATGAAGGTCGATACCAATACGAAACTGAAAAGGAGGGGGAAATTTGCTAGAATCGCAGTAAAACTTGACACAAGCAGACCTCTGATGCCGGCGATTTATGTTCAAGGGGAGAGGTACATATTCGAGTATGAAAACCTTCATGCCATATGCCTACATTGTGGTCAGATAGGGCACACTGCAGAAGGTTTCCATATCAGGCAAGATGCGTGCAAATCTGTTGAGCAGGCGGGACAAGATGACCTGGAGGACACAGTAGCTTCGTTAGGGGAATACTCAGAGGCAATTCATGTGAAATCATTTCATAGGAAACAAAGAAGGCAAGTTCATGGAGGAACTAAAAAAATTTTGGAAACCAGTAACAAATTTCAGAACCTTGACATGGAGGAGGAAGCAGAACTCATGTAGGAAGACCCAGAGGGGGTAGCGGAAAGGGTGGTTGGCATTGATTGGAGGCAAAGGAAAGGGAACACAAGGTCTAAAACTGTGACAGCTGTAGAGAAGGGGGGGTGACCAAGCATGAACGAAGACCACTATGGAATATCCAGAATGAGCAGACAGCTAAGAGGGATAGTGTCAACCATACTGGGAAAGAAAACTCTCATGTTGTTGAGGTTATCACGGATGACAACACAGTAGTTATGCCTGCTAAGACCGTTGGGGCTACCACCTTTTGTTTTGGCTCATCCTCACCTAGAGGGATGGACAATAGTAGGAGTCACATGGCTCACGGCAGCACTGTAGGAATACACCTTCGTAATAGGAAGGTATCTAAAGTGGTGGGAAACAATAATTGCAACTCAAGGAAGCATGGACGAAATATGACTCCAGGAGAACAAGGAAACCCTCCAGGCCAAGACATGTTGAGCAAGATGAGCTCCCCTATCAATCTTGTAGTGGTTTAAATGATCATAGCTGTGTGGAATGTGCAGAGCATCTGCGCAACAGATGTCCAGAATGAGGTGAGGGATATGAATAGGAAGCACAAGATTGATTTTTTTGTTGCTCTGGAGCCAAGAACTAGCGGAGAAAATGTGAACCACATTGTGAAGAATATGGGTTACGATGCCTCACACAGAGTTGAGGTTGTGGGGCTTTCGGGAGGTATATGGGTGATGTGGAGGGCATGTATAGGAGTAGTTGACGTAATTCTCTTACACAAATAGTTTATCATGTGTGTGATAAACAATAAATGCCTGGTTATGTTCGTGTATGTCAGTACTAACCAGGGTAAGAGGAAACTTCTATGGAATCACGTGAAGAACATTGCAAATTCTACTAATCTTCCCTGGCTGGTGCTAGGCGATTTCAACACTGTCATGGATGCCTCGGAGAAGGTGGGCATCAACTTTATCAGTGTCAACAGTTGTAGGGAGTTCTCTAGTACACTGACAAGCAGAAGTCTACAGGATCTGGGAGCTTCGGGTCCAAGCATTACTTTCAAATGGGGAACTTTGTAGGAGAGACTTGATCGAGCCATGGCAAATCTGGACTAGATTCGAAGCTTCCTCAACACCAGAGTGGAGGTCCTTGCTCGTATCTCTTCTGATTACTCTCCAATTCTGGTTTGCACAGATAGCCAACTGTTTCATGGGAAGTACTTTACCAAGACTACTGTATCCTGGACGGAGAGAAGCTTCTTTAATAACTTCTTCTCGGAGGCCTGGAATGATGATGGAGACTTCACGACTGCGGTGGAAAGTTTTATGAAGAAAGATGAGAAGTGGGACAGTGCGGAGAGGAAGAAAGGCAGGGAAAGGAAGGAATCCATCATAAATTATATTACTAGATTACAAAGTAGTCTGATCCGAAAGTATGATGTTCGGCTGGATGAGAAGATCCAAAGTCTGAAGCATGATCTTATGGATATTCTACATACTGAGGAAGCAGAATGGCAGCAAAAGTCCAGGTGCGACTGGATCAAGCTGGGTGACCTTAACACCAAATATTTCCAAGCTGTTGTCCAATCTAAGAGGCAGAGATTGAAGATTACTAAGCTAAAGAATGACGAGGGAGTTTGGGAAGAGGACCCTGTTGAGTCTGGAGCCTAGTGCTAGATCATTTTAAAAGACAGTTCTCAACTAAGAATGATTGCACGAGAAGACACCCTTACCCTGGTCAGTTTCCCAGGATGATGATGACGCAATGCGACCTCTGTGTAGTTGTGCCCTCGGAGGTGGAGATTTTCAAAACACGGATGAAGATGAAACCGTTGAAAGCGCCCGGGCCTGATGGAATGGATGTAGGCTTCATTCAAGAAAACTGGGAGAGGATGAGAAGGGCTTTATGTAGAACTATTACTAGCTATTTTACAGGCGCCGAGATCCCTAGGAAGATGACAGACTCTAACCTGGTTCTAATCCCTAAAGCCAAGCTTCCTAAATCGTGTAATCAGTTGAGGCTGATCACGCTCAACAATGTTAGTATCAAGCTGCTTTCAAAGATCATCGTAGAGAGAATCAAACCTTACCTGCCGGAGTGGGTCTCGCCTCTCCAAAGTAGCTTCGTTCCGGGCAGAAGCATTACTGATAATATCATTATGGTTCAAGAAGCTATTCATTCTATGAGAACAAGAATGTTGGGTCAAAGAGCTATGGCAATTAAACTCGATCTGTCAAAGGCGTATGATAGAATGAATTGGGAGTTTCTACTTGAAACTCTACAGTTAACTGATATCCCAGGAAACTTGATTAAAGTTATTATGAACATTGTTACTGCGGGTGAGATTTCTATTAACTGGAACAGTGAAATGCTACCATTGTTCAAAGCCAGTAGAGGGGTCAGGAAAGGTGACCCTCTATCACCCTACCTCTTCGTCCTATGTCTTGAAAGATTTAGTCAAGCGATCGCTAAGGAAGAATGTAATGGTAATTGGAAATCCTTGAAGATTACTAGGATGGGCCTGATGATCTCGCACATTTGTTTTGTAGATGATATTGTTCTATTCTGTGAAGCATCCACTAAACAAGCTCGTATGTCTCTGGAATGTATCAGGAAGTTTGGGGAAGCTTCTGGGCAGATCCTGGCCAAGGAAAAATCTATAGTCTATTTCACCAAGAACACCACTGAAGTTCTGTAAAGAAGGATCAATAGGAAGTTGGGAATAGTGACTACGTACAATTTAGGGAAACACCTGGGAGTTCCCATTTTACACACGAGAGCCAAAAAAGCCATGTACATGGGTGCTCTAAACTCTCTGGAGTCGAAGATGGAAGCCTGGACCAACAGAACTCTTTCTTTTGCAGGCAGAGTCACCCTCACAAGATCTGTGCTAAATGCTTGTCCAACATATCTTATGCAAACTACTCACCTCCTGTTGAGGTTTGCGAGCAGATGGACTAAATTATTAGAACTTTCATTTGGGGAGGCAACAAGGAGAAGAGGAAGATGAGTGGTGTGGCATGGAGGAAAGTGGTTGCGGAAGTGAAAGACGGTGGCCTGAATATCAAGTCTGCCAGAATCCAGAATGAAACCCTTCTTTCGAAGGTGGTCTGGAGATTCAAGACTGAGAAGAATATGATGTGGAGGAAGTCCATGTAAGATAAGTGTTCCCACTTGAAAGATGAAGGGATGGCTAATGGATCCAGACTTTGGAAGTTTATAAAGAGGAACTGTAACATCCCTGACCTGGGTTATGCTTTAAACCTAGGTGTTTTGATTAATAAAGATGATTATATGTTTAATCTTATCTTGTGAAAAGTAATTAGGGCTTATGAGGAACTTATTTTTCTATTTTGGTCCTATTTGAACAATGTTGAAGCAATGTTTGCTTATTTTGGACTAAAGTGCAAATTACCCAGGTTGAGGGGTTAATTTGCAAATTATGCATGATAAGATGTTCCTATAATGTTGAGACATCATAAGAATGAATATGAAGTAGTGGAATGGTTCTCACAAGCTTGGGCACCAAGATTAAGCTTGTAAAGCAATCCTTGTGCATTAAAACCTAGTTTTGGTATAATGTGCAATTTACCCAAAACCTAGGGTTTAATATGCAAATTAGCACTTCAATAAGGTCCTTAATGTTTCTTGGCATCATGTAGAGCAAATAAAATGAGAGGGGCATCTCATTTGAATTAAGTTGAAGGAGAGAGAATCTTGATATTAAAATAATCAACATTTAATCTTAAGTGAAACCCTAATTCAATTTAGGGCAAAAATGATTGTATTAATTAAAGGGCCTTCAACCAAAATGTTATTGGTTGATTTTGAATAAGTATGGACGTTCTTTTGCCAAGATAAGGAACGAAAATATCCTAAGGAGGTGAAATTCCACTCACCTAATTATAAGTTAAAGAATTCCTACTCAAAAAGATATATTAGTATTATAATGGATTAAGGTGCTTATTTTCTTTTCCCTTAATCCATGGATAATGGAAGGGAGTTCGGTGGCTTTGAGTTTCCTTTGTATGCAAGAAAACCAAGGAGGAAGAGGTGGTACTATTTTTGGGATTAAATGCATTTCAATAAGGCATTTTCTCTATCATCAATTTCCTTATAAAAGTGCCATTTCCAAGCCCAAACAAAGGCTTTTTCGGATTTCTTTCTTCCCCTTGCTTGAAAACCCGACCAAGGAGCTAGGGAGCATCAGGAGGACGAGCCCCAACCTGTTGGTAAGCCTTGACCTTCGTTCTCCTTGATTCCATGATGGAAATCGAAAATAAATTATGGATTCCTTCCTATTTCGATCTCCTCTTCAATCCTAACCAATTCTTTTCACTCAAATCTTGAGGACGACCCTTGGAATAGTGAAGGGAGCTTCATTCACCATTGTTTACGTGATCTTGGAGCTTTGGAGCTCAATTGGAGGCGGTTTTTATAACTTGAACCCTTAATCTTATTATTGCAATCAATTCTTTATCAATTGGTGAAAATTTCTACATTTCCAAAATTAACTTTAGTTGATTGATGCAATTTCCATGGAAATCACAGTAGATTTCGTGAGTTTGGAGCTTGATGATGATGACATCATCATAAGCACACACCTCCCCAAATATCTTGGGCAAACGGTTTCAAAGTTTGGTTGGACCAAACGGTTTCACCAAACTGTTTGGTGACCAAACGGTTTGCAAACCGTTTGGGAGAAAACGGTTTCAAAACTGTTTGAGATGGTTGACCAAGGGTTTAACGTTTGGTATTCCTGTTCATAATTGTGTTGGTTGATAACCCACCAAATTTTAGGGATTAACTCTAAAGGAATCGTGATTTGAAGGCAAATCCATTAGGTAAACCTAATTGGATTAAGTGCTGATTTTCAACCTGATTAACTTGACCTTTTTGGGAAAACGGTTTCAAAACCATTTGAGATGGTTGACCAAAGGTTTACCGTTTGAGATTTCTGTTCCTAATGATGTTGGTTAGTGACCCACAAAATTTTAGGGGTTAACTCCAAAGGAATCATTAGGTTGAAGTCTAATTAATTAGGGAAACCTAATTAGATTAAGTGCTGATTTTCAACCTGATTAACTTGACCTTTTTGGGCAAACGGTTTCAAAACCGTTTGCGATGGTTGACCAAGGGTTGACTGTTTTATATTACTGTTCCTAATGATGTTGTTTAATGACTCACCAAATTTTATGGATTAGTTCCAAATGAATTGTGATTTGAAGGCTATTCAATTGGGCAAACCCTAATTGAAATCAGTGCTGAAATTCCAATGAGTTAATTTGAGATTTTGGGGTTGATTAGCCCAAACGGTTTCAAAACCATTTGGGGATCACCCAAACGGTTTCAAAGCCGTTTGGGGATCACCCAAGACCGTTTGGAGGTCTGGGGTCAAGTATAGTTGATCAATTTAAGTTCCAAAGGTACCAAATCATATTGCAATTAAGTGTTGATTTGTTGATCAACTCGTTAGACCAAACCTTGATGAAATTTCACTAGAATCCAAAGGTTGGTTGAGCCAAACGGTTTCAAAACCGTTCGGAGCTCATCCAAACGGTTTCAAAACCGTTTGGTGGTAACCCAAGACCTTTTGGAGGTCTAGGGTTGAGTATGGTTAGGTGTTTGAAGGTCTAAAGGTACCAAGTTGATTTGCAATCAAATGCTGATTTGGTGATCAATCCAATGATCCAAACTTTAATTGGTTGACTTGGATTATGATGTGGACATGGGAAAACGGTCTCAAGACCGTTTGGAGGTCATCCAAACGACCTCAAGACCGTTTGGGGTCAGGTTATACCCAATTTTGATGATGGTTTAATGGTTTCAAAGTAACTAGTCTTACATTGATTAGTATTGAAGGAACATCGATTCCAAACCCTAATTCAATTGAATCAAACCCTAATTGATGACCAATGGAGGGTTAATTGAGGGTCAAATCAGTTGAAGGTTGACCTATTTAACTCAATTGAAGTATGAGTATAGGTCCAATTGATGATAGGTTCCATGAATTCAATGATTGAAGGAATCAACATTGAAAACCCTAATTCAATTGGATACCTTAGGTAATGGAGGTCCAATGTGATTGAATCTTTGGGAATTAAGATGATGAATGATCTATTGATCCAATAATGATTAGTAATGATAATCCATGAAGGTACAATGGTTGAAACCCTAATAGTACCTAAGTGCTTAAGTGTCAATTAAAGGATGAATCCCTAATTGCTTATAGGACCAATGACTTGATACACTATGTTAATCATAGTTGTATGCTTTTGATTGAAGGGTTGATGTGACCTAATCAAGTTAAGAAGATGATAGCATTAATTTCATACATGAATATGATTCATGATGTGATTAAGGGTATGATCCTTAAGTAAAGAGATCATGAAACCCTAACCAGGAACATAAACCCTAATTGACAGGGCTATTGAACTCTAACCCTGATTGGGATGAATAGTGAATCTCTATTTATGGGTAATTGAATAAAATCCTAATGGAGATGAATAGTAGACCCAAGTTGGTGGTAACCATAGTGGAAACCCTAGTTGAGGGTGATTCCATGTGAAACCCTAGTTGAGGGTGATTCCATGTGAAACCCTAGTTGAGGGTGATTCCATGTGAAACCCTAGTTGAGGGTGATTCCATGTGAAACCCCAGTTGAGGGTGATTCCATGTGAAACCCTAATTGAGGGTGATGCCATGAGAAACCCTTGATGGGATGAATAGTAAACCCTAACCCTATTGAGGGAATAGAGTTGTTACTATTGTATTACATGAAGTAATATGTTATGTTGCCTAGTGAGAGGTGACAAGGTGTTTTATGGGCCTTATGAGCTATGAGGATGGTTGTTGCCTAGTGAGAGGTAATAAAATGTTTTAAAGGTTACACAAGATTGACATAGATCAATACTTGGAGTAACAGCTGCATAGGATTGGCTAACTCCCAATACCTGGAATAATAACACAGGATTGGCTAACTCCCAATACCTGGAATGCACAGGATTGACATAGATCAATACCTAGAATAATAACACAGGATTGGCTAACTCTCAATACCTAGAATGCATAGGATTGGCTAACTCCCAATACCTGGAATAATAACATAGGATTGGCTAACTCCTAATACCTGGAATAATAACACAGGATTGGCTAACTCCCAATACCTGGAATGCACAGGATTGGCTAACTCCCAATACCTGGAATAATAACACAGGATTGGTTAACTCCCAATACCTGGAATGCACAGGATTGACATAGATCAATACCTGGAATAATAACACAGGATTGGCTAACTCCCAATACCTGGAATGCATAGGATTGGCTAACTCCCAATACCTGGAATAATAACACAGGATTGGCTAACTCCCAATACCTGGAATAATAACACAGGATTGGCTAACTCCCAATACCTGGAATGCACAGGATTGACATAGATCAATACATGGAATAATAACACAGGATTGGTAATAACCCAATACCTGGAATGGTTGCACAGGATTGACATAGATCAATACATGGAATGGTTGCACAGGATTGACATAGATCAATGCCTGGAATAGTTGCATAGGATTGACATAGATCAATACCTGGAATAGTTGCACATGATTGACATAGATCAATACATGGAATAGTTGCACAGGATTGACATAGATCAACACCTGGAATGGTTGCACAGGATTGACATAGATCAATACCTGGAATGGATACACAGGAATAATATAAATCTAATGCTTGTACTAGTTGCACAGGATTGGTGTAATCCAATGCCTGGAATACTTATATAGGATTGGTATAGACCAATGCTTGAATAAGACATGATGATGTACACTCTCATGTCCATTATAACCAAAATCTGTTTAGCAGATTGGCTTAGGACAATAAGTTGAAACAAGAATGTCTCATGGGTGACATATCATGATAATGAGTGTCACAAGAGAAGTTTGATATGATGGTATAATATGGAGGATAAATGATATACATGTTCTTCCTATTCCTTATTAAGAGAATGCTTTAAACTGCTCATCATCTGCCCAGTTTTATATCCTTAATTGCAATAATAATGTTTTGGCGGAGAGTTATATCTCTCACTGGGGCAATTTACAATTGTCTCACCCCCGTGGGATCCAACATTTTTAGGTGGACGCGGACAAAGAGGCAGATACTCTTTTGCAGGAAAAGGAAAGCAACAGCTTGGACAGCAGTGAGATCTCAGGTGGAGGCACTAACTGTCAAGTCATATAGCTAGAAGTCCTATGTGTCGTCTTTGTACTCTCAGGTCCTCGGAGTTTATAGTTAGTGTTTTAATGAATCGATCTGAGATTTTGGCTTGATGCCTCGAGGTTTTATAATGTCTGTATATAATGTCATAAGACAGCTGATGTTGTATTTCTCAAGAAGAGATAGTACAAGACATGTACTTTGAAACATGATGTAAATGTTATTCTATGGTTTTTGTTGAAAATATTTCCTATGATTGGATTTCTTTGCAAAAAGTTTTAATTTTTAGTGATTTTCAGTAATCCGTTGCAAATGATTCGCTTCTGCTTAGTTAATCTGTGTTTTGTAAGTTGGTTGCTACAGGAACACACCGGCCCTGGATGACCTCGCAAGTAGAGTTATCATGGATGGGGAAAAATCTTCAGTCTGGGAAGATCATTGGGTAAGTTATAATGCAAAACATATATTAAATAAGGGAGCCAGTATTCCGAGTTGCTTATCTGATTTAAAGGTGGCATCTATGACAAAGCTATACAGAGAGTGGGATGCAGACTTCATTAGAGTTTGGTTCAATGAGGAGACTTGCAAAAAAATTCTGGGGATGGCTCCACCCTGTGTTCAGGCAGGGGAGGATTTGTGGAAATTCATTGGTAGTAAGGACGGTCAATTTAGCATAGCTCTCATCTATAAAAAGCTCCTAAAAAGCTATAGCATAAAAACCCCGGGCTGCTGGAAGCGGCTGTGGAAAATTCCTATTGCTCAAAGAGTAAAGAGCACTCTCTGGAGAGCTTATCACGAGAGCCTCATGATGAACAAGAATAGGAGGTTATGCTGGCTTACAGATTCTGACTGATGCCCAAACTGCAATGCAGCTTGCGAATCCACCATCCATCTTCTTCGAAAATGCAAGGTAAGTAAGCAAGTTTGGGAAATGTTACAGGAGATACACAACCTGGACAACATCGAGGGAGGATAGATTGGGGAATGGTTTGTGAGGAACCTTAAGTGGAAGAAAGGTATCCCCCATCACCAGGTCTGGTTTGTAGTAGTAATAGACCAGATTTAGAAGGCTAGAAATGACAAGGTTTTTAATGACAAAAGCCCTTCTACGAGCACCATTGCTAGGATGATTGCCAATAATGTTTAGCTTAACCTCCATGCTATGAAGACTAGCACGATTACTCTTAAAGTTCATCAGAATGTGACATGGTCTCCCCCCCCTGAAGGAGAGGTCAAAGTTAATGTTGACAGTGCCTTTATCAAGAGGAAGAATAAGGGGTCTGTCAGCTATGTAGTCAGGGATCACAGGGGAACCTGGCTTGAAGGGGGTGCTCAAAGGTGTTCTTTGAACGATATTCTGGAGATTGAACTCGCTGCAATCCTCAAAGGTCTCCAGGTGGTTGTAGGTTGGAGGGCAAAGGTTACTGTTGAGACTGATTGTAAAGCAGCTTGGATGTTGGTTAGGATGTCCTCTGACACCCCCCCAGCTAGATACCGGCCAATATGCATGAAGAACCAACATTTCAGGGAACTTAAACTGAACATAGCTGTGGAGTTTCAGAAATGAGAAGCAAATAGAACTGTTGATGCTTTAGCTAAATGGTTTAACACGCATGAGTTGTATGCTGAAGTCTAGCATCAATGTCCTGATCACATCATAAACACTTTCAAAGATGAGATCGGGTTGATCCAGGTGACAAGTAGACATGGGTTTGATTCGCCTGCAACCTTGGGGTAGGATGAATAATAACATCCCTTGGTAAAAAAAATTAAGATTGCTATAAGGATACTTGTTTCACTATCCCAACTATGAACACTAGGATAGGTCATACTTTAGAAGGGACTACATGATTATCATTTTTATTTCAATTAATTTAGGATACAAAAAGGCACAAAATATGCGACAATATAATTGAAGAATAATAAACTGTAGTACTTATAGCAAGTATCATATTATGTGCCAAAGTGCCCATACTTAACACAACTCGTCACCTTTTGACATAACAAGACCACACATTCATAAACTCTCAAATTTCATTTCAATAATTCAAATTATCATCTAATTTCATAAATAAAACACCATGTAAAGTTTTGTCTACTAACTCCAAAGTTTGAGGAAGTTATGAGTAAAACAAGGATATGCATAAAATTCCATTTGTAGTTATAAAAGAGATATGATTAGGTATGAATCCTAAGTACCACGAAATTATATAAGTATAATAGTTAGGATAACATGTGTTTTTCACCTTATATGATCACATAAGCAATAAGGAGTAATATAGATTCAGATTTTACTCACGGTATCAAACAACCCATAAAAGTGACATTTTTGGGCAAAAAATGCCTTTCTTTAAATTTCAACCTTATGGACACATAAGGTATTGACCTTAACATCATGTATCATCATTCAAGAGAAAATTGTATAAATAAAATTCATTATCAGTTCATTCTATCTTGAAACAACGCATAAAAGCTTCATTTAAAGCATAAAAAGCATGTTTTTAGTAAGATTAGGGTTTGCATCTATAGAATGTAGGAAAAGGATGCCAAAAGAAGATATATCACTTGCCTCAAGATGAAGAAAATGTCATTCAAGAAAGAAAATCAAGTCCAAGTCTCAAAACCACCGTCAAATAGCTAACCAAAGCCCCTCCAAGAAAGATCTTTTCTTAGCTAGAAAATGGTTGATTGATTGTTTTATGACTAAGAGCAATGAACTAAATCAAGAAGTTGAGTTGATAGGAATTCAAATTGCACTTGAAGTGGGTGCAAGAAACTAGTTGGACAAGGTTTTGATAGAATCCAACTCTTTGACTGCTGTAAAGAAGATAGCAGACCCCCCACATGAGAATCCCAAGTATGTGAAACTGTTAAGAATGATCTAGGGACTACAAAGAACGACTTGGAATATATCCCATGCTAGGAGGAACTCAAATGAAGTAGCTGACGATTTGGCTAAATATACTCTTAGAAATCCCAAGAGACTTAACACATATGACCTCCCCCTGTAGAGATTAGAACTATCATAACTAAAGACATATGTGATGGTAGTGGTACTACCATATTTCCTCTTTCCCATTTAATTAGTGTGTGTAAGTTATCCTTTGGTTTAGCTCGCACAGGGAGGGCAAGATGAATAAGATCGCCTCGCAACTTTTCTAAAAAAAATGAACTAAATCTAAAATAAAATTGATTGTGATCAAGAATGGATGGATTCCTCGAGACTATGGTTTCACCACGGCAAGCATTGCATTCAAATTCTATTTCATTTATCATTATTAACCCTAACTCTAGAGAAAAGACACACAGCAAGAATTACCCACCCCCACACCGTAATATACTACCTAAACTAAAATGAATGCCACTCCCCTAGTGGTTGAAGAATTAGTTAGGTGCATTATCGAAATATCTAGGTTGTTATTTCACATACATAAACCTTCTCTTGAGGTATGATGTAGTCTATGTGAACATGCCTTGTCTAGCCCCTAATCCCTCTCTTGAAGAAATTAGCAATATATTACTTTGATTATGGTGATCAAACATAAACAAATCAATAGAAGATCATAAATTCACCTCCAAAATAAAGGAAACAGATTATCAATTCATAGAATTCAAATACAAAGTAATATCGGGCAACTCCTGAGTCCTAAGGAATATGGAGTTTAGCACTGCATGATTTCTATCATCATACAAAGAGAGGAAGAGGGGAGGAACATGATAAACATTAGAAAACCAATATAAGAACCCCTAGAGAAGTCATCTTGGTGATCCCATCTGATGAACACCTTGATCTACAGTGTTATGAGTATAAATTTACCCTCTAAAAGTGCCTGGAGCATCCATTTCATGGCTATCTCCTCCTCTCATGGCTTCTTTCTTTATTGCAACATGGCAAAATGTGATCCCCCTTTTCGAATGCACCTGCATATTATAAGTGGGACTTTGATTGCCAATAAGTTGAAGTTCTTGTATCTAAATTAATCTCAGATCTGAACTAATCACAGAGAGTCACTATCACCGATAGGGTGTCAGCAAAACTGAGTTGCCTACTGACTTGCAATCCTCAAACTGTGTCAATACCATCGACATGTATGTCAATATCACTGAGTTGTTATCTTTGGGTTTCGATTTAACTTGAGTGTTGAAGTTGAAACCACCGACAAGTGGTCAATGGCATCAAGATAATTAAGCTCAACCTATGATGCTCCCTAGATGGTAAGTTGGTAGCACCAACTACTATCTTCAGTAGCATCGCTCCTTACTCGATAGCACTAAGAGTGATCTCAGTAGCACTTATAGTGATCTCAGTAGCATTGAGAGTGATCTCGGTAGCTTCGAGAGTGACCTCAGTAGCACTGAGATTTATTAATTTCCCTGTTGAGACTTCATATCATGTCAATACTACCGGAAGATAGGTTTGTAGTACCGATTTGTCATATAAGTGTTCAATTTACTTGAAACAAGGAAAATTTAGCATAAACCTGAATTATATGTGATAATTTATCATGATTCAGTAGAAATTCTTAATAATTGATTATATAATGATTCACATGATAATATTGAGAAATAATGTATAACATATCTCAAAATAACAAATATACAATAAATGCACGAAAAATAGCCTATGAAAATCGATTGCAACTCAATGCATCAAAATCCCCTAAGCTTGAATGTTGCTTTCCCTCAAGAAACACTATGTTTGGATCATCTAAAAGAGTCAAAAAGTGGAAGAATCCTATGAACTTCATTTCTTAATTACCCTCACCTAATGATCTGAACTAGCCCTTACAAAACACTTAATAATAAATTACTCTAAAGTGACCAAAAATGTTCATTAACGATGTCCACACTTAGATAAGTGAAACGCAATTACTATAGAGTAGTTAACATCATAGTCAATAGGACATACGCTTAATGCACTATGTCATTCCTTTCTAGCTCTGATCATGTGATTCCCTTTCTACATTGCTCTGATCTACCTACACAACTATGTTGGAAGCATTTCCTTAGATACAAATGAATGAGGGGATTAACCATATATGTGGCCTACCATACAGAGAAATGGGTGGAAATTAAATGGGTTGTTATGATCAAGAATCACCACTAACATCCAAATTATTTATGCATAAATAAAAATATGATGCACCTAGAAAATGAAGGGGATGAAAATTGACCCCTACTACTTACTATTAAGGTGGGATGATGAATGTTCTGAATGTCTCATCCTAATGATGAGTGTGGGTGATGTTGACTTGAGAGTTATGCATTGTCCATATTGTGATAATGAATTAACCATTCCATTCATATGTTTCTTTGATATAAATTCTAGGTATTAGGTATATGAAAAGGATCAAATTCACCAAGCCCTAGCTTGTCCAAGTTCAAGTCAAAAGCAATGCAAATGCACTTTTGTGGAAAACACTACAAATCATCTTAGAATATTTTTGCAATCATATGTATTGGTGATATGACTTGTAACTCGGATGATAAAAAATGAGTGACACTTAATTCCATCATTTGATCACTTTAAAATCAATTTGGAAAATTCATCACAGCAACTTAATCAGTTGAGTTTGAATCTCGACCGATCCATGATGGATTTTTGGAAATGATTGGATTAGTCAAGTTTTATAATCACAAAACTCAATCGACCAATTTTCTCTCAATAGTTTATTTTAGTGAATCGGTCGAGCTACCCCAGGACAAACTTGACCGATCGTTTGAAATTTGGCTTTGTTGGGTAGTGGATCCGTTGAGTTGCCTTTATTGAAACTCGACTGAATACAATGTACAGAAAACATAGAAAAGTTATTCTAACCATTGGAGGGTTGTTAGAATTGAAAATATGTCTGTTGCAAGTTGTAAAATGGATATTTCTCATTTTTAAGTGATCCCACACTCAAAGGAAGACCCCCATCTATAAATAGGACCTCTTGGAGTTCATTCCACCGCTACTCATTCATGCTATCCTTGGTCCTTGCTATAGTTGAGCGTGCAAAACACCTTTGATCCCCTTTCTCTCTCTCATTTACAAAGCATTTCGTGATTATGAGTGAGTTAGGCATGTTTTAAGAGAGCTGCCTCATTGTTACTTTGTAAAGATCTCCATCCTTCCATCTTCCCAATCCCCTTTCTCAAAGAGCAAAGGTTCAAGTCATATTCTTTGAATGAAGGAGGAGTTGTTGTTCTTCTTCAAGGATGAATAAGGTGTAAAGTTCTTCTCCAAGTGAAGGAGAAGGACAAGGCAGAAGATCCAAGGAGCTTGGTGGATAAATCCTCAAGGTTGAAGACTTGTTGCAAGGAGGAGATGTCCTAGGAGAAGGAATCAAGCTGCTTGTAAGAGTGGGTAAGACCTGTTGTGAGGTAGAAGACTAGCTCTTAAATAGGTAAGCCCTTGGGTGTAAGATGGTATTATTGTATGTCTTATAATGGAATATAAGTATACATGGGTTGTAAAGTCCTAGAGGTTGACCTCTCTAGGTAGTGGACTGACGGTCTCCTAGTTTGGAGATTAGAACCACTCTAAACACCTTGTCCAAGTGTTTGTTTCAATCTCTCTCATTCTTGCTATGCTTGTTTAGATAGAAGTTCAAATTCGCTTTTAGCATTTGATTTTGATTGATATAATTTGAAGGTATAACTATTCTTGTGCAAGTTTTGAAGATCTATTCAACCTCCTCTAGAGAACTAGATCCAACAAGTGGTATAAGAGAGAGGATCTTCTCTAACAGCTCTCCTGCATGATAAGAAGATGGGTGAGAACATATCTGGTTCCCTCAACCTAGAGGGAGGCTTCTCCATGTGTCCCCCGGTCTTTGACAGAACCAACCTCCTCTATTGGAAGCGGCGAATGCAGTTCTACATACAAGGATTGAATTTTGACATGTGGAAAGTGATGATTGCACCCTACAAGGAGTCGGCCGGAGCTATAGGTACTTGGGATGAAGCAGCTCTAAAGGCAGCACAGCCCAAAGCCAAAGAAATTAGCATCCTCTATGCAGCCCTCACTCCTTCTGAGTTCAACTGCATCTCCTCAGGGGACACAGCATATGAGATATGGGACAATTTGTGCATCACTTATGAAGGCACGAAGCAAGTGAAGGAGGCAAAGATATACATGTTGAATAGCCTCCTAGAGAACTTCAAGATGGGGAAGAAAGAAGGAGTTGTCGAGATGTATTCAAGACTCAACATCATCATCAATGGCCTAGTTGCTTTGGGACATACTCTGGATAGAGGAGAAATCAACTCAAAGATTCTAAGGTCTCTTCCAAAGATATGGGAGTCAAAATTGACCTCTATAGAAGAAGTAAGAAGTCTTGATGATCTTCTAACCAAGGAGCTTATTGGAAATCTACAAGCTCATGAGCCAAGACTTGACAAGTGAGAAGAGAAAGCAAGCAAGAAGAAAAAGAATCAAGGAAGATCAAAGATAGTGCCTTCAAATATCAAGTGGAGGCTCTCATTCTTCAATAAAAACTTGCTTTTCGGACCTCTCCCTCCTTCTATAGTGAAGATGATGGCCCTAGTGAACATGAAGCCAACTTATCCAAGGGAAAGCACTTCAAAGGGAAGGAATCTTCTTCATCTACTCCAAGGTGCTACAAGTGTGGTCAAAAAGGACACTACAAGAGTGAATGTTCTAAGGAAAGAAAGTGACACCACAAGAGCAGTTGCATGAAGGATGAAGACTACAAAAAGGTAGAAAATACAAGAGGAAGGACAAGAAGGAGAGGAGGAACAAAGATGCAGCTCATGCCACATGGGAAGGATCATCCTCTAGTGGATCAAGCTTCAATGAAGATGGAGAATGCCACCTTGCATTCATGGCCTCCACAAGTGAAGATATTGGTGAGGTAAGTGAGGTAAATTTGCATGAGTTAGCTAAAGAAACTCTTATTGACAAGCTTAATGCTACTTGTTCTTCTAATTCTGAATGTAAATTTAAAACGAAGATATTGGGTAAAATTATTGATGATTTGTATGCTAAGCTTGATATTCTTGAGTAAAATGAGAAAATTCATCTTGAGAGAATTGATTCCTTGCAAGGACAATTTCTTTACCTTGAGCTCCAATACGATGGAGTTGAAGTAGAGAGTGGTGTATGTCTTAAGAACATTGCCTCTCTTAAGGAAGATAACCAAAAGTGCCTTGATGAGCTTGAGTTACTTCAAATTGAAAATGTTGAACTTCAGCTTATTAGTTATGCTCGTAGAGATGAGAGAGATGTTTATCATAAAGAAATTCAATTTCTTAAAATTGAAAATGCTAGGTTGCTTTCTCAAGTTAATGATTTATCTTCTAGACCTGTCTTGCCCAGTAATGATGTTGCTTCTTTTACTCTTGAAAAGGATTCTTATTTGACTAAACACCTCTATTTATAGGCCGACCTTTTACATGCTAGAGATGATCTTGCTAGTATGTCTTCTAATGTTATCTCTCTTAGTGATGACAATCATAGACTTACAGCCTCTCTATAGAAATTCCTCAAATGGAAGAACTCCCTAAATGAAATCATTGATCACTCTACCAAACATAGTGGTACTAGTGGTTTGGGATTTGTAAGGGGGCGCCTAAGAGAAAAAGTAAGGCCAAAGGTAATAAAAAGAGTAAGGAATCTCCTTTCTTCCATTAAGAGTCTTCTAGATCAAATAATCTTATGATTTGTTCTCATTGCAAGAGTGATGATCATTATTTTACTTATTGTCCATACAAGACTAAGGGGATCAACCCAAAGATGAAATGGGTCCCCAAGCTAACACCTGATCCTAAAGTTTGAGTTAGGAATTGACATTCTCCTTTCTTGTAGGAAAAAGGAAAAAGGATTGTTGATAGTGGTTGTAGAAAGAACATGATAGGTGATATAATCCATTTGAACAATTTCATAAAGAAGAAAGGAGGATCGGTTACTTTTGGGGACAACAAGAAAGGTAAAGTAAAAGGTGAGGGTGATGTAGGTGCATGCTTGCGTATCAAGAATGTTCTCTTTGTGGATGGCCTACATCACAATTTAATAAGTTTTAGTCAATTATGTGATAATGGTTACCTTGAGCTATTTACTTATTTTGAATGCTTGCTCCTAGATTCCCTCACTTACAATTTCATATATAAGGGAACTAGGAATGGTGATCTTTATGTAATTGATGCGATGATTTTGAGTCGCATTTATAGACCTGTTTCATATGTGTTTTGTGCCTTAATTACTTATTTTCATGGATATTATTGCATAATTCACTTTATTTGGTCTTTGCCATCATTTTATATCAAATCCCCTTTGTTTTACTATTTTGAGCATTATTTATCATCTTATTATAAATTGTGTGGATTTACTTGGTCTTGTTGTGAAATTTCAGGAAAAACAAGTATCTGCTTCCGTCGATACCATCGACGGAAGTCGATACCATCGACCAAGCCACAGGTTGTCAGCCGAGAAAAGCAATACAGAGTCGATACCATCGACACCTAAGTCGATGGTATCGAGATCCCTTCAAGTTGCTGGCGAGGAAGCTGTCGATACCATCGACCCAAGTCGATGCCATCGACACAAGGGGGCTACAGCGTCGCTAAACGACAACAACCGACGCTAAAGGAGTCGATACCATCGACACACAAGTCGATGGTATCGAGATCACCACAGGCGCTCAGAATAAAAGAAAGGAAAGCTGCCGCTAATCCACCGGGTCGATACCATCGACCCGCGTCGATGGTATCGACGCCGGCAGATATGCGTTGGATTTGTTTTGATCTCGATCGGACGGTTGTTGTTATTTGACGACCTAATTAGGGACTTATACCTAATGGCGGCCGCCCAGACGTGATCATCATCTCATTTTGGATTGCACGAGTGCCGAGGAGGAGAGAAAGGAGAACGGAGGCCGAGAAGCTCATCCCGGGTGATTCGGACGCTGCCGAAGACGATTTCCACCACCGACAGGCGGGGAAGCTCGTGTTCTACGCCAAGGATCCACCGGTTCTTCTCCGTTTAGGGGTTTTCCCATTTATTTCCCATTTTTCTTATGAATTCCCCAATTTCTACCATGTATTCGTGTGAGATGAACATGAGAGGCTAAAACCCTCAATCTTTAGGACCGGGAGTAGCCCGGGAATGCATTGTATGACATTTTTATATCAATAATTCATATTTTTCTCTCAAATCCGTGGTATAGATTCGTTTTCTCCCTTTCTATTGTTATGCTTGATCACCATAATAATAACCTAATGCCCTTAATCACTTCGACAGAAGGATTAACGGTTGAAAAGAGACAAATTCTACATTAATCAATAAAACCCTTGACAAAGGAGTTGTAAAATTAATGGTGGGAACTGAGAGACCGTTTTTAATGCACTTAGTTTAGGGGAATGATTACTACGACGGTGGAATCAACCTAAATCTAAGTAGTGAATTACACCACGACAGTGGGTAATTCTGTTTACAGGCCATTACCCGGATAGAGAGAGAAGTGTGAGTAATTATATGAAACTTAATACAATGTTGACCCACGGTGAAACCGCCATCCTAAAGATATCCCTTTAAATTTATTAAATTAACCTTTAATCGATTGTTTTCTTTGTTTGATTTTTATTTTCTTTTAATTTGAACAACAAAACCCTATTTTGTTAATCGGTCTAGTTGATTGCGATTAGTTAGTAGAAGTCTCCAATAATTCACGTATCCCTGAGTTCGACTCGGGCCTCACAATGCCTATATTACTCGACGCGTACACTTGCGTTTTTAGCGCGTAGTAAAATACACGTCAAGTTTTTGGCGCCGTTGCCGGGGATACGGCGAATTATTGGCACTTTGAGTGCTAAGAGCGGCCATTCTAGGCCACATTTTTTTTTATTTATTTTTAGAACAATTTCAAAAATTCCTTTATTTCTCTATAATAGTGTTGACTCGTTCAAGGCATTGTACTGAACCACTATTTCCATTTTTCAGGTACTTTGCATGGTGCACACACGTAGTCGAGACTACATGAATCGCACACCTGAGGTTCCATCTGCGGGACCAGAGGACGAGAACTACTATGAGGAGGAACACCACAGTGATATAAATTCTGATTCTGAGCAAGAACAAGAAGAAGTAATGGCTGAAGCACAGACAATATGGGAGAAGATCAAGGCGTCTTCTTCCTCGGCATCAAAGGGGCCTATAAAGAAACAAGGGCTAAACATTCCAACCTACAAGATCGATCCAGCACTGATTAACCTGGTTAAATCAAACGCATTTCACGGATTAAAAAATGAAGATCCAGTGGCCCACATCATCCAGTTCGTGGAGAACTGCGATATGGTGAAGATAGATCGATTTCCGCAGGATGTGCTCTACCTCAAGTTATTCCCGAGTTCCTTGGCTGGAGTGGCAAGGGAGTGGCTTCATAACCTCGATGACGAGTTTGTTGAATCATGGGATCACATGGTGGAGGTTTTCTTCGAAAGGTTCTTTCCTCCTGAGAAGACCAATGATATGATCCGGAAGATCCACAATTTCACCCAACAGGCGGGTGAAACTTATTCGGAGACTTGGGAGCGATTTCAAGTCATGTTGAGGAGATGTCCACACCATGGACTGGATAAGGAAACCCAAGTGAAGATCTTCTACTTTGCTCTCTCCGAGCATGATAGAAGCAATTTGGACTCGGCCGGTTCAGGATTTTTCTTGAACAACAATGATACAAGATGCTGGCTCGGAAACAGTCATGGGGCGACAGAGGTGCAGTAGAACATGTCAAGGCTGCCGGCGAATCCAGAACAGTTAGGGAGCTGAACGACAAGCTAGATCTTCTAGCCAAGAAGCTGCTAACTAAGGAAGATGCATCTGAGGATGAGGAAGCCCAAGTGAATTTCATGCAACAACAGGGCTATAGAAACAATGACTATGCATGGAGAAAGGATAAAAAGTTTTCATGGAAGGATCCGAATAATTTTCTGCAGGATCCGGATGCCAAACCACAGCAAAGAACCGAGGAAAAGAACACTGAATTGCTAAGTCAAATGGTTCAGCAAAACCAAGAGATGATGGCCATGTTTGGTTAACAATTACAATCTCAAGGTGACATTCTAACCAAGTTTGGGCAGACGCTGCAAAGCCATGGAGCACAGATGCGGGCGTTAGAGACCACCGTGGCACAGATTTCAAATGAAGTGGCGGCCATCAAGCACGCCAATCAATAGAAACCAGCTGAGAATGCGAACGTGGCTCAAGCACATCATCAGGCTAAGTACATGTCGGTGGTAAGAAATGAGGAATCTCAGGTGCAAGAAGCTGTAGAAGAAAGAAAAATGACGTTCAATGTGAATGCAACACCGGCGATACCGTATCCACGCACTTACTATAGATTGTCGGGCGGAAACCATTTCTTCATAAAATCAGAGAGAGTTGTGAGTATGGTATCTCCATCTAGGCAAGAGGAGCAGGTGCAGGTTGTTTGTGCACATGTGGAGACATCTGAGGCGAGAGAGGAACCACAACAAGCTGCTACTATTGATGATGTCTTTCCAAAGCCCACGTCCGAGGGAATAATTGAAGCAAGCTTAGGGGAGGTACCCCTGAAAAGCTCTTATGTGCCACCTCACAGGCGTGTTGATGCAGCTGATGTTTCAGATCCGGTCAATTCTAAGTCAAAGAAGGAGCATCGTCACTTTAAGAAATTCTTGGAGATATTCTGGAAACTCCACATCAATATTCCATTGCTGGAGATGATTGAGAAAGTGCCCGCTTATGGGAGGTTCATTAAGGAGATCATCAATAAGAAGAGGCGGATAAAAGAAGATGAAATTTATTGGATGAATGAGACGGTGAGCTCGATGATTCATGGGAGTTCACCAAAGAAGAAAAAAGACCCAGGAGGTTTTTACATTCCATGCTCAATAGGTGGTCAACATTTCCCTAAAGCGCAATGTGATTTCGGCGCTAGCATAAATCTCATGCCTTTGGCTACTTTTCATAAGCTAGGGTTAAAAGAGATCAAGAAGTTGGCTGCGACAATTGAATTGGCAGATGGGTCTACAGTGAGACCCTATGGAGTATGTGAAGATGTGCTAGTCAAAGTTGACAGATTCATATATCCGATGGACTTTGTCGTCATGGATATGCCACCACTCCAAAGCTGCGAAATTCTCCTAGGAAGACCGTTTCAAGCAACGGCAGATGTTGTTACTGCTTTAGGGAGAGGTACTCTATCTTTGGGCATTAGAGGAGATCGTGTTGAATTCAAATTACCGCATGATCCTCTAAGTGCGGTCCCCAAGGTGAAAAGATGATGACTGTCATACGTCTAGCCTAAGACGTTAAATAAGGGCGCTTGTTGGGAGGCAACCCAACCATCGGTACATTAGGATAGTTTAATTTTAGTCATAAATTGCTTTTATTTCGTTTAAATTTTAGTTTAAAAATGATACTTTGATCCGTTTGTTGAATGTGCAGGCACAGGCAGGGTCGATACTATCGACACATCCGTCGATGGTATCGACATGGGTTCAGGTCGACACCAGCAAAAATCGCACTGCGTCGATACTATCGACACCCTCGTCGATGGTATCGACATGGTCATAGACAGTTCGCAATAAAAGTGTCGATGGTATCGACACCCCAGTCGATACCATCGAGATCTCTGGAGATATTCAGACGGATTTTGCTCAGTCAACTCGATACCATCGACGGCCTCGTCGATGGTATCGACATCATCACAGGATGAATGCAACACAACGGCGGTGTCGCAATAAAAGCAAGTCGATACCATCGACACCCGTCGATGGTATCGATGGACATGTCACCGATCCGAACACAGACATCGACGACGATCGCAACAGCCACGTCAGCGATCCGGGTGCTGCGTCGATACCATCGACTTCCGTCGATGGTATCGACACGTCAGCAATCCGGGTTTCTCGATCCAGCAAACGTCAGCCGTCGATACTCGCGAGGGAGGCGGATACTCGCGAGATGGGTCGATACCATCGACCCGCGTCGATGGTATCGACGGGCCAACAGGGGCGCCGATCAAGCCTATTTAAGGGGACTTGCAACGTCACTTGACGTCACACCTTCAGAGCAAGTATCTTCCTTTGCGCCGAGCACTCCCCCGAGCCCTCCAAGACTGCAGAGAAGCATCATCGAGCGGAGATCTTCATCGAGCGTAGAATTTCTTCTCCATCTTCACCAAGCTCTGTTCTTCTAATCCCATCTTTTCTCGCAACCATGGTGCACCCCGCCAGAGCATCGTCCTCAAGCGCTCACCCTATGGAGATCGAGGAGTTTGTTCCTCCCCCACCCGCTTCCATCCCTCGTCCACGCCTAATTCATGCCAACATGGATGTGAGGAAGGTTTACGAGGATATTATGAAGCGAAAGTTCGAGCCCACCCGGTATGTGGACCGGGGCATGATCCAGGAGCTGGGGTTCAAGGCCAACTTGGCCTATGTGTTGGTCGGGCAAGCGCGGCACACCAATCGCCTTTATGAGATCGACTATCATGCGGATGGGCAGCCGTTTTTCGGCGAATGGCCCACATACAAGGAGCTGGTGGCCGAGTTCATGGCGTCTCTTGATATATGCGTCGTACCAAATGACGTGGTATTATCGTACCAGACGTGGATCCGGGGAAGGGTGTCCTTCTGACTCTTCAACAACAATTACAACATCACGTTGAAGCAGTTCAACGACATCTTCAACTGGAACCACAGCCGCAACGATCACCGACGCCCCGACGCCCGCACCGACTACGACAAAATCTTCGCCGAGCTAGTTACAGTGTCGGCAGGGAAGACTGTGAGCTACCATAATGCAGCGGTAGCGGATTTTGAGCACCCGTGCGTCCGGGTCCTGCACAGGATGTTGAGCTTGACTTTCTTTGCTCGAAGCGATCTTGCTTTGAGCAAGTTTCAGGAGAGTGACCTGTTCTTTCTCTACGCACTCCTGAAACGTCAAGAGTGCAACTGGGGGGCGTTCTGGCTACAGCGCGTCCTGGCGGTGAAGAGGAGCACAAGGAAGGCTCCAATCCATTTTGGTGGTCTTGTCACCAAGTTGGCGCTGTACTTGGGGCTGAACCTTCAGTCCATGACTCTGATCTTTACGAGGAGCAAGGTGAACGTGCAACACTTGCACCGTTCAAACCTTATTCTTTTCCAGGATGGGTTGGCGTACGCTCATTGCCATGTCAACCAAGCTTATCAGGAGAGCTCCCTACCGGACGACGTCTTCAACATTGAGGGCAAGCAGCACTTCCGGTGGCCAATCATAGCCATCGAGTCCTCCTAGGAAGACGACGGTGGTGACGAGCAAGAAGGCGAGGCTGCAGAGGAAGAGGAGGCTTTCACACCTCTTTGAGCACGTGTGGCACCACGGAAGCATCCTAGGATGCATCCGGGTGCATCTTCATAATCTCAGCCCCCGCCGCCATCACCACAGTACGAGCAGCCCTCCATGGATCCCTATTCCATGCAGGGGATGTACACCATGCTGCAGGACATACAGCAGACTCAGCTGCAGCACATGGGTATGTATACTGGCATTCATGACACTACGAGTCGGGTACTTGACAACCAACGGGCTATGTTTGAGAACGAGCGGCTCATCCTCACCAACCAAGAGCAAATGCACACCCGGTTGCAGCGGATAGAGACGCAACAGGAGCCCTTCTTTGACCATTACTGGAGTCAAGACTACTTTGGAGGCTATCCATAGCCTCCGCCGAGGACCCAATATGATCCAAGCTTCCAGGGGGAGTACCCGTCTTGGGATCCTACGGCACCGCAATACCCACCACCGCCTCCGCAAGATTGATCAGGGTATCACTGTTCCACCCTTAAGTTAGTTTTTGACTATGAGGCCATAGTCGAATTCAAGCTTAGGGGGGTGGCTGGAACAGCTCTATCTTTTATCTTTTCTTTATTTGTTTTTAGTTTCTACTTAGTTATTTGTTCTTGGAATTTTAGTGTTTGTTTAGGATCCACATCTATCTAGTGTAATTGTGGATGTCGTAAAAATTGTCATCTCGATTTTTCATGGGAAATTTAAGGGAATTTCAAAATTTTTGTGTCTTTTGGATAGCTTAACTTGGTTGTCCTTGGGAAACTTGTCCTATGAAAATGATTGATTATGTCAACTTTGAAGCAATATGTCACAACCACACCCCCATTGACTCATGAAAAGTGGATAGTAACGGTTGTTTGAGCCTAACCTAATCAAATGGTAATGAGACCTTAATTGGATATACGAGAAAGAACCCTTTGAACTACTACACATGTCAGTAAGGAGGGACACATGATATTTTTCTAAGGTTCAGTAACTTAATCTTGTGATCATTCCACTTCATATTTTTCCATAATCCACCCAAGAATTGGAAGTAAAGTACAGTTTTAACTTCTTTTGCGTGCATAGCATGTAGATAGGATTTGCAGTGTTATTTTCATATTTTTGCATAAAATAAAATAAAAAAAAGTAAAAGTATAGTGATTCATGCACATTACCTTTAGGTGCATGTCATGTAGTTGCACTCATAACTTTCATGATTTTCATGCATAAGTACACCATGTACCTCAGTTGTCTTGAAAAGTGATCTAAATTGTCCCATACCCTCGAAATAGTACAAAGATTTCCAATCATGAAGAAAATAGCCTAACACATGTATCTCTAAGCAATTATGGATATGTGGGCTAAGAGGAAAAGAAAAAAATCTGAAAATCTGAAAAAAATTGAAAAACAAATTTAGAAGGAAATGGAATAAGAGGGAGAAAGGAACACGATATCACTTGCATAACAAGGAAACTGAGTACATGATGTGGCTTAATTAGATTTCTATCTCTTTTTGAGGTGGAAGGTTAGTGCATGCATCATTCCACCCAATTTTAAGCATTAGGGCATTTTCAATGTGCATTGGCATCAATTAGGGCATTTTGTTGTATGCATTTTGAAACTGTGTAATACTTCCAAATTCTTCCATGAACCACCCATTCCATCCACCCGTTGCTCGGATTGGTAGGCCACCGTGATTTTCTCCTCACTCATGTTTATCAGGAGAACTGCTTCCATGTAGATGGTAGTTAGGGCGAGCAACGTAGTGTAGGCGATCACAAGATGCACTAATGCTGAATCGGCAAATTTTATTATGTTAACTGCCTTATGTGATAGTGTTCATCGGTTTGAAGGATAATTTCTTTTATTGATGATTATTGTCTCCTGTAGGGTAATTACTGTTCTGTGATTAGGAAAGGTCGGTTTGAGAACGTTTAGTGGGAGTCATGTGGGATGTGGGGTGCTGTGTTGATTTTTAGTTGACATCTGCAATCTTACTCTAAGGATTAGTTGCTCGAAGGCGAGCAATGTTTAAGCTTAGGGGAGTTTGATGCGATGATTTTGAGTCGCATTTATAGACCTGTTTCATATGTGTTTTGTGCCTTAATTACTTATTTTCATGGATATTATTGCATAATTCACTTTATTTGGTCTTTGCCATCATTTTATATCAAATCCCCTTTGTTTTACTATTTTGAGCATTATTTATCATCTTATTATAAATTGTGTGGATTTACTTGGTCTTGTTGTGAAATTTCAGGAAAAACAAGTATCTGCTTCCGTCGATACCATCGACGGAAGTCGATACCATCGACCAAGCCACAGGTTGTCAGCCGAGAAAAGCAATACAGAGTCGATACCATCGACACCTAAGTCGATGGTATCGAGATCCCTTCAAGTTGCTGGCGAGGAAGCTGTCGATACCATCGACCCAAGTCGATGCCATCGACACAAGGGGGCTACAGCGTCGCTAAACGACAACAACCGACGCTAAAGGAGTCGATACCATCGACACACAAGTCGATGGTATCGAGATCACCACAGGCGCTCAGAATAAAAGAAAGGAAAGCTGCCGCTAATCCACCGGGTCGATACCATCGACCCGCGTCGATGGTATCGACGCCGGCAGATATGCGTTGGATTTGTTTTGATCTCGATCGGACGGCTGTTGTTATTTGACGGCCTAATTAGGGACTTATACCTAATGACGGCTGCCCAGACGTGATCATCATCTCATTTTGGATTGCACGAGTGCCGAGGAGGAGAGAAAGGAGAACGGAGGCCGAGAAGCTCATCCCGGGTGATTCGGACGCTGCCGAAGACGATTTCCACCACCGACAGGCGGGGAAGCTCGTGTTCTACGCCAAGGATCCACCGGTTCTTCTCCGTTCAGGGGTTTTCCCATTTGTTTCCCGTTTTTCTTATGAATTCCCCAATTTCTACCATGTATTCGTGTGAGATGAACATGAGAGGCTAAAACCCTCAATCTTTAGGACCGGGAGTAGCCCGGGAATGCATTGTATGACATTTTTATATCAATAATTCATATTTTTCTCTCAAATCCGTGGTATAGATTCATTTTCTCCATTTCTTTGTTTGATTTTTATTTTCTTTTAATTTGAACAACAAAACCCTATTTTGTTAATCGGTCTAGCTGATTGCGATTAGTTAGTAGAAGTCTCCAATAATTCACGTATCCCTGAGTTCGACTCGGGCCTCACAAGGCCTATATTACTCGACGCGTACACTTGCGTTTTTAGCGCGTAGTAAAATACACGTCAGTAATTGTGCTTCACTCTATTAAGCATGTTGGTAGATGCCTTGTAGTCAATTTGAATGATATTTCTCTTTCGCATCGTCGGCTAGATCATGTAAATATGCATCAATTGAAGAAATTGAGAAAAAAAGACTTGGTTAAAGGACTTCTCAAATTGGATTTTGAAAAGGATGAGGAACGCCAGCCATGTACACAAGGAAAGAAAACCAAGTCCTCCTTCAAATCCAAAGGAGTCCTTAGTACCAAGAGATCTCTTAAACTTCTTCATGTTGATCTACTTGAACCTATGAGTACTCAATCACTTTGTGGTTCCAAGTATTGTCTTGTTATTGTCGATGATTTCTCTTGATATACTTGGACCTTCACTCTAGTTTCTAAGAGCAATACTTTGATATTTTCTCTAGCTTTTATAAATGAGTTGAAAATGAAGCTTCTTGTCACATTGTTTCTATCTATAATGATCATGGGGGAGAATTTAAAAATGATCTTTTTGAACACTTTTGTGAAAAATCTGGATATGCACATAACTTTTCTTCACCTCGAACACCTCAAAAAATAGGGTTGTAGAGAGGAAGAACAAGTCACTATAGGAAATGTCTAGGACCATGCTTCTAGAGTATGACAGTCCAAAGAAGTTTTGGGCCAAAGCTGTTAGTACTTAATGTTTTGTGCAAAACCAGGTTTTTACACATCCCTCTTTGAAGAAAACCCCCTATGAGCTATGACATGGTAGGAAGCCTTCTATCGAGTATTTTCACATTTTTGGGTGTCCTTGTTTTGTTCTGAACACAAAAGATTCTTTTGACAAGTTTGATCTGAAATTGTACACGGCTTTCTTTCTTGGTTATAGCACTACTAGCAAGGCTTATAGAGTGTATAATGTTGATCTATGTGAACTAGAATAATCTATAAATGTCAAATTTATTGAGACTAACTACTCTATTTCTAAGAATATTTATAATGATGATGTTGTAGATGAAGTAATTCCTATCTTAAAAGAACTCAACATCACACAAAAGGGAAAAGAGGTGGCCACTCAAGAAGAAGAGATAGATGAAGAAAAGAAGGATCCAACCCCCCGCTTTGCAAAGAATGATCCTAAAGAACTCATCATGGGTGACCCCTTTGAAAGAGTGAAGATGTGGGCTACCTACAACAAAGAACAAGCTAACAACACCTTCATCACACAACTCAAGCCAAAGAATGTCAAAGAAGCTCTTGGGGATGATGAGTGGATCCTAGCCATGCAGGAAGAACTGGAGAAATTCAAGAAAAACAAAGTGTGGACTCTCATGCCATGACCATGTGACAGAAAGATCATTGGCACCAAGTGGGTCTACCACAACAAGCTAGATGAATGCGGCAAGGTGGTAAGAAACAAACTAAGGTTAGTGGCTCAAGGATACAATCAACAAGAAGGTATTGACTTTGATGAAACTTATGATCCTATTTCTAGGCTTGAGTCTATTATAATGTTACTTGCATTTGCTAGCTACAAGGAATTTTTTTATATCAAATAGATGTTAAAAGTGCATTTTTGAATGGTACAATTGAGGAGGAAGTATATGTTGCTCAACCTCTAGGATTTGAGCATGATAGTTTTCCAAATCATATCTATCTATTATAAAAAGCTCTCTATAGACTCAAACAACTTGGTATGAGAAATTAAAGAAATTTTTGTTAGATAATGGTTATATCATGGGAAAAGTTGATTCTACCTTGTTCCTTAAAACACACTTCTAACAATTTTCTTATCATTCAAATCTATGTAGATGATATTATTTTTGGTGGAACTAATCTTGATCTTTACAAGGAGCTTAGTTCTCTTATGTAGAGTGAATATGATATGAGCATGATGGGTGAGCTTACATTCTTCGTCAGCTTTCAAATCAAGCAAACTAAAGATGGAAACTTCATCAACTAAAGCAAATACATAAGTGAACTGCTCAAGCACTTTGGGATGGAAAACATGAATTTGATGGACACACCCATGTCCAACACTGCCAAATTGGACCATGATGATGAAGGTGAGAAAGCGGATGAGAATCTCTATAGAGGTATGCTTGGAAGTTTACATTATTTAACTACCTTTAGACCTGACATAATCTTTAGTGTTGGCTTGTGTGCTCTCTTTTAGTCAAATCCTAAGAGATCACATCTTATAGCTACTAAGAGGATCTTGAGATACTTAGCCAAAACCCAAAATATTAGACTATGGTATCCTAAGTCAAGGGACTTTACTCTTACTACTTATAGTGATGTTGATGACGCATGATGTTTGATTCATAGACAGTGCACAAGTAGAACTTTCTTACTCCTAGGATCATGCTTGGTGTCTTGGTTTTCCAAGAAATAGAGCACAGTGGCTCTATTAACTATCGAGGTTGAATACATTGTAGTCTGGAGTTGTTGTACCCAGGTTATATGGATGAAGCAAATGCTCCAAGACTTTAACATTTATTTTGGTGCTTCTCCTATCTATTATGACAATACTAGTGCCATCAATTTATCTTACAATCCTATATTGTGTAGTCGAGACAAGCATATAGACTTTCTTCATCATTTTCTTCATGATCACATTACCAAAAAGGATATTTATAGCACGCATGTGGACACAGAAAACCAGTTGGTAAACAGTTTTACTAAACCTCTAGCTAGAGAGAAATTTAATTTTATTAGATATAAACTACTCATAACTACTTTGGATGATATTGATATGACATATAGCTCGTTTTTATCTATCCTATATACTTTTCTTGTGTTTTTTATCACCTTTTTTTGCTAAAGTGTTAAAATTTCATGTTTGTATGCCTTGTTTTCGCTTATTTTGGGTATTTTTTGCATTCACTTGTTTTATCGACAAATAGTACCCTATGATGAGTGAAATGTGCCTATGTATAAAATGCAAAATGGAATAGAAAAATAAATTTAATTAGCACTCAAATGGCTAGAAACTAGAATTTCTAAGTTTGGGATATAACTTTTGTCGATCGAGTTGCCAACTCGACCGATTCATGGCCAAGGGTTATGTAAAAAGTCATTCGGTTGAGTTTCTTTCTCTCAAAACTTGACCGATGGCCGGGATGGACTAAATCTTAAATATGTTTCGACCGACTATTCTCCCTCTCAACTAGAGAAAAATCGACTGATCCTTCCTCCTACTCTCATAAACCCTCAACCCTAGCCTTGACCTTCCCTCTCCTAGCCCTAGCCAGCCTCTGTTTGACCTACCTAGAACTTTTCCTATCTTCCCTAGGTCATTAGATGACCTTTGGTGGTGGTTTTCTCTTGTTTGTTCTCTCAATCTTCTCCATCTCAACTTCATGGCCTCAAATAGAAGAAAAAGGGTCGCACCTTTTGGAGCTCCATCGTCATCCTCCAACTCACGCCTCATTTCTTACGATGACACCTTCTTTGTTTCAACTGAAGCTTTAAATAGGTATAAGGAGCTCCTTCCTAGGAACCATTTTCCTTTTCATGCCTTGTTTGAGCTTCACCCACATAAACAAGATATGATAGATGGGGTAGTTGAGTTTCTCTACGACCATCACCTAGCAACCTTGAGTGTCGAACGGCAGTGCTTTCATAATTCCATTACAAGCACTAAGGTGGTCCATGAATTTTACATCAATCTTTCATGGAACTATGACTCACTTGTACCCCAATACTAATACTCAAGTGATTATCACTTCCATGATTGCTGGTAAGAAATTCACTATCTCAGAAGATACCTTGAACATGTTTCTCAATGGTACTAAGGTAACCGACACATGGAGGAAAGATTATTCTGAGTATTTAGACTTGCTTGACCTTGAGTCTTTCTACAAGCACTAAGGTATTACTCTCCTTGATATTCATAAGTTCTTAAAGAAGCCTCAGACACCCTATCAGAAGAAGTCCACCATACCATCCTCTTCCTTGGGTCTCAAAAATGCATACTCGCTCTGGTAGTCAACTGCAATATTCATCCCAAAATGAATCAAACTGAAATTGCAGAGAATATTGCAGTGATTATGTATTGTCTTTTGAAGAACATAGGAGTCAACTAGTCTAGATACATTCTCCACCATATGACCTACTTTGACTCCCAGAAGCATACCTGAGGCACCCACCCACCCTACCCTGATATGTGGTCTCTTCACCTCTATGAATGAGAAGTCCCTTTTTCATGATCTTCATTACAAACCCTCTATAAAAGGAGTATGTATCAGTGAGACCACAATCAAGAAAAACTTTTGCCTACATATTCTTCCACCACACTTGGAGCCTCTACCTCCACCCAGGGACCTCCACCTCCATCCCATCTTACTTGCGCCTCATTTCATGTATCCAATGAAGCCCTCATGGGTTACATGGGGAATCAGTAGGCATACAACCTACAGGTTCAGGAGCACCTGCATCAGGATCTCTACCAGATCATGTCGACCATGAACCTATCTTGTTCCCATCCTTACCCTGCCTAGCAGCCCTATCTAGGAAGTGACTATGCTTCCTATGTATATAGTCACTTCTACTCGGCCCCTCCACCTACTGCTTTCACTACTACACCCTCTACTATTGGTGGATCTACCCTTGGAGTGCTACCTATTCCTGCTGGCCCCATTGGTACCCTACTTGCCGACCTTGTCACTTGTTCTCCCACTTTTTCTTGGGCCAAGGAGATCCATGATCTTGGCATGTATTAGGATGAGCATAATGCCATGTGGCCCGATCCTGGCTTCAGTCCTTCTACTTATGAGGAGATGCCTGACTAGGCTAATGAGGAAGTTGTTACTGGCGATGAGGAGGCTACTAAAGATGATGGCCCTGATGCTGGTTCTGATGGCTCGGGTGATGAAGGTGAAGTTGTTGTCTCTATTGCACCTTTAGATGGAGATGAAGACTATGAGCATAGAGTTGACAAGGATGATGTTGATGATGATGGTGTGGACATAGACAGCTTATATGCTTAGATATTTTAGTTTTTAGCTCTTATATGTTGGTCATGTATATCTTTCTAGACTATTTTGTATTGAAGACATTTGGACACATTATCTGAGTTGTTCTATTTCTATAATCATGTTGCTTTCATCTCTAGCTTGTACTTGTTTTGAGAACATGCTTATGTGTTGTAATCTTAATCTTATGTATCATAACTCTATGTGTGCTTTATTATATGAGTTATTGGTATTCTTTCCATATTTTGATTATGACACAAGCTGGTTGCTTTTCTCTATCCTTGTCTTTGTTTGATGTGTGTTATGTAGTTAAATGTTTTATCTTATGGTTACGTGTTTTTGGTTGTGCTTGGAGAAGACCTATTTTTATGCTCTTCTACCCCCCTTACTTTTTGATAATGCCAAAAGGGGGAGAGAAGTTTGATGTTTTGAAGCTCAACCATATTGTTTTTACTTCCTATATGATCATTTTCTTGTCTAAGTATATGTTTTATTATGTGACTTGCTAAAAGACCATGTAGTTTACATGTTATATAGCTTTGTGTAGAAATTCTAACTATGCAGGTAAGAGTGAGCATAGATTGAGGGGGAGAAATTCACATTGTTCAAATTATGAATCCCCTTGCTATTCACAATGCTAAGGTATAACTTCACATATCTATTTCAATATGTTCAGGAATGGTTTGTCATTGTCAAAAAGGGGGAGAATGTTGACTTGAGAGTTATACATTGTCCATATTTTGATAATGACTTAACCATTCCATTCATATGTATCTAATATGTTTGTTTGATATAAATTTTAGGTATTAGGTACATGAAAAGGATCGAATTCACCAAGCCCTATCTTGTCCAAGTTCAAGTCAAAAGCAGTGCAAATGCACTTTTGTGGAAAACACTCCAAATCACTTTAGAATATTTTTGTAATCATTTGTATTGATGATATGACTTGTAACTAAGATGAGAAAAAATCAGGGATACTAAATTCCATCATTTGATCACTTTAAAATCATTTTGGAAAATTTATCATAGCAACTTAATCGTTCAAGTTTGAATCTCGACCGATCCATGATGGATTTTTGGAAATTATTTGATCGGTCTAGGTGTACACTCATAGAACTTGACCAACCAAATTTCTATCAAGAGTTGATTTTGGTGAATTGGTCGAGTTAGCCTAGGTTAAACTCAACTGATCATTTGAAAATTGGCTTTGTTAGATAGTAGATTGGTGGAGTTACCTTTATTGAAACTTGATCGAATACATTGTACACAAAATGCAAAATAAAGTGATTCCAATCGTTGGAGGGTTATTAGAATAAAAAGTATGTCTCTTGCAAGTTGTAAAATGGCTATTTCTCATTCTTAAGTGATCCCACACTCAAAGAAACACCCCCAGCTATAAATAAGACCTCTTGGAGTTCATTCCAAGGCTATTCATTCATGCTATCCTTTTTCCTTTCTATATTTGAGTGTGCAAAACCCCTTCGAGCCCCTTTCTCCCTCTCATTTACAAATCATTTTGTGATTATGAGTGAGTTAGGCATGTTGAAGAGAGCTACCTCATTGTTATTTTGTAAAGCTCGCCATTCTTCCATCTTCCAACCCCCTTTCTCAAAGAGCAAAGGCTGAAGTGATCTTCTCTGAGTGAAGGAGGATTTTTTATTTGTCAAGGCTGAATAAGGTGTGAAGATCTTCTCCAAGTGTAGGAGAAGGACGGGGCAGAAGATTCAAGGAGCTTGGTGGATAAATCCTCAAGGCTGAAGACTTGTTACAAGGAGGAGATGTCCTAGGAGAAGGAATTGAGCTGCTTGCAAGAGTGGGTAAGACCTATTCTGAGGTAGAAGACTAGCTCTTAGATAGGTAATCCCTTAGGTGTAAGGTGGTCTTCTTGTATGTCTTATAATGGAATATAAGTATACATGGGTTGCAAAGTCCTAGAGGTTGACCTCTCTAGGTAGTGGACTGACGGTATCCTAGTTTGGAGATTGGAACCACTCTAAACACCTTGTTCAAGTGTTTGTTTCAATCTCTCTCATCCTTTCTATGCTTGTTTAGATAGGACTTCTAATTCACTTTTAGCATTGGTTTCAATTGATATAATTTGAAGGTCTTAACTATTCTTGTGCAAGTTTTGAAGCTCTATTCACCCCCTCTAGAGCCCAAGATCCAACATGTGAATGGATGCATACATGTAAACTATTTTCACATTCTCCTTGAAGAAAAATAATATTGAGTTCAAGACATCATTTTCCCTCTTTTTAATTTGATTTATCTTTTCTTTCTGTCCTCTTATTTTAGCATGATTTACGATTAATGAATGGGATTTTTTCAACATTTCTTTCTTTCTTTCTTAATTGGGAGGTACATTGATGTAGATCCATTCACTCTTTATTTTGTGTAGAAAGCTAAACAGATATATGTTGCAAAATTGCAAAATTATGCAAAAAATGCAATCAACATGAAATTTATTATGTGCTAAAGTTTCTCAACTTACTAAAATGATATAAACATATCTTTATAATTTTTTTCTAATGAACTAGAAAAGAAACTAACTATCATGCTACCTACTATGATATGCAATGAATTCAAGAGGAAATAATTTGGATTACTTGATCATCTTGTGGTGGTGAAAAAATTATCATGAAAGGTGGGTGGAATCACATGACTAAAAGACAGTGCCTTTCTGAACGATGATATATCCCTCTCCTATAAACTTGTGTACAAGTTGACCTAAGAATTTCTTTCTAAAAATCCCATTTAAGATCCCGTTACTTGTTTGGATAGTTTGAGATCAAACCTCATCATCATATGCAAGTTTTTAATAACTTGAGATATTCATTCATATAAAATGTCCTCAAGTTGGTTGACCCGGACACTTGCTCTAGTTGGTGCTGTCATTTATCTCAAAAACAAGCTTATAAAGATTTAATCCTTATATATATATATATATATATATATATATATATATATATTTATTTATTTATTTGTTTATTTATTTATATTTCAAGAGCAAGAAATACATTCTTTTTTATGATACAATTCAATCATGATCAACTAAGATCCATAATTACACAAGATAGATTGTAGATCCTATTACTTGGAAATAGGAAAAACTAAAGAAGATGGAAATCAAAGCAAGATAAAGTTGTTCCATCACCCCCCCCCCACCAAGCTTGAACTTGACTATGTTCTCATAGTCAAAATTGAAACCAAGAGGTGGAATGGAGGTACTATATGCTCAGTATAGTGGTGGTGGCTGGAATGTTTCCGGTGGCATCTATGGATCAGGTGGGTAGAAAGTGCCAGTGAACGTTGGAGGATTGGTTGGCACGACTGGTGGTTATGGGTAGCTGCCAAAGTTTCCTTCACTCCAATAGTGGTCGTAGGTGACTGATGATGATACTTGATGTGTTGGAGGCAAGTGTGAATGTTCTCACGGTTGACCAGGAGAAGAGCTTGTTGTTGTAGATGGCTTGATGCTAATGAACGAGATACTCCTGAACACCCTGAATCTGGGTCAAGGTGGATGATTAATGTTTCTTCCCCTACTGAATAGATTGCAGCATCCCATACATGCCCTCCATGGAGAGTGAGTCTCCTTCCAGTGGAGGTGGTGGAGTTGTAGAGTTGGATATTGCATTGCGATGTGGAATGTGGTACAAACGCCTCACCAATGCATAAACCATGGTATCCTCTTCTTCTTCTTCTTCTTCCTCATCATCTTCTTCTTCATCTTCATCCTCAACATCCTCACCCTTGGATACGGCCTCCATGTCCTCTATGGGACATCTAAGGTATCACACTCCCCATAAGAAGAAGATGGGGACAGTAAGAGCCCTTTTCTTCATTTGTCTATCTATAGTGCAGTAGTTGTATACCCTACCCTTGTACTTGGTGACAAGGTGGGCCCACTTGATGTGCTTGAAATCAGGCTTATAAGACATCTTGAGTGTGTTAGCCTTCGAGAGGTTGAGGCAAAGATGTAAAGACAAGTGGTGTAATCAGGCCCCCAAAGTGAATTGGGGGGTTTCTCTAGACTTGCCTCTTCACTTCCATCATGTGTTGAAGGAAGAATGACCCGAGGTTGATTGTATCCTTCCCCAAGGTCAAAATTGACCACAAAATGAAAAGGTCCACCTGATGGACTGTCACGGAACCGTTCTTACCCCAATCCCAATCCTACTGCCTAGACAGTAGAAAAAGGATTGAAGCGCCCGTCCCTGAGTGGCCCGATAGGATCTAACACACTGGCATATACAATAAGAAATAAATAACTCAAAAACTGGATAATTAAAGAACAAACTAACCCAATATGGAGATTTCACCAATATATCTTTGTCATCAGAGTGTATGTAGAGTGCGGAAGTGATCAGTGTTCCAATTATATTGCCTAAAATCAAGAAAATCGAGACACAATCATGCAATTGCACGGTACGCTATCAAAAACAAGCAAAGCGATTTATAACAAAATAGTATACTTGGCATGACTTATATTCAAAAGAATAATAAGCAATTTGCAAAACCAACATTTATTCGACAAGTTTTTCAAGCAATTCAACTTTTATTACGAGTTCCCATTATGCTGTAATTCAAGAAGCATGCTTATATATTTTGTATGATTCTATTACCCCAACGCGATGGGGAAGGTCACTAGGCCCCTTTTCACCATAGGAACATAGGAAGCCAATGTACAAGTCCCACCTCCAAATGAGGGGGGTTGTTGTACTCAATATCAACATTATCAACATTATCAATATCATCATCATTATCAATATACGGGCAGTCATAATGGGCATTCAATTTATGTTTTCATGTTTTTCAAAATATAATATAGAAAAATAGAAGACTAATCATAGGGAACAATAGCTCATCCAAATAACTAGCCAAGCATACGGTCAAGAGATACATAAAAGTATCTTCAATACAATCAAGGAGGAGTTATATAAATAGCGTACCTTTCACCGAGATTTCGAGTATAATCAATATCCGATCATAGGTCAACCCTTCGAGTCAGATCCTAAATCATCAAGATTGGTTCACTGGTCAAGATCATGATGTTCAGAATATCAGGTTTCAATATTCGAGATTAGGGTTACACTTTCCTAGGTCAACCTTAGGGTTAGGTCATCCACTTATGATCAACCAATATTTCAATTTGTCCATCATTATTTCAGATATCAAGTATTTTCAAGTGTGAATGACTTTCCTAGGTTTCTAGGATCATATGTGTTAACCCTAATTTATGGTCATTATCATCATCAAATCTTTAGAGCATCATCATGTTCTAACATCATTTGTATTCAAGATCAGGTTGATGGGTCAAAACTATATCAAGGGTTTTGCAGGATTAAGATCAATATCAAGATTTACTCATTATCCATTATAATTAAGATTGAATCAAAAAAATAGATCTAGATGACTAATTATTCATTTTCAAGAGTAGAAGATTCAAATAGACCAGATCTAGGTTACAAGATAATCATTATAGTCCAAATCTAGGATTTTCAGCTTTTAGTCATGATTAACCACAAATAGAGTCATTAAATAAGCAAGATATCAAGATTTAATCATATCAGTGAGCATTGTTTGGAATCAGGTTTCAAAAGTATTTTTAATGTATTCACTAGATTTTTCTGATCAAAATGGACTATTTGTTCATCATTTTTGGAGTTACGGTGCAATTTCTATGATTTAATCAAGATCTGAGTATTAATTGGAATTTCGAGTAGACATGGATATAAATACCTTACTTGTGAAAATGGGGGGCCGTTGGATGTGAAATGAATCATCCAGATCAAACCATGTGAGCTAGGCGGCTCACTGTTTGGGAGCCCGGTTCAGGCCTTTGATTGGCCGGTTCAATCACTGGTTTAGCTGGGTTCTTTGAATCCATATTGAACAGCATCGATCCTTTGGACCAGTGGTTCGGGGGATCTTCCTCATCTGCTCTGTCTTCCCTGCGAGCTAGACAGGAGGCAGAGGAGCTCGTTGGAGAGGGGGTGTTTGGGTACAGGAGAGGCTGAGGGAGGCTGTCGATATGCCGTCCATTTTCGTCGTTCTTCCGCAAGTGTGATGGCGGTGGTGAGATGAGGAGCGGTGGCGTGATGGATCAACGCCCATCAAGGCTGGGCGGCGGTGCCGTAATGGCAGTTAGAGAGATGAGCAGGAGAAAATGGGGCTAAAGGAGCTTCTGGAGGGTGCGATCACAAGTCAAGGTTGTAGGAGCACTTGCTGCGGACCTCGGAAGACCTTTTTATAGTACTAGGGCTAGGATTTTAGGGTAGACCGAGATCTAGATGTAGCCTAGCCGCCGGAGTGAGAGGGGAGAGCGAGAGGATCGTTTGCGCGGCATTATCAGGCACGACTGCTGGTCAAAGTAGGGTTGGTTTCGTATGAAATCGTGAGGGGAGTATTTTTGCTCGCTTCATTTTCCAAAATGTGGTCAAGGGCGGGAGATCGATCACTGCTGTTTCCTAATCACCTCCCCGCTGATTGCGGGAGGTTGAAGATAAAGTTTTGGCCGCTTGATCAGGCCTGGATCCGCGAGCAGTAGATCCAAGGGCTGTGGCTCGCCCCAGACCCTTTGCCCCGGATTGCTGACTTGGAAAAGCCCAAGAAAAGGCAAATAAAAGGATTTTGAGAAGATAACTTCCAAAATTCATAGAAAAACATAGGAATATCCAAATAACCTCAAATTTGTACCAAATCCTCACAAAAACGTGGAGAACCTTTTTAAAAAGTTTGGGAACAATATGATGAAGTTTGATGGATCAATTTTCTTATTTGGACAAGGTAATGAATTAATCAAATATGAGGTTTTATAATGTGGATAAAGTTCACATTGTTCACTATATCTTGGATTTGAGTCTCAACATTGATTATGAAGCTAGGAAAAATGATTTTTCATCATGTGTGAGTATAAGGAGGGTAAAATTGGAAATAATTCATATTAATTGCTAAATTTCACTTTGTCACATGGACCTTCCCTTGACCCTAAATGGACCTAGCAAAGATGGTGTTCATCGAGTAGCGGTGAAGGATCCCCACGAATCAGTGCTTGATGTCCATCTAGGATGATTGGTGCTAGTTGATGACGAACCCTTAAGGAAGGGTTGTTGGTGTGGTTTTGTAGGCACATATGATCTTTAAAATTTATAAGGTTCCCCTAACTAGGTTCACTCACAACACTAAAATATGCTCCCGCAAGCGCACGGAGTCATGTTATAGCATAGAATAGAGGTAAGAAAAGGGGGTCGAACCAAAGGGATAGAGGAGGCACTAGAGCTTAGTTGGTGTTCTCTACGTTCCTAAAGAGGATACTAGGGTTGAAGGGCTTATAAGGGGTTTTGGTTTGATTACACTATTCAAGCAAGCAAGTAAACTCAATAAGAAAACTAGATTACCAAAAACTAGGTTATCCTAAGAAAGTTAGGTCTAAGAAACTAGATTAAGAAATCAACTAAACAAGAGCACGATGATCTACACTACTCTAGCAGGGCAATTAGCAACTAATAATTAAGCTAAACACTAGAGCAAGAAAGAATCTAGGTTAACCCTAACTAGCAAGACTAAGCAATTGACTAGAATAAACAAAGGCAATTAATCTAAACTAGCATTAACAAGCAAAAAGATTAAGGTGGGTTTCAATCAATGGATTGGATAGGTGGTCCATTTGGGAATGTGATTTGATATTATTTGGGGGTGTCAACAAGGCATGAAAATATCACAATTCAATCTAGATTATTAAACCAAACATCAAGGCAAGTGCTATTAGAATGTACCTTATACTACTAGTTGGAGAATGAGGGTTAGGTGTAATTCTGGTAGGACTTGTCAAGTCTGGAGTTCTAGGGTAAGTGGTATTAGGGTAATTGAGAGCCAAGGGTAGGAATGGGAGTATATATGAGGGTTTTTTCACCTCATGTTACTTGCCATCTAGCCTTTAGGAATCTCTAGGAAGTTGCACTAATCACACTTACATTAGCTACTTACATCTCACACTCACTTGTAGAAGAAGGTATATGTATGTAGGAACAAAGGGGGCTAGCTATGGATCCACTAATTGGACCTAAGATCCATTCCTAAGATTGCTACATACATTCCAATTCCTCCTAAAATCTAAGTGTCATCAAGCATCATAAAGAAAGCAATTCATGTTTAAGAGAAAAAACCACATGCAAGATAATGGGAAATGAGATAGAAGTAAAGGCAATCATCATAGAATCAAATTATGTTCATTACAAATTATTCTTTCCCAAAATGGTATCAAAGTCACATTTTAACCCCAAACGGCCCACCACTATGGGCTTAGATATACATAGTCAAAGAAAAGGCAAAAGAAATGAGAAGAAGGGAATAGGACTCCATGGAGCTCGAAGTAGATCCTCCTTCTTCACCTCCTAGCTGTTGTAGGGCGACCTCCTTCCTCCAAGGTGGTTGATGGGAATGGAAATGAAGGGGGTTATGGTAGAAAACCTAGAAAACTAGGTTTCTATGGTGGAAATGAGGTGGAAATGGTGGATGGAGAGCATAAATGCAAGGGGAATGCAATGAATGCTCAAGAGAGGGTGAGGAGGAGTAATGGCAGTAGGGGGAGTGTAACCTTCATGATGTGTCCACCACCTATCTATATATTGGTGGTGGGGAAACACTAGGGTAAGTAGGGGCAAAGTAGTAAAAATAGTGGTGGAAATGGGTAGGGTTAGGTGATCACCATGGCCATGTTGAGGTGCCACAGCCGTGGTGGGGGTTGCATGGCACGGTCATGGGCTATAGAATGACTGAGGTGGGAAGTGGAGTGGAAATGATAAGTTTGTATGGTGTCCATGGCCGTGGTGGGGTGCCACGGTCGTGGTGGTAGGGGGTACCACGGCCGTGTTGGAGGAGAAGGCCACGGGTGAGGCAGCTTGAAGGTCGTCATGTCTATAGTTTGCCATGGGTGTGGAGAGCACCATGGGTGAGGTGGTCTTCAAGGGCCACGGCCGTGGTGATGGCCACGACCGTGGTCATTCACGTGTAAAATGGACCAATTTCATGTTGATTTTGGGGATCTTTGTACATAAATCACCACAGGCGAGGTGATGGCCACGGGCAAGTTGGAGTGTGTTGGCCACAGACGTTCTGAGGGCCATGGCCATGGGGTCTTCAGTGACCACGGCCATTTTGAGCTCCACGGCCATGTTCATTCATGTGTAAATTTAGCACATTCCCTATTAATTTTGGAGCTCTTTGTGCATAAATTACCACAACTGTGGTGGATGTACCACAGTCGTTTTGGGGATTTTTGGTGTTGATCTTTACTTCATCCTCTTCATCTGGCCTCCTTTTGCTTTGAATTGATCTTTTGCATCCAAGGGAATCCCATGGAAGAGATAGATCCATTCTTGGAGTGTAAGACCCCATAGACATCCTTCATCTCTCTCCCATGCATCAATGCATGCATAAGTGCCCTAAAATACACACAAAAGGAGACATAAGTGCATTTATCATAAAAGATCACATTGAGTGGAATAACTTGTAATCTAAATTGTTTATATGTGATTATCATGCAAAAAGGAATAGGATGAAGCCCTAAAATAAGGATGCATCACTACCCCAAACTTAAAACATACTTGTCCTCAAGTATGCTCCAATTTAATCTCTCTCTTCAAATTCTTTTAATAAACAAGAGTGACAAACACATAGCAAAAGATGATTATTGACGAAATGGTCTTAAAAGTGACTAAGTGCATGTGATCCACCTCTTTCCTCTCCTCTATCACATACCAATCATGAAATGATCACTGACCATACAAACTTCAAATATAGAGCATAGAATACACGAGCTTTCAATATGTCCTTCATGTAATTCTGGGTAAACCATTTCATGTTGGCGTTAATCAATGATGACTAGGAGTGTTGTTTCACTTTCATGCATTCAATCTTATGTCTCAAACCACACCAAATGACCCACATGGTTGTAGAAATGGTAAAGTGAGCTAGATTTGATGTTTTCTATCTCAATGGGTATAAAAATGGAAGAAAAGATTGTAGTTAGGGATTGGAGTGTTCTTCCACACTCATCTTTTCTTTATTGAGATGCTCTTAAACAGGAGCTTTTTTATTTTCTTTTAGATTTTTCTTTTCTTCTTTTATTATCATTTGCCCTTAGTGTAGGTAGGGCATATGGTGGATAGAGTGAAGCAGGGAGGTGAGGATATGGCCACCCCAAAAGTTTGGAGGTGGCCAAGGCTGAATATGTGCTCTAAGGCATCCTTTCATGAGGCAGAGAGGTATGAAGATGGTGAGAGAAGATTCGGTTCAAAGAGGGGTCATTAGTGTAGTTCTCAACATAAGATTTCTTGCATGAAAACTAATTCAACACTTCATCAAATGATATCACACCACATGATTGAACGACATGAGATTCACATCTATATCAAGTGATTCCATAGGCTCTAAGGGTTCATAGCTTGCTCAATTCATAATTCAAGCAAAACATTCACAAACTTGACAGAAGTGATGCACATGTAAAAAGTCAACAACAAAGACCATATAGCAATAAACTTTACGAAAATGGCATGCATTTGTCAAAGATCAAAATTTTCAGCTCAAAAATTGGAGATTAAGTTAAAACATGCTTTTAGGCAGGAATATCTAAATTTGGGCAAAATTGGCCAAAATGGTGCCACTTTGCAATCAATCACATCTAAACCTACATTTAGGGAATTTAAAGCATAAAATAGAAAATCCTAATTAAAAACACACAAAAATTACTAAAAACTACATGAGAATGCAATGCATGACATGGAAGAGCAAAAAGGGTAAACATTTTGAAAAATTACGCAAAAATGCATGAAATTAAACTACATGTATGCATGAATTCTAACCAGAAGAAATATACACTAACAAGGGTAAAAGCAAGCGATTCCAAAAATAAGGTAAGACGGGTAAAAACAAAATGAGAGATCAAGATAGGGTGGTGCATACCTCCCTACCACCCCAAACTTTTGAATCATGATATCCTCAGCATGAAACTCAAGTTTAGGGATAGTAGGGTGAAGATCACGGCTGGTGTTGCAAATCAAAGGGCAGGTCTTCCTACAGTGATTGATCAGGCTGGTCTGGATGGTGCTGTTGAGGAGGTGGAGATCCAAGACGGGCTGGAGGGAACTGGTAATAATGGCCCCAATAAGCATCATGAGGGGGAGGGTAGGCTCCTGGTATCCCGAAATACCACCCCAAAAGTCTTCACCCCATTCAAGGTTTCTCTATGCCTGCGCATGGTGGTAGTGGTACAAGTGGTTGACCTGTTGATACATTTGTTGTCGGTCCTATCACATGTACTGCAGAATGAGTTGCATGTCTTGTTGTGTCTTCTGGATGCCTTCAAGTTGTGCATGGATGGATGACATATTATATGCATTCACAGAAGGCTCCTGTACCTAGGATGTTGCCTCATACCTTCTTCCCAACCTTCGGGGATTTCTTCTTTGTTCTTCTCCCTCTTCTTCTTGCTGATGTGCATTTGATTCTGCTATTTCCTCATGTGCAGCAGTGGGGTTGAAGTTTTCCCGGGGGTTGACTTGCTCCCATTGATTTAGCTTTTTATGTAGTGATTCAAGGGGGGGCAAGGCACAGATAAGTGTGAAGGCATGATAAGGTAGCTCGAGAACTCTTGATCTTACATATTTCGCATTGTACAACAGCAGCTTGTTCTTGATTGTGATCATTTGAGAGTGCACAAGATACTTTAGATCAAAAAATTGAGCTCCTTCGGCCTCTTTCAGTCCAGTGACTTCAAAACCTAGGGATATAGCAATTGAGGTCACAATCCCTCCCATAACAAATGCAGTCTAACTTTTGAAGGGAACTATCCTCATGTGATCTATCAAGAGCGGCCCTACATTTATGTGTAGTTTCTTATTTAAACCACGTAGAATAAGAGGTCCTTTTGTGAGATGATGCCCTGATTGTCATACCTCCCTACAATCGTATCGGCGATGACTTTTTGCACATATCTAAAAAATGGATTACTGATGTGCATAGTTTTTTATTTTCCGGCAGTGTATGTCAGCTATGTTGTCAACTCATACCAGAAGGTACTATATTCTAAGTCTGTCTCCCTTTCAATTAATCCATCACTCATTTTTTCGGCTTCTTGAGGGTCCCTTGTAAAGATGTAGTTCAGTTTAGAAGAAGTCAATGTGTGTATTTTGTTGAACATTGTTAACTTTATAGCTTCCTCCCCTTTGACCTTGATCTTCTCTAATGTGGCGAAGAACTGCTGAGTTAACTCCACATATGTGGTTTGTGCTGGGAAAATCACTTTCCACAAACCGCTCCTCATCAACTGTCTTACCACCTCTACTTTGATTCCCAGGTCTTCAATTACCTTTTGACACCCATATCTAGTGGAGATAACTCTCCTGGACAAGCACTCGGGGTAGATGGGTGTAATCTACATCTTTCTCTATTCTCTGCCATATGTCGTTCCCTCAGGAGCTTTTCCAAACCCCTTCAGCCTGTCTGCCTCCAAGTATGCCAAAGTGTCCTCTGGCTCAGAATCCATTTCCTCTTCAACAGTATCATCATCATCTTCCTCAACCCTGTAGGATCTTGACCCCAAGCTTGTGTCAAGATTTAGAAGTACCCATTGCTCGGGGTATCACTGTGGTTGATCCTCTTCTTCTATCATCAATTGTTGCCTTGCTTGCAGTTGCTACTACGGTCTCTCCCCTAATGAGGAGGTAGAGCGGCGTGCTGGCGTGGTCCTTGGAGGCAACCTTGAGGAAGATGGGGTTGCATCCCCCTTTGTCCCATTTTTGGCTGGTTGTCACCTCTGGGTCAACCTCATCAATCATATCATTAATGTTCTCCTCTGATGCTTCCTCCTCCTCCTCTTCCCTATACGTCTCATCGATGATGTGGTGGTTGTCAGATGACCAGGTGTGGGATGCACTCATGGACATTGAACGGTGGAATGAATGGGCAATGGAATTTGATGGTGAGGGGGTGTGGGAAGGCGTGGAGAGTTGGTAAGAGGCTCTCTTGGTGCGCACCTTGCCTCTAGTAATTATCTCAAGGCTCTTTTTAGCCCACTTCTTCACTGCCTTGAAAATTCCCTTCATTTTTTTGGATATGGAGGTGGTGGTATGGCTGTGATTTTTGGATTTTTGTGGAGAAGGCAAAATGGAGGTTGATTGATGGATGGAATAGGTTAGGATGGTTGCTTGGATGATGGAGGATGGATTGGTTGGAGGTTTTAGGCAAAAATGGGTGGATTTTGGTGAGTTTTTGTGTGGGGCGGATGTAGGTGAGGTGGAGAATGAAAATGGAGATGGAGGCTCGATTGGTGGAGGTTTTGGGGTGGAAACGGTAGAGGGAGAGGTGGTGGAGGTGTATAAATTGATTTGATGTCGATTTCTTGGAGGATTTGGGCTGGAGAAGCAAGATCGGGAGTGCAGGGGCGGAGCAGGTTGCCACGGTCATTCTGGAGTTGAGAAAATGAGTTTGCAAGTGATAGGGGTCGTGGTGTTTTGTGGGGTTTTAGTAAAAAAAATGTGTGGGGTCAGGTCCTACCACGGCCATGGTGGGGTTTGGTAGCACGACCATGGCAGGTGCCACAGTCGTGGTGGGGGTGGAGATGGATGTAGATCGACCCTCACAACAGTCATGGTGGGCGCCACGACCGTGGTGTGCTCGTTTTGCATCGGCTATGGTGGGTCACCACGATCGTGGCCATTCATGTACAAAATCCCCTTCATCCCTATAACTCCCAAGGCCTTCTTTCCTTCATGTCATCATGGTCATCGTGGTGGCCACAGCTGTGTTGTTTAGAATGTGCCAAGGCTATTTTCTTCTCCATGTCTGTGGTCATTCCTTCACAAATTTGGTGAAGTTACTGTAACTTTCTTGATGTTTTGCACTTAAATCACCACGTTTGTTTTGAGGCACCACATCTGTGGTGGTTCTTCATGTGGTACTTTGTCAACTCAAATTTGAAATTTTCGATATATTTGCAAAGAAATTTATTCTTGGCCACGTTTCAACTTCAACAACCATGTCTTTCCCTCTCTATCTCTCTCTTTAACTTGTTACTTGCATCTCATCAAAACTCAAATAAAAACTATCAAGCACAATTGTGCGTGTGTGTATTTTGTGGAAAAGAAAACAAAATTATCAAAAAGTGAAGGTCGGGTGAAAAAGTTCCCAAACCTAGGTGGGTTTCCTCCCACTAGTGCTAAATTTTACGCCTTCAGTCGGGCTTATCGACTCTAGATTTCTTTCATCCTCATGGTATTCCCAAAGCATCTTTGAAGTAAATGTCTCTCTCATGTGCATTCAAGCACATCTCCACATCAACGTGATGTTCCTACACTAGCATCACGATATCAAAACTTTGATTATCTTTGTTCAAACCTACTTCCACAACTGATTTCAACCTTTGGCCATTCACAGTGAATTCTTTAGCTCCTTCTTTCTCACAAATCAACACAGCTCTGGTTGGATACACCTCTTTGATTAGATAAGGCCCTTCCCATCTAGACCGAAGTTTTCTGGGAAAGAACTTCATCTTTGAGTTATACATCCATACCCATTTTCCAGGCTCAAAGTCTTTCTTCTTGATCATTATATCATGTAGAGACATTGTTCTCTCTTTGTAGCACTTGGACATTTCATAAGATTCATATTGCCTATCCTCTAACTCATTTAGCTGAAACTTCCTCTTCATTCTGGCATTCTATCCATCAAAGTACATGGCCTTCAAAGTCCACAATGCCTTGTATTTGCATCTCAACCAGAAAATGACAGCTTTTCCCATAAACAAGCTTGAATGGTGTTGTGACAATCGGGGATTTGTATGCAGTCCTATAAGCCCATAAAGCCTCATTCAGACGTAATGACCAATCCTTGCGGTCTGGTCTCACCATCTTCTCTAGGATGAGCTTTATCTCCTGATTGGCTAACTCAACTTGACCACTTGTTTGGGGGTGGTAAGGAGTAGCCACATAATGATTCACTCCCTATTTATTAAGCAAGCCTTAAAAAGTGCAATGGATGAAGTGACTTCCCCCATCACTAATCATTGCTCTTGGAATACCAAACTGGCTAAAGATATTTGATTTCATGAAGTCACGCACCACTTTGTGATCATTTGGTCTAGTTGCAACAGCCTCAAACCACTTTGACATGTAATACACGGCAACCAAAATGTAGACATATCTGAAGGAGGGAGGAAAAGGACCCATGAAGTTGATCCACCAAACATCAAAGACCTCAACCACAAGAATGGGTGATAGAGGCATCATGTCCCTCTTTGAGATAGTGCCTACCTTTTGGCACTTCAAACAGCACTTGTAAAATTCATGAGAGTCTTTAAACAAGGAGGGCCAATAGAATCCACTTTGGAGAACCTTGGCATCCATGCATTTTCCACCAAAATGGCCTCCACATACCCCGTAATGGCACATAGATAGGATTTTTCACTGCTCCATCTCTGGAACACATCTCCTAACAAGTTGTTCGGGGCAATATTTGAAAAGATGAGGATCATCCCAAACATAATTTTTGACCATAGCAAACAACATTTTTCTTTCCTCCCTTGTCCATGTGCTTGGTACCCTTCCACTAGCTAAGAAGATAGCTATGTGTTTATACCATTTCCTTTGAGTGGATGAGAGTAGGAGGAGTTGCTCATGCGGCATTGTTTCTTTGATTCTACTTGTATCATCAAAGGGTGCTTCAATTTATGAGAGATGGTCGGCAGCTAAATTTCTCACTCCCTTCTTGTCCACAATCTCAATATCAAACTCTTGAAGCAACAAGATCCAACGGATAAACCTTAGATTTGAGCATTTCTTCACCATGAGATACTTCAATGCAGCATGGTTCGTGTATATCACTACCTTATTTTGCAAAATATATGATAAAAACTTGTCAATAGCAAAGATAACTACAAGAAGCTCTTTTTATGTAGTCGGGTAGTTACTTTGTGCTTCATCTAGAATCTTGCTAGCATAATAGATGGTGTATGGAATTTGGCCAACTCTTTGACCCAGCACAGCCCCCACTACCATGTTGGATGCATCAGTCATGATCTCAAATGGCAAAGAGAAGTCTGGGGGATGCATTATAGGAGCAGAAATGAGCTTTTCCTTCAAGTGGTTTAAGGCTTCAACACACTTGTCATCAAAGTGAAATTCAACATCTTTCTCCAACAAGTGATAGAGAGGTCTTGAGATCTTGCTCAAATCCTTGATGAAACAATGATAGAAGCATGCATGTCCCAAGAAAGACCGGACATGTCTTACCGTAGAAGGAATGGTGAGAGTAGAAATGAGGCCCACCTTGGCCCTATCAACCGCAATACCATCTTTTGAAACCCGGTGGCCTAAAACGATGCCTTCGGGTACCATGAAATGGCTCTTTTCCCAAGATAGCATGAGGCAAACCTTGATGCATCTCTCAAGAATGGAATACAAGTGGAGCAAACACTCATCAAAGGTTTTACCAAAAACTGATAAATCATCCATGAACACTTCAAGTGACAAATCAAGCATGTCAGTGAAGATTGAGGTCACGCATCTCTGAAAAGTAGAAGGGGCATTACACAACCCAAATGGCATTCTTTAGTAAGAAAAAGTACTATTCGGGCAAGTGAATGTCATCTTTTCTTGGCCCTCAGGATGCACAAAAATCTGGAAGTACCCAGAGTATCCATAAAGAAAGCAATAGAAACTTTGCCCTGCCAACCTCTCTAGAATCTGGTTAAGAAATGGAAGAGGATAGTGGTCCTTCTTAGTCTTCTCATTAAGCTTTTTGTAGTCTACACACATTCTCCATTTAGATTGTTCTCTAACCAGCATCATCTCACCATCAGCATTCTCCATTTGGACTGTTCTCTAACCAGCATCATCTCACCATCAGCATTCTCTTCCATTGTGATCCCATCCTTCTTCGGTACAACCTAGATGGGACTCACCCATGTGCTATCAGAAATCGGATAAATAATTCCAGCATCTAACAACTTCACGACCTCTTGGGTCACAACTTCCTTCAATTTTGGGTCTATCCATCTTTGCATTTGGTGGGTTGGCCTTGCATCATCCTTCAAATAGATCCTATGCAAACAAATGGAGGGGTCAATACCCCTCAAATCAGCAATGTACCATCCAATGGCCCTGAATGTTCTTCTTTATGACTTTCATCAATGCCTCTCCTTGTTCCGAATAGAGAATGGAAGAAATGATCATCGAGAGGGTGTCATTGGAGCCTAGAAAAGCATACTTCAATCCTTTGGGGAGTGACTTGAGTTCAAGAGTGGGAGGTTCTTCAAGAGAGTTCTTCAATGGCTCAAAAATTGATGAGAGGTCCTCGCTTGCAGCCACCAAGGCTAGCTCATTCACTTCATCCTCTTCATCATCATTGGGGACATCAATAATGGGATCTAAACCTCTACCTTGAGTGGCAGTCTGAATCCACATAGGTACGCACTCTTCCACAATCTCATCAAGGCATTCAAAAAGATAACAATCTTCTTCTGTGGTGCCTATCACTTCGGTTGTAGCTGAAGACTTGAAGATGTTCAACCGGATCTTCATTTGCATGAATGTCACGTACATAATCTTGGTTCTCACGTGGATCACTACATATGTAGCAAAGAAGGGCCTCCCCAAGATGATAGGTACTCTTCTTGAGTCCTTTTCCATATCTAGCACACTAAAGTCAGCGGGGAAGAATGCAGAAGTCTCATCATCAAGTCTAACAAGCACATCATCAACACTCCCTCTAGGCATCTTCACTTATCAGTTGGCCAACAATAAAGTACAATGAGTCGGACCTAATTGTCCCATTTGGAGTTTGGCAAACACATCATATGGCATCAAGTTTACGCTAGAACCCAAGTCTAGAAGGGCTTGGTCTATGCGGTGTGCCCCAATGTAACATGAAATGATGGGAGCATCGGGGTCTTTCCTCTTTCTCAGCATGGTGTGCTATAGAATTGATCTCACTTGCTCGTGAGCTTGACCTTCTTAGGCATTCTCCCTGTTGTTTTCCTTTTAAATGTGCACAGATCTTTCAAAAACTTGGCATAGGAAGGGATTTTCTTGACCCCATCAAGTAAAGGAATCTTTATCTTCACTTGTTTGAAAGTTTCCATGATATCTTCAGTATGTTTCTTCTTTCTTTTCTCAACAGAAGGCTCCTTAAGAGCATCATGAAATGGGGGGTGGACTCCCAAATGGCTCGGGTCAATAGAATCATCAACTAGAATCACATAAATCACAGTATCATTGCTCGGTGTCATGGTATCAACTCTAGTTCCTGTCATGGTATCATCAATGTGGATCTCAGTATCAACATGTTTGATCACTATATCACCTCTATCCTCACTAGCTGCCCTCTCAACAATAGTATCACAGGGCCGCTCTAAAGTTCAGCCACTCCTCAAAAACATCACCGCCTTCACATGCTCATGAGTAGAGGAAGAGGAAGCTTGTGGATTTGGTTGTGGTTGTTGAGGTGGTGGTGGTTTTTGGTGGGGTGAGTTGGGATTTTGAAGGATGAACTATGGTTGTGGTTGTTGTTGTGGTTGTGGTTGTTGTGGATGGGGGTGATATTGCAGAGGGGGGTGTTGGTATGAGTGAGGTGGAGGTGGAGCATATTGATAGTTGAGAGGATCTTGAGGAGGTGGTGGAGCGTAGGGATTTGGTGGTTCTTGATATGAAGGTGGAGCATATGAACTTTGAGCATTTCCCGTGAAAGTTCCATCATTGTTTAGATTTGGCATGGGTTTGAACGGGAGTCTTCCTTACTCCCTCCTAGCAAGTGAAAGAGATATTTTGTCCAATCTTTTCTCAAGATGGTTAATGGACTACTCATGAGAGGACACATCTTTCTTTACCTCATCCAAACTTCTCAATCTTCCAAGCACTTCATCTTCAAATTTTGAGCTATACCTTAGCCTTGGTTGCCCTTGTCCTTGACCATATTCATTTTGTTGTTTCCATAAAAAGTTAGGATGGTTTTACACTCGGGAGTGTAAGTGTTGGACATAGGACCTTGGTTGTTTCGGTTTCCAAAAGAGTGCAAAGCATGAACTTCCTCTTCTTCAGCTTCAACCGCCATGGTGGATTGACTAGAAGAACCACCAACTTGGTTCTTCATCATATTCATCATGTCTGCCATCATCTTCATCATGTCAGGGTTGGCGATGGTGTGGGCTGGAGATACGGGAGGAGGTGGAGGGGTGTAGTTCCAGCCACACTATTCCCCTTTAGTAGAAACCGGATGGCGAGAATTTTCAGCAAGGTGTTCAAACAATGGCCACGACTCCTCAGGTGGATTTGCCATGAATGTGCATCCACATGATGAGTCAACATTATTCTGGCTTAACTCTTCAAGCCCGGTGTAGAAATATTGGACCAACCACCACAAGGGTACCTCATGATGAGGGCAATCACGTAGGAGCTTCTGGAACCTTTCCCATGCCTCATGGAAAGATTCATTTTCCTTTTTGGTGAAGGTGGTGATACATCTTCGCATTTGAGTTAGCCTGGAAATTGGAAAGAACTTTTTGAGAAACTTGTTTTTGACTGCATTCCAAGTCACCAGCTCTAATGTTGACATGTGCCATTCTTTGGCCTTTTCCTTTAGAGAGAAAGGGAAGAGAGTCCTTCGGATGGAGTCATCGGTGGCAGCGGGGGTGCGGAAGGTGGAACAAGTCTCAAGGAAGGCATCGATATGATGGTAGGGATTTTCATTCTCCATCCCATAGTAGATAGGGAGGAGTCTAAGAAGTGTGAGTGGAATGGAGAACTGTTGACCTGAAATTTGGTCAACAAGGGTGGCAATGGGGGAATTGTAGTTCCCCAGGGTGAAATACTCGTGGAGGGGGTGGTTGAGCTGTGGTTGAGCATTTCCATGAGGTTCGTTTTCTGCCATGTCGGCTGCTTGGTGTTGCTTGTGGTGGCTTTGGCGTCTCCTCCTACCTATCTTGGGGTTATACAAAACCAAGTCAGTACATGTAGAACGTGTATGGCGCATGTAAAGTTGTAACCTACACAATGCACAAACAACCAACAAGAAACGAAGTTAGAATGCCAGTATGCAAAAGTGAACAAAGAATAAAGAATAGCAATAATGAGGGTAATAGTAAGGGATAAGCTACACTAAATAGCTAGGTCGAGCACCTCTATCCTCGGTAATGGTTCCAGAAAGGTTGGTGCAATTTTGCACGCACATATGATTTGTAAGGTTCACTTACAACAATAAAATATGCTCTTGCAAGCGCACGGGGTCATGTTATAGCATAGATGAGAGGTAAGAAAAGGGGGTTGGACCACAGGGATAGAGGGGGAACTAGAGCTTAGTTGGTTTTGGCTACATTCCTAAAGTGGAGACTAGGGTTGAAGGGTTCAAAAGAAGTTTTGGTTTGATTACACTATGCAATCAAGCAAGTAAAGGCAATATGAAAACTAGATTACCAAAAACTAGGTTATCCTAAGCAAGTTAGGTATAAGAAACTAGATTAAGCAATCAACTAAACAAGAGAAGGATGATCTACACTACTCTATCAAGGAAATTAGAAAGTAATAATTAAGCTAAACACTAGAGCAAGAAAGAATCTAGTTTAACCCTAACTAGCAAGACTAAGCAATTGACTAGAATTAATAATACCAATTAATCTAAACTATCATTAACAATCAAGAAGATTAAGGTGGGTTTCAAGCTATGGATTGGATAGGTGGGCCGTTTGGGAATGTGATTTGATACTAGTTGGGGGTGTCAGCAAGGAATGCAAATTGCACAATTCAATCTAGATTACCAAACCAAATAACAAGGCAAGTGTTATTAGAATATACCCTATACTACTAGTTGGAGAACTAGGGTTAGGTGTAATTCTAGTATGACTTGTCAAGTATAGGTTTCTAGGGTAAGTGGTATTAGGAAAATTGAGATCCAAGGGTAGGAATGGGAGTACAGATGAGGGTTTTTTCACCTCATGTTACTTGCCATCTAGCCTTTAGGAAGCTCTAGGAAATTGCACTAATCACACTTACACAAGCTACTTAGATCTCACACTCACTTGTAGAAGAAGGTATATGTATGTAGGAATAAAGGGGGATAGATAGGGATCCACTAATTGGACCTAGGAGCCATTCCTAAGATTGTGACATACATTCCAATTCCTCCTAGAAGCTAAGTGTCATCAAGCATCACAAAGCAAGCAATTTATGTTTAAAAGCAAAAACCGCATGCAAGATAATGGGAAATGAGATAGAAGCAAAGGCAATCATCATAGAATCAAGTTATGTTCATTACAAATTATTCTCCCCCAACATGGTATCAAGGTCACATTTTAACCCTAAATGGCCCACCATTAGGAGCTTAGCTAGACATAGTCAAAGAAAAGGTAAAAGAAATGAGAACAAGGGGATAGTACTCCATGCAGCTTGAAGTAGATCATCTTTCTTTACCTCCTAGATACTGTAGGGCGACCTACTTCCTCCAAGGTGGATGATGGGCATGGAAATGAAGGGGGTTATGGTAGAAAACCTAGAAAACTAGGTTTATATGGTGGAAATGAGGTGGAAATGGTGGATGGAGAGCATAAATGCAAGGGAAATGCAATGCATGCTCAAGAGAGGGTGATGAGGAGTCATGGAAGTAGGGGAGTGTAACCTTCATGTTGTGGCCACCGCCTATCTATATATAGTTGGTGAAGAAGCACGAGGGTAAGTAGGGGCAAAGTAGGAGAAATAATGGTGGAAATGGGTAGGGTTAGGTGGTCACCACGGTCGTGTTACGGTGCCACGCCCGTGGTGTGGGTTGCATGGCATAGTTGTGGGCTATGGAATGACTGAGATGGGTAGTGGAGTGGAAATGATAAGTATGTATGGTGTCCATGGTTGTGGCGGGGTGAAACAGTCATGGTGGGTAGGGGGTACCACGACTGGGTGGGGTACCACAATCGTGTTGGAGGAGGAGGCCACGGGCGAGGCAGCTTGGAGGTCGTCATGTCTTCAATTCTCCACAGTTGTGGGGAGAACCACAGGTGAGGTGGTCTTCAAGGGCCATGGCCATGGTGATGGCCACGGCCGTGGTCATTCACGTGTAAAATGGACCAGTTCTCTGTTGATTTTGAAGATCTTTGTGCATAAATCACCACGGGCGAGGTGATGGCCACAGGCAAGTTGGAGTGTGCTGGCCAGGGCCATTTTGGGGGCCAAGGTCGTGGGGTCTTCTGTGACCATGACCATTTTGATCTCCATGGCTGTGGTCATTCATGTGTAAATTGAGCACATTCCATGTTGATTTTGGACCTCTTTTTGCATAAATTACCATGACCATGGTGGATGTGCCACGGTTGTTCTGGGGCTTTTTGGTGCTGATCTTTACTTCATCTTCTTTATCTGGCCTCCTTTTGCTTTGAATTGCTCTTGTGCATCCAAGGAAAGCTTGGGGAAGAGATAGATCTATTATTGGGGTGTAAGACCCCATAGAAATCCTTCATCTCTCTCCCATGCATCGATGCATGCATAAGTGCCCTGAAATACACACAAAAGGAGACATAAGTGCATTTATCATAAAAGATCACATTGAGGGGAATAACTTGTAATATAAATAGTTTAGATGTAATTATCATGCAAAAAGGCATAGGATGAAGCCCTAAAATAGGGTTGCATCAGTTTTCATTTTCCTCCAAGCTAGGTTGAAGTCAAAATCAATTGGCACGAAGAAAACCTCACCCATGGACTAGCCATATATGGAATTGAATTCCACAAGTGGGAGGTAATGCTCAGTTTTGTACAACTTAAACTTGACTGAGCCTTCCTCCCAACCTTCCCTATGCTCGGGGATGTAGGAGACCTCCATCATTGCGAGGAACTCATAGACTATCTTTAGGTAGGTGGGGCAATTACCAAACAATGGGTGATCACCCACTATGCCCTTTCTTGTGCAGACTTAGTGATAGTTGTCAGTAAAGCCAGCTTCCGTGAGAAAGCACAGTCCATATGCAAAGTTGGTATGAGGTCTTCTTCATCAAAAGGGGTGTACTAGTTTATTTGATCCTTGTCCAAGAAGGCGGTCTTGGATGGCTTCAGAACCATCTGATCGGATGCACCTCTGGATAAGCCTTTTCTCGAGGATGTCATTGTTGTGAAAAGAAGAAGAGAGATGAAGAAAGGGAGCTCATTGTAGACTCAAAAACACTAAAATGCTTGTGAAATCTTTGATGGTCGTCTGGCATCTTTTTAATGAGAGGGGATGCTTTGGGTGTGATTTGAGATCACCCTTACCCTCCCCTTTTATAGAAGAAGAGTTTCACGCCCACATTGTGTTGATGCCACTAACATTTGGCATCGGTGGTATCAAGGGTTATCACTATCTATGGGTGTCGGTGCCACCATGTTGATATCAATTACTTTCTGTCATTGATATGAACTATGGATACTCCTATGTTAGTGGTACTGATGTATTTTGGTGGTACCAATTTGATAAAACATCTGCTCAGATCGGTGCTACCAACTATTGGATGTAGAAGATTGTGGTCATCACTGTCAATGTCAAATATTTGGGCTTCTTGTGGTGGTGCCACTGACAGTGTTGTAGGTGGTACTGAGCTAATATTGGCCCACCTATGATGTTTTTTTCGGTGCCACCGAGATAGGTCTTGGTGGTACCTATGTGATTTCTATAATTTTAAGGACCTCTTCTAAAAAACATCAGTGCCACCAACTCATTTGTTGCTAGTATCGAGTTGTGTTGATCCATGTCATTGTTGAGTTGTATTTGTCGATATCACGGAGTAGCCTCTCAGTTTATCGATGAGACATGTTATATATCTCTATTTTTTTTCTCAGACTCTGTCAGTTCTACTAACATTCTGGTCAGTGCTACTGACTTTTTGCAGACTCAACCTATTAGGGATTCAGTGCCACCAAGCCGTCTATCGATGGTACTAAAATTTGTCAAATTCCCTATTGAAAAGTTAGAGTTGGTTGGTGCCACCGATAATGTTGTCAATGGTACCGTGACTAACCCTACTTGTACACCACACAAAATAATAAAGTCACCTTTACTACATTATTAATTTAACAACTTCTAAGAAATGTCCAAAAAGTAAGCAATGAAAAGTCCTAAACAAAAATTAAATGACAAAAATGAAAAATGGGTTGCCTTGCATAAGTGTCCTTGTTTATTGTCCTAGATTGACAATTAATTGAGATTAATTTTTCAATAAAGCTTAATGAGCTTCAAATCCTCCTCCTCGTGGACCACCTCTCCTCCATAATAGTGCTTGAGGCGATGTCCATTAGTCAAGAAAGTCTTGGTGCCATCACTTATCTCTACAATGCCATGAGGGATAACTTTGACCACCACATAGGGGCCACTCATTAGTACATTTTTGACCTTTTTTGTCACTTTTCTTAATGTCAATTTTTATAAAAAAATTAGTATCAAAGGTATATTGTGTCAGTTGGTATAACACAAACATAACTACTGGTCAAGTATTTCTGATTAAGAATAAACATGGGTATTTCTTTAACTATAATGTTGGTTTGTTTTAAACTACCGACGTCTAAGATAGCCCCCATGAAATTTAACTTTTTATTGAAAAATTTTGATATAGGTGTATTGCATCAGTAACTTCAAAAAAAAATGTATTTTGTCGGTTGTAAAAAAAATGACGACAAAATCCTTCATGTAAAATAAATTTTGCCTCTAAAAAGATCTCTCATCGGTTTTTACATTAGAAATTGACGTCATAGGTCAAGTATACTATAAAAATTTTTGTCTTAAAAAGCCCTTTGTCATCAATCATTTTCTAGAAGAACCAACAACAAAGGATTCACGCCACGTGCCCCACAAAAAATATTTTCCCTCAAATTGTCTTATGGTGTCAGTTTCTTGGTGGGCAATCGACGCCTAAAGTCTTAGTGAGGTTGGCATTTTTTTATTAGGGATTAGTACATGTGTAATTAGTTTTTTGGTACATAAATGACAATATAGATTGACCTATAGTGTCAATTTTGACCAGGAAACCAATCACATAGGGCTTAGCAAGGTTGGATTATTATTTTTTAAAGCAAGGTTGGATTATTATAATAGGGATAAGTATATTATCAGTTTTTTGAAGTATAACTGGTAACATAGATTGACTTGTGTCGTCGATTTTGTCTTACAGCCGACAACTAAAGTTTTAGTGAGGTTGGCATTTTTAATAGGGATAAGTGCATTTGTCGTCGGTTATTTGATCGGAAACTGATGATAAAGGTTGACCTATGGCATCGATTTTTTTCTAAAATTTATGACGAAAGTCTTTTTCATCAGTTTTCTACAACAACCGATGACTAATAATTACTTAAAGGCGCCAGCAAAATCCCCACTTCTCTATTTCAATGTGCAATTGGTCTTTCTTCCTCCCATAAAACCCCCATATCTTTGTTTCTACTCTGGTGATTCCCCATCTACTGTTGATGCTCCTCCTCCTCTGGCAATTCCTCCTTTGTTGTTGATCCTCCTCCTTCTGTCTCCCTTTGTTGTTTCTCTAGGCCCCACCGTCTATCACCCCTCTACTGTTGATGCTCCTCTTATTGTCATCAACTCCCCTATACTACTTCTCCAATGCTCCTTTGGCTCCTCATGCTCCTCCCCGGTCATATCCTCCTTGTATGTTATCACTTTTCCTCAGTTGTTGGAAGAATAGGTATCCCCTTCTCCCTCTCCTCCTCTTTCCCCTCTCATCCTTACCCCTCTTCTCCTTCTCCTGCTCAATTTTTTCTCAATTACAGTGAAAATTATGATGAATGTTATGGTTGATAAATAAGTACATTATCTGGTATGAAAATTGTGATGAATCTTTCTTTATTATCTATGTTAAGTGCATTGTTTACTACTAGAAATTTAAATGTCAGTATGGATTTATATTTTATTGTTTGGTATAAAATTTTTGATGAAACTTCTTTTATTATCTATGTTAAGTGCATTTTTATTGCTAACAATTTGAATGTTAGTATGGATAAATAATCATACCTTGGAATTAATACACTAAAGTTGATATGAATCGCTCTAAATTTACTTGATTTACATAAAAGTTGATATAAATTTACCTAATTGACTGTAAACCCTAAACTTCTAATCAGTAAACCCAATTTTGTAAACCATAGCCCATATAGTTTGTTGGCCTAGAAACCCATCCAAGATTTACTCATTAGGAATAAATCTTGGATGGTACACAATTTGGGATTTTTTTGAACACTTAATATCACTTAGGATGTAAGTGTATAATGCATGTCCAATTTCAATAAATTTGGGTAGCATTTTCCCTTTTGTTGTATGGGTACATATGTAGGTGGGTATTTTCTCGTCTACGTTGGTGTACTTGAAGAACTATGGGGAAATAATGTCAAAATTTCTTGAAATCGATCACACATCATACACTTAGTAGTGAGATTAAGTTCTCAAGAATTGGATAGGTGGTACACATTCATCAATATGAATGTGAATAAATGATTAAGGTTCAACCCAAACATATTGTATTCTAAAATTGACTTATTAGGTAACACCTAATTTAATACTCATCTCCCATATGATCATAGAATGGATTGATCAGGGATGTCCATTTCAAATCGATGCACTTCAAAGTTTATTACTGGTCTTGATCAGTTTATTAGATTTGTAAGGGAACATAGGAAGCAACATGGATATAGGTTCTATTATCCATGTAGGAAATGTAGTTACAACTTGAAAGTCGACATGGTTGACAAAATCAAAAGTCATCTCATGTGTAACGGGATTGTACAGGGCTATACATAATGGTACTTGCATGGAGAGATTCCTATTATGAGATCAGTAGATGTCGATAGTAGTAATTCTGTTGAAGAAGAAATTGTTGATGATGATGTAGATGTCAACAAACCAATTCTGAGAGACATGGTTGATTTAATGCTAGATAGTTGTGGGGTAAATCGTATTGATCCACCTTCCTTATTTAGAAACATTGTGCATGATGTTGAGAGACTGCTATACTTAAGTTGTACTAAGTTTATGAAGAAGAGCATTGTATTGAGATTGTACACTCTGAAGGCTAATAATAAATGGAGCGACAAAAGTTACACATCTCTATTGTCTTTTTTGAAAGAAATTATTCTTGAATACAAGTTTCTGATCTCAACATCTGAATTATAGAAAATGTTGTGCCCAATGGGAATGGTGGTTAAGAAGATGCATGCATGCCCATATGATTATTTGTTATTTAAAAAGGACTATATTGATTTGAAAGATTGTCCAAAATGTGGTGCATCAAGGTACAAAATGATGACTTCAGTTAAGCCCAAAACTGGCTCTCCTACCACAGTGATGTGGTATCTACCTATAATACCATGGTTTTAACAATTGTTTGCCAATACCAAGGATGCACAAAATTTATATTGTCATGCATAGGGAAAGAAAAATAATGATGGGATTCTACTACATGTGCTTGATTCCCCACGATGGAAGAACATTGATTTATTGTACCTTGAATTTGGTGAATATGTCAGAAGTGTAAGACTTGGGCTTTATATGGATGGGATGAATCCATATAGCATATTAAGCAGCCAACATAGCACTTGGACTATTATAATTGGTATACACTATCTTCCTCCCTAGTTGTATATGAAAAATAAGTACGTCATATTGTCCTTGCTGACATCGAGCCCCAAACAACCTGGCAATTATATTTATGTTTTTCTTGAAACTCTGATTAATGACTTAAACAAACTATGGGGAGAAGGTTTGATGATGTATGATGTTTTATGTAGATATAAATTTTGCTTGCATGCTATGTTGTTTTGCGCTATTAATGACTTTTCAACATATGAAAATTTGTCTGGATATAGCATAAAAGGATCCAAAGCATGCCCTATATGTGAAGAGAACACTGATTCAATACAATTAAAACATGGTGTAAAGACCTTATATCTTGGTCATTAAAGGTTTCTTCCAAAAGTGTATCCTTACCAAAGGTTGCACAAAGCATTCAATGGGTCAAATGAGGAACAAAGTGCCCCTAAACCTATATTATGGGAGGTTGTGAAAGAGTAAAATACTTTGTCAATGCATTTGGCAAGATATCACAATGTATTGTTCCCACACATAGTGTCAAATCTTTATTCAAGAAGAGGTCAGTGTTGTGGGATCTTCCTTATTGAAGTTCTTTGGCAGTTATGCATTGTGTTGATGTCATGCATGTTGAGAAAAATGTATGTGATAGCATCATTGGTACTCTGCTGAATATACTAGGTTGGCATCAAATCCATAATGGGCCTACATGAAATGGGTATAAGGAAAGAATTAACAATAGAAGTTTGCAGTGATCGAAAAAAATATTTACCTCCAACTCGTTACACATTTTCTAGATAGGAGAAGAGAACTTTTTGTGAGTGCTTGCTTAGTGTTAAGGTACCGCATGGATACTCTTTAAATATAAGTAGATTGGTATCAATGAAGAATCTAAAGTTGCCTGGTCTTAAATATCATGATTGTTACATGCTAATGCAGAAAATATTGTCTGTGTCTATTTGATCTATACTTCTAAAGAATGTAAGATTTGCCATCATGAGGCCTTGTTTCTTCTTCATACTCTATGCAGCAAATTCATTGATCCTGAGGATCTTGAAAATTTGCAAAGATAGGTGGTCGCTACCCTGTGCCAGCTTGAGACATTTTCCTCCTCTATTCTTTGATATCATGGTACATCTTGTTGTCCATTTGACTAGGTAAGTGAAAATGTTGGGTCTGATTTTCTAGCATTGGATGTATCCTTTTGAACGGTTCATGAATGTTTTTAAAGGTGATGTTCAAAATCTTTATCGGCCTCACAGGAGTATTATTGAGGATTGTGTAGCTAGGGAGGTTATGGACTTTTGCAATGACTTTCTATATTGTAATAAACCTCCTTCCAACAAAAAGAATATTGATCCCTACAATGGAAAAGGGTTTTAGGAGCACGAGTGAAAGTGATTAATTGTAAAATCTGGGAAAAAACACACTTGTATGTTGTACAAAACATTGATGAAGTGGATATTTAAATCATAGAACATACCAATTTTATCAAGACAAAATATCCTCAAGCTAGCACAATGTGGCTTACTAGAGAGCATAATAGGACATTTATTACGTGGTTTGAAGATAAAGTCTTCTGCAACTATCTCCAACACCGTATAATGTTGCTGAAAATATCAAATTGCTCGCCTTTAAACCAAAAATAAATTTATGTCTTATAAATGGTTTGGCATAAATGGATTTTCATATTACACAAAACATCAAGATGATAAGAATGTCATCCAAAATAGTGTGGTTGCCCTTCAAGTGTCTTCATTGTATTTTTCTAGTGCAAAGGATAAGAGTCCACGTGAAGTTGAAATGTCATATTACAGTGTCACTGAAGACATATGGGAGTTTGACTACACTGATTTCTGAGTTTTTCTCTTTAGGTGTAATTGGGTTGATAACACCAAATGAGTTATAGTGGATGAATTGAATTTCACATTAGTGAATTTTGAAGAGATTGGCGAGAAGGGTGAACCATTCATAATGGCATCATAGGCAAAGCAAGTATTATATATTGACGATCCTACAAATGAGAAATGGCTTGTTGTTCTTCATGGGAAAGATTGTTCATTGCATATCCTACAGATGAATAAGAGTACTATGACAAGCATGATGACTCCAGTCCATTCTCAGTTGGCCTGCCAACTCCAAATGTTGAAGCTAACACTGATTTATATCTGCATGGAGATCAAATAGAAGGAATGTTGATTGATCAAATATCCAATCAATACTAGAGGCATGTACATTATTTTTAAATACTAGATATGCATTTTACATTCTTTATTACAATTATATATGTTTCATATGAGACACATACATTTTACATTCTTTATCACTTATATACTATTCTTTGACCATTTTTACATGGTGTCTGAGGATGAGTACTATGAAGATGTGCACCATGAGGAGGAGCACCATGCCGGTGTAAGTTGTATTGTTTTATTACATAGATGTGCATTTTATATTCTATCTCACAATTATTATATATCTGTGCATTTTACATTCTCTATCACGTATAAGTGCTTCTTGGCAATTCTAGGATGAGCATCCTATGGATGTGGACCTTGAGGGTCTTGTTGGCTTTGCATAGGAATAGCATGATCGTGCACGTAGAAGAGGCATAATGTTGATGAACAAGTTAGTAGCACAAAGCCCCAAGTTGGTTGTTGACTTTGATGATGCAGGAAATCCTATTGGGAAAAATAATAGTAATTTCATGCAATATATACGGGTTCTTACTCACAAAAAATTGGATATCATAATAGAATATTGTCACAAAGTTGATCCTTCCAAGAAAGACTACATATGGAAGGACTTATGTGTGAGATATTCTAATTTTTAAAGATATTCACAATTCTATTTTTGTAAATATGCCATTAAGTATATGAAATCTTGCAGAGAAACTTTGAGTTTGATGAGAAACTGCATCCTAAAGTGGTGATGCAACATTGTGGGAGGATATTAAGGAATTATAGGACAAGTCTGACAAGAGAATACATAATGAGAAACAAGAAGAAGAAGTCTGTCACTGAGCAATAGGCATGTCTTGACCCAAAGGTGTGGGACGTGTTTGTTCCTTCAATACAAATAGATGAATTCAAGATATTAAGCCTCCTTTATTTGTACATATTATGATTTCAATGTATTACATATTTAACATATGGTTTATATTAACCAGGACTTACATGTTGCTCAAAAATAAAGGCATACAAAGAATGTATACAACTAAAACTTGGGTCCAGGTGGCTACATAATGTCGAGGCAAAAGAGAGTGGAAGTGTCTTATTCTAAGTACCCTGCTCCTGGGTCTACTGAGTCTTCTACTACTCCTGCATTTTTACCTCTCCATAAGGAGTGGATAGCTGCAAGGACAAACTGATCTGGAGAAATACCCAGCCCCGCGACCGTTGAGGTGGCTACAAAATGGTAAAATTAAACTTTTCATGCTATATGTTCATTTTTTTTACCTTGATTGCTATGTATTATTGACCAATTATTGTTGATGATGATTAGTGGGATCTCTACAAGCAAATAAAAGAAGGAAACTTCATCCTTAAGGGTCTAAGGGATGAATTGAGGGTTGCTTTAGGTACTCTTGGGCATCTTGGTTGTGTTAGGGATGTTGTGGCTGGTGTCGGTATAACATCCTTTTTGGGTCATCAAAAAGTGAAAATTTATTGAGAAATGGGCACAGTCACAAGAGCACGTGCAAGACAAGACTATAAAGGGAATAGGGGATGCAATGAGATAGTTTCATGCTTCTCATTATCTACTTCCTCAAACAGTATATGTGTCTCCCCATTTTTCATATGAGGTGGATCCTCCTATGATAGAGGTGGTTGGGAGTAAACCCATAGACTTGCTAGCTAGCACACCCAGAGTAAGTCTTTTTGTGATTTAATAGCCTTTCTGGTGAATTTATAATTTTTTTGTGTTTAGGTGTATATAACACTATATACAAATTTGTAGGGGTTGATGTCATGCCATCGTTTACTAAAAGAATGTGTCATTGCACTGGGAGATGCTTACCCACCCCTTCCAGGTGACATGATTCATGGTCATCCAATGCCATTCGATGTAGTTTGTGTGTGTATCCAGCTTGTCTGTACTGCTTCGAAAGATACACCTCTATCACATGCCCACCTCAACCATGACACTATAGGTGATGGAGAAGGTGATGTGGTTGTGTGGACCAAAGCAGGAGTTTTCTACACCAATGTATGCTACATTTCCATTTCCTTTGTATTTTTGATTGTTTTCTAATTGTGTATATAATTGTCAATTTCTAGGAGAATATATATATAGGTCATAGCACATAAGAAACCACCTACAATTTTCCCTCCACTTCCTCCTCCAAATATTCATTTACCTACTTGGATTACAAAGGACCTATTTGAGTCACTAGGTCCTAGGTGCAGGGGGTTCATAATATTTCTAAGTGACTTAGAAGAAGGGTCGACTATGATGGTCCATATTAAGGAGGATGCTACATGTCAATCTCACGGTACTAGTGTATTCATGTAAGATGTTGTGGAGTTGTTTGCTTGTGCTTGTTTGAATACAACTGCGATAGAAATTTCGATATGGTAAGATCTTATGGCTAAATACCTCATTCTATATATATGAAAATGTATGTTGATCTGCTTTCTTATATATTAATGCATACATATATATTTTGCAGCCACTTATATAGGGTGTGTGGAGAGTTCACACTAACCATATGGCACTTCTAGTTCCATCATTGATTATCTATGTAGATAAAGACCCAAAATCTATTAGTGATTATTGCTCTAGCGCATTTAAATATTATGATAATGTGGGAAAGAGTGTGATTATAGATATTTTCAATGTTAGGTAAGCTTCAACACTTTGCTTATTATTTTGACTTATAAATTACATCTTATTGTGGATTTTGGGTTATCTTTTATTTGTTTTCATTTCACTCAATTTTAATCATTGCGTGATGTTGGCAATTGTCCTTGAGATGATAACTATGTATTATCTAAATCCTTTATGTGAGGAAGTAGATAGTGGGAGAACACAATGGAGAAGGCATTATTTACGTGAGTAAATTTTTATATATGTCAACATATATTAATGACTACATCATTAATTGCATGACTATTTAATAATCTAGTTAAATGTGTTACTTTAACTTATAGGGGAGGAAAGGTAGATAAGAAAATAAATCATTAACTTAGAAGAATGTTATGGTAGTTTCCTGACCCCAATTCATATATATTCCAACTATGCTTATTTTTATTTTTTAACATTTTGAATAACTATAAATTTTTAGTGCCCTATAAAAGATAATGGTTGGATGTACAGATACTACGTGATGCGGCATATGGACCTAATTTTCATACATTTCATACGAGACACCCATTAAATACAAAACATATTCTATATATAGTATTGATCATCATATGTAAATAGTCTCATTTGATAATATGAAAAAATCAAATCAAACTTTTGAACTATGTCATTCTCTTTGTAGCTCTTTGAGATGACAAAGCCCTATACAATAGAAGATATAGATGAGATATGAGAAGAGTGGGAACATGCCTTTGTTAAGGAAGTTGATTTTGAATATGATCGGGACAATATACGAGTTTTCTAAACCTTGATGTCATTTATTTTTATATACATGTGGTGCTTATGACTTTTGGAAGTTTAAATTTGATATGACTGAATGTTGGTTCATATGTGAATGATGTAAGTATATATTTGCATATGAGTGAATGAATTTGAAGATGCATGAATACAATGAGAACTACATTTGTAGATCTCCTGAGAATGGAATTAGAGAATGTATCTTGTATGTCTATTTTTTGAATTGTGTATGTGTGCATTAAAATGGAATTATGTGTTGAACAGAATGGAACTAGAGAAAGGAAATGTATGTGGGTGGATGAATTATGTGTATGTGTTTGTTATTGTAGGTTTTACATGTGTGTTGGCCTATTGTTCAGCTGAAGACAAGATGGAACTTGTATTTCTAATGAACTATATGTTCTTCATCGTGTTGAACAGCGGACAATAGGTCTGCAAACCTTTTATTTAGAAAAATTAACTATTGCATCTATTGTTATAGAAAAAAATGACGTTGTAGATTTGTTGCATCGGTTTTTCACCAAAATCAACGACATGTCTATCCTTATCCGTTGAAATTGTACCTAATAAGGAAATATAACGTTGCTTTTGGAGAGAGAATCGACACAACAAATAACATTTGTCGTCGGTTTTTTTACCAAAACTGACGACGGTGCTACCCAACCCACAACACGGTCATTCTACTTGGTGTGGTCATGATTACAATATGGTCGTGTTGTCAGGTACGGTCGTACTTCCAGTTCATCTATGGTGCTCCTCGACGTTGATTTCTTTTCAAAAACTGACACTATTAGTGTACTATAACATTGATTACTTACCAGGAACCAACAACATAGAGTGATTCCATGACACTTTACCACTCTAAGTTGTCAGTTGAGTCATCAGTTTGTATTTTCATAGCAACCAGTGCTCATTCTATGGCATCAGTTTGACTGTTTCCAAAAAATAATGTAGAAGGTCCTTAGCTATAATGTTGTCCGCTTAGGTGTTTGTAAAAAACCAATGTTATAGGGCTATTTTAACTGGCAGTAAAGGTGGTATTTGTACTAGTTACTCCAATTTACCCTTAACTTCCCTAGTTGTAATTTCATCCTAGAGTTAAACAATAGCACTCATTGAGCTGGTAAGAAAATCCTATCAAGAATGTGATCATCATGGATCTTCTTCATTCTATCCTTATAAATTCTTGCATGCTCATAGTAATCTAGCCTAATATCGTCCAATTCATTTAATTCTAATCTTCACTTCCTCCTTGCACTTGATAGATCAAATTTTAGTTTCCACAAAGCCCACTTGGTTTTATGTTCTAGTTCCACTGAGCAAGTGCATGTCTTCCCCTAAACTAACCTGTAAGGGGTCGTGACTATGGGTGTCTTAAAAGTTGTTCTATAATACCATAGAGCATCATTAAGTTACATGCTCCAATTTGTCCTACTGCTTGAAATGGACTTCTCTACAATCATCTTTATTTCCCTATTTGACACCTCTCAACTTTACCTTTAGTCTGGGATGGTATGGGTTTCCTACTCTATGCTTCACTCCATATTTACTCAACAATGCTCCAAATTTCCTATTTGTGAGTGAGAACCTCCATCAATTATGGTCACTCTGGATACCCCAAACTTGCAAAAAATATAATACATTTACAAAACGACATACAACATGTGCATTATACGTACGGGTTGTAATTTCTTCCACCCATTTTGACACATAGTCAACTACAAGCAAATTATAATGGTTAGAATTAGAAGATGCAAATGGTACATAAATCAATGCCCCAAAGATCAAAACCTCTACTTTGTGAAATGTATTAAGGGGCATTTCCTGTCTTCTAGAGATGTTATCTGGTCGTTGACATGTGTCGCACCTCTGTACAAAATTCTCCTTAAACAAAGACGACCAATAAAATCCACTCTCCAAAACCTTAGATTTGATCCTTGAGCTAGCATGGTGCCCCCTATGGGTAAAAGATGGCAATGAGTAAGTATGCTCTCAAACTCACACTCAGGAAACACTTCTCAATATGCAATCTCTACTTTGCTTAAGCAAGACAGGATCATTCCACAAATAAAACCTTAAAGAATTAAAAAGATATCTTCTTCTCCTAATATCCCTGACCTACTGGTAATTCTCCACATGCCAAATAGTTCACTATGTTTGAAAACCAAGGATCTTTGTCTTTCATATCACTCATCAGGAAAATCCTCAACAATTGGGATCTCTAGCCCCAACTCATTCACCCTCTCCAACCAAAACAAATGATCTTCTATTACATTCTCTGTCCTAGCCTTATCCTCAATTTCTATATCAAACTCATGTAGTAACAAAATCCATCAAATTAACCTCATCTTAGCATCCTTCTTCTACAAAAGGTACTTAATAGTCACATGGTCAATCCACACAATCACATTTTCCCCTATTAGATATTGTCTAAATTTATCAATGGAAAATACAACAGCTAAAAGTTCCTTTTTTATGGTGGTATAATCAAGTTCAGCATCATTAAGGGTCCTAGACGTATAGTATATGACAAAAAGAGCACAATCTGTTTGTTAGCTAAAAACAACTCCTACCGCATAATATGATGCGTCAAACATCAATTTGAATGGTTCATTCCAATCTGGAGGCAACCCCACAGGTGTGGAGATCAATTTCTCCTTCAAAACCTTAAGTGATTTCAAACATTGATCATCAAAGTCAAAATCCACATCTTTTTCTAGCAAATTGAAAAGTGGTTTGGTAATGTTTGAAAAATCTTATAATAAAAACCAGCATGACCTAAGAAACTATTAACTCCTTTCACTAAGGATGGTGGAGGTAGCTTGGAGATCACCTCTATTTTTATCAGATCAATTTCCATATCTTTGTTGGATAGCTTATGTCCTAACACAATCCCTTCACTCACCATCATGTGGCATTTCTCCCACTTCAAAACTAGATGAGTGTCCTCACATCTTTGTAAGACTTTGTCAAGACTGACAAGGCAATTCTAAAATGACTCTCCATAGACCAAAAAACCGTCCATAAAAATTTCAATACATCGTTCTACCATATATGAGAAAATAGCAAGCAGACGTCATTGAAACGTCACTGGAGCATTACAAAGACTGAACAACATACAACGGTAGGCAAAAGTACCATAGGGAAAAGTGAAGATAAACTTCTCTTGATTTTTTGATTCGAAAGAAATCTAATTGTAACTAGAGTAACCGTCTAAAAAGAAAAATTGTGAGAGGATGGCAAGCCCCTAAAGGATTTGATCAATAAATAGGAGTGGAAAAATGATCTTTCAAAGTGGCGGCATTTAATCAGAGATAATCAATACAAACTCATCACGTTGTCACTAACCTAGTAGAATCTACACTGGCATATTTGTAGTTACTGTAGTTCCTCCCTTCTTAGGAACTACCTGAGTTGGGCTAACCCATTTAGAATCTAAAATAACATAGATTATACCTAGCTATAGAATCTTTACTACCTCTTTCCTTACCACATCCATCATGATAGGATTTAGACGTACGTCAAGGAGGTTGAAGCTACATGTTTTTCTCCTTCTTCAATCCTAATCTTCTATGGACATGGACTAGGGAAATTCCCTTTGATGTTAGCAATGGATCACCCAAATGTAGCTCGATGATTCCTTAGAATGATGAGTAGTTTCTCCTCCTCCTTTAGACTCAGTGTTGCAAAAATTATCCCTGGAAGTTTGTTTTCCATTGCCAAGAATGTGTACTTTAGTATATGGTTGTAATGGCTTCAATTCCAGCTAAGTAGCAAAGATGGGACTAATGGTGGCGGTGGTGGTCCCAAATCTTCATAGTGTTTTGAATATAAGCACAAAAAATTATTTAGAAATAAGGTACACTCCTCCATTGATGGTAGCATGTGCAGCCATCCACCAAATTCATGAGACAAGTTTCTAATGGTAGCTGAGGGTATGTCTATGTGATGGCAGAAGAGCATGCATTTGTGACTGACATCAGGTACATTTTCTCCTCTGTCTAATCATGGTACTTTACATCCTTTGTCAAGGATATCTGCTTTTTATGTTCCATAATATCTGCAACAAGAGTACCCTTATCCACCTTTTTCATGATATGGTCCATGTCTATAAATGGTTTCCCCAAGAGAAGAGACACCTCACTACCAAATGTTGCATCATATGACATGGTGCCTTCTCCTTGGCCGATGGTTGATAGTCAAGTAACTTTATCTCAAATCAGTCATCTTGGATACCTAGTGTCAGTCTTCCTCTCCCCATATCCAAGATTACATATTATGTGGTTTGGAATGACCTATCTAGGAGTAGTTCATTGCCATAATCATCATGCATTTCCATGACTACATAATCTGATGGAGATATGAATTTAACCACCTTTACCAGAACATCTTCACAGATGCCTTTTGTCTTCACTACTGAATTATCTACCAATTGAATTGTCATGTTGCTATTCCTTGATTATCTGAGTCCCAGTTGATTGAATGTAGCAAGTGGCATGATATTAATGATTTCCCCAAAATCACATAGGATGTCTTCAAACTTGACTTTGCCAATGTAGCATGGTATGTTGAAGCACCCTTGATCTTGTCTCTTATTTGGCAATTTTTTCTGTATCAAGGCACTGACTTCTTATGTAATACCACAACATCAGAATCTACTTTCCTCCTCTTCTTGTTGATTATATCCTTCAAGAACTTTCCATAAGAGGGAATATGCTCAATAGCATCCACGAGTGGTAGGTTGATATCAAGCTTCTTGAACGTGTCTGAAGATTTCTTGAATTGTTGATCAACCTTTGTGGTCTTCAAACTATTGGGAAATGTTACCGGAATCACATTTTTTCATTGATATGGTGGAATGTAGGACTCGTTGTTCGCTTTTGACTATCCAATAAATTCCTCTCATGTGTCTTCCTCGTGGGGTGCCAAAGTCACATCTTTCCATAAAAGGGTGGAATGTAGGTCTCCTTCTTGGCTTTTGACTACCCAATTCATTCCTGTTATGTGGCTTCCTCATGGGGTGTGGTCTCTTGTGGATGCTCTAGAGGGATTGTGTTTGTTGTTGCCTTAGTGTCAGCTAGTGTGCTACTCTGCTCTAGAGTCAATTTATGCTCTTTGATTAACACCTTGCCATTGTATAGAAGCATAGACTTTGCATATTGGTTGTTATGGGGGGAGACCCATGTTTCCTGGAAATCCTTGTTGGTTGGGTATCTTTATGTATGCCATCTATGTTGTCAATTGAGAGAATTGATTTTTAATGTTGCGGATCTGAGCCCCTTGATTTTGTTGCTCCCTTTTGAACTAGTCCAGTAAGGCCTAGTTCTGATCAGTAGTATGCCTAGCATGTCTTCAATCATGTCTATCTTACTAGGACCCCTATCGTACTGCTACTATTGTGAAGTGTTACCTTGTTGTTATTTGGGCTGATGTGCTCCTCCATGAGTATTCATTGTTTGCCCCTATTGTTTTGCTACTTTAAGTACATGCACTCCTCCTCTTTTCCTCTAGATGATGTTCCAATCATATGATCAAGCTTCCTTGTGAGCCTTGAGTTCTCTAATCTCTCTTGATTCCATAGCACTCTTGATTGTTGCCGATGCTTCCCTTTCCTCTCCCCAAGATTGGTTCTTTGATATGCTCTTTAAGATCTCATGACATCTTGTAGCCTTCTTGTTTAGGAAGAATCATGCCCCTGCACTGTCAAGAGTAGTCATCTTCTCTTTATGTAGGTTGTACTAGAATGTCTTTGCCTGCTCATACATGTCAATCCCATGATGAGGGACTTTCCTGAGCATGTTCTAAAAAAATTTCCAAGCTTCTGAATATGAATCATCTCACTCTACATGTTTCTTGAAGTTGTGAATTTTCCTTGCCAATTCATTTGTCTTATAAGGTGGGAAATATCTCTCTAAGAATGCATCTACCATCTCATCCTAGGTTTCTATAGACTATGGCAGTAGACTGAAGAACGCCATGCCTTGGCTTTATCTGATAGAGAATATACGAACAACTTTAGATATATCACTATGGCTAGACCATGTCTAGCTTCAGCAAGTTGTAACTTTCCATAAAGTTGTTTATGTGTGCCATGGGCTCCTCCATGGTGGGTGTGAAATGACTATGGTTTAATTAATGCCACCAATTCATGATCTATCTTGTACCTGGAAACATTAATTTCTTAACATTTTATCGGCCCTAACTGAGTTGTAGCATATGATGCATTTATCTTCTCCCGGACTGTCTATTCCTCGGGAACGTCCTCAACATGATCTTCACCATTTCTATCCATGTCTATTGCATGTGCTTGCTTTTCAGGTGGCGGGGTAGTCTAAATGAGCTTCTCACATGAAGCTCCAAACTCGCATGCCTTGTGCATGATCTCTAATTGACATATGCTTGTTAGGGTGGTCTATAGTCCACAGTCTGAGTATGCACCATGCACTAGCACTTGAAAAATCAAAGAGCAATATGAGATACATAATTCTAGCGAATTGCGAAACAAAAAATACCAACTATGATCTTCTTCAAAAGAAAAGATTGAAAATAAGTACCAAAAATAAAAATGGCCTAGAGTGGTTGGTCACATAACTCATAGTGGTTTTGTTATCATATCCACTGAAACGGTGCCAAAAAATTGATATGCTAAAACTATGTGTAGAAAATGCAAGTATATGCCTAGCGTAATACAATCCTATGGGACCCAAGGATCAAACTCAGGGAAACATTAACCAAAGGCTATTACTAACTGAGACCTAATCAGCTGGGTCTAGAAATAGTTAATTAGTAATTTTATGACTAAGCAAAAAAATTAACATAAATTAGATTCAGTTGTGATCAAGAATGGATGGATTCCTCATGACGATGCTTTCACAATGGCAATCATTGCATTCAAATTCCATTTCATTAATGATTATTAACTATTAACTCTGGATTAAAGACATGTAGTAAGTACCACCCACTCTCGCAACATAATAAACTATCAAAACTAAAACAAACCCCACTCTCATAGATGTATAGATTAGTTAGGTGCATTATCAAAATCTCTAGGTTGTTCTTTCATAGCCAAAATCCCTCTCCTATGGCACGATATAGGATGTGTGAATTTATTCCTTGTCCAACCCATGATCCCTCTCTCAAAGAAATTATCGGTCTATTACTTTGATCATGGTGATCAAGCATAAATAAATCAATAGGAGATCATAAATTCATATCCAAAATAAATGAAATAGATTATCAATTCATAGAATTCAAATAAAAAGCAATACCCGGCTACTCCTAGGTCCTAAGGAATATGGGATTAGCCATGCATGATGGCTATCATCATGCAAAGAGAGAAATAGGGAGAAAATAGACTCACCATTAGAAAATCAATCTAAGAACCCCTATACAAGTCATCTCGGTGATCCCCTCTAGTGAAGACCTTGATTTGTAGCATTCAGGCTGTAAATCTACCCTCTAGAAGTGCCCAAAGCATCTGTTCCATGGCTATCTCCTATGTCTCCTTTCTCGGCTTCGTGCATTATTGCAATGTGACAAAAATGTAATCCCCCTTTTTCATCACACTCCCCTTAGGTCATAAGTAAGATTTTGGCCATCATTAAGTCGCAACTGTTGGATCTGACTTAATCTCATATCTAAAAGATCATGAGGAGTCGGTACTATGAGAACCCATTACACTAAATGAGATTACTCAAAACATAAAACACAATCAATCACCAATTAACCACATACCCAAAAATATGGGTAAATTAAAACTAATTTCAACATCAACACCCGCTCAGAAGCAGTTGCATAAGAGCCCAATATCTTTCTTGTATCCATACTATGACAAGAATTTGATACAAATTGTTCTACCATCTTAGCCACAACATATATACACAGGATAACAATATTTGTATATGCCACACAACAAATATTATCATGCTAAACAATTTCCTATTTGTTTTTAACACCATATATAAACTTTTCCAGCCCGGACCTGAGAGTACAGGGACACACTAGACATCTAATCAACTTTCTTAAAGATTCATTACTATAGCTCCTCTTTGCTGCCACATGTTTGTTTTTGTCACTTTTGATTACCTAAAAAAATGTGGCGAACCACAAGGGTGAGACCCATGTCCCAGAAAGAGATATAACCTCCAACAACACTTATTGATTACAACATTTTAAATAGTAGATAACTAAGCAGTTGGAGTATTTAATAATCAATTGAATAGATAGAATAGTTCAAGTATGCTAAACAGATTAAGCAATTAATCTTAGCAACAAGTATGATCATCAATGCATATATAGATAACAAATAAATCCATTTCTTTGGATAGATATCTACTCAAATATCATCAAATTGCATCTAATAACAATCATTATCATTAATCTGACTATCATCATATTCCTTGCTAACAGTACAAGCAATCTAGTAGCATAAGCATCCCTGACATCATGAATATGTCTAGTAACATAACATGGCTATCAATGTTGGCATCTCAAATAAAGGGAACAGATCTATATCATATGTAGAACTAACATCATAACACAATGAACTACATAGGCATGATTAGTAGTTTAAGCATTTCTAATTACATAGGCATTGTTATCAATATTAAACATAACTAGCAGCAGCATCTTAACCATCAGTGTCAGTATATTTGACAACATAAGCATATTTACAACATGTGCATAACTACAGCATAAGTATATCTATTATCTCTTATTGTACTTGAAAAGAAAGGAAACAAGGGTTATCAACCAATATGAATCATTGTGTATAACCGTAAACAGATATGCTACACGGCTATCTTACATCTTTTATTATGTCCTGGGGAATTTGAATCGTACCATACAAAGTCCAACTGACCCCTGCAAAGGGTTATTCGGTTCCGTACAAGATCTAGGAGTGTCGGTATCCTAAGATCTCTTCCCCTCGATCAGTACGAGTAAAAAGGCAGTGTCATATTAGTCAAAGTTGCCACCACAGTGACATCTAGTCAAGCTACTAATCACTAGTCTAGCCTTGGTACAGGTCACGGCACTAGAAACCAGGGTATAGAAAACCCTCTAATCTGAGGTACAACCACAGTAGTCCTCAATCACATCAGATGTATGAGGCATGACCATAGCCATCCTCTACAACCTACATGTGGATGAAAAGGATATATCCTAAACTTGATACCCCCATATACTCAACGGTATGCGCTCTGAGTTTCCCTTAGGAATACGTGTTTCACCATCCAGCAAGTTCTGACACTGAAGATGGCTCTATGGCGTAGGGCACTACATGATTAGAGTTGCACTTGATTAGTTATGCCAATTGGGTGAATTAAGGATGCATCAAACAAGTGGACATACAAACCCTAATTCACTTCTATCAAACATATAAATATCACAACTTTTAAAAGATATAAAATGTGTGGAACATAATTTCTCATCTCATCATCACATGGTACTATTCACTTGCCATTCATTAGACCACACTAGTCATCATACTATCATAAGATACAAATCCTTTTCACAATATCACAGGGTATCAACCCTTATCAACACGATGATTACACCTCATTTAGGGATCAACCATGCTCAAAGGTCATTAAGACCATCATACTATCACAGGATATAAATCCTTTCCACAATATCACAGAGTATCACCCTTATTAACACAAGAGGATTACACCTCATTCAGGGCTCAACCATTCCCAAAGGTCACTAAGATCATCATATTATTCCCTGCAAGTTCATCATTATCTTTGCATGCCTTATAACAAGGCTCAACAACATCACTTACATACAATACACCGGATCAACACAATATTGCATTAATGAACTAGGAGATATTCATAAATAATCATAGCAGGGTTATAATAACATTAAGAACATTCCTTTATTACATCAACATGCAAGGAATCTAGATATGATTAACCCTCATCATAGTCATAATGCACATATTTAGCATAAGAAAGTATCAACCATGTGACTATGATAACCACCAATTAACACATTAAGATTATGATCATATTAATGAGGTTATTTCACCATCATGTCATAATATTAGAAGGTTAAACATGAATACTCATATTTATCTATTTGCATTAGAGTTAGGTTCACAAGATAAATTACATTAATGTTACTAATCAGCACTCATACCCAAACCCTAACTCACGCCATCCCCATTGGATCATGGATGCATAAGGTGAAGCATCACCATCACATTCCATAGTATTCTCCAATATGAACCTACACATAAATCAAGGTGTAAACATTGGGTTATAGCATACTAGGGTCCCAACAACAATAATAGAGTACTCCATGATTGTATTAGTCATTCAAGGACTATCCATACCCAATTATCATCATTTAGTTATATTAAAGCTAGGTATAACAAGCTATACCTCATTAGGGTTACCCATTAATTCATTATGGTGATTATAAATCATAATCATACAAGGGAAAGGGTAAGACTACAAGCTTAAGGCATTGAACCATCAAATTATCATCATTTTAATCATAACATTACACTACACGCTTCACCTAAAACAATGGGAATATTGAGGCATCAACTTCTAACCATGAAATGTTGAAAAGGTGAAGCCATTGGTCGTTTACATAAGTAAACACCTTGAATGAATCATGTATGATGTTATTGAGTTGTGATATATAAAAGTCACCATTTAAACCTAGACATCCTTTGATTAACAACAATAAGGGTTCTGTTAAGAGTAGGGTAAAACCCACAATCGACTGTTCATTTTAAACAAGCCATCCATTGTCAACAAGTAAGCTCCTTAAGTTGACCATATAAAGGAAACCGTATAAATCACATTACTAGGACCAACATATTACATTCGCTAGCATTCCACTTTATTGGAGGAATAAACATTAGATCTTGACCATTGGGTCAAGTTCATATGTTAAAACCATCAATTATAGTATAGGTCTGACCATTGCATCAAGTGAACCAAGAAACCATTGGTCTAAGGCTTAATTGATTCTAAAACTATATGATTAATTCACCATAGGTTGTGGAGACCTGATACACCATTATTAGTGACCATTAAGTCACCATAGGTTGTTAGATCAGGACTATATTCATTAATCAACATCAAATATTAAGCTAATCTCATCGATTGATAACATTAGTAGGGTACTTAATGGTTGATCATTAAACTTATAATTATTCCAAAACCTGACCTAAGGGGGTGACAATAGGTTGTCACCATCATATGACATATTTGATCATGACCATCAGTTGTCATGAGGACAACATCATAGGGTTGTTGCAATGGTACCATCATCGGGTCATGGGTTTATAGAAGAAATTAGCTTAAAATCCTAAAATTGACCATTGGTTGATAGGTGCTTAGCACCATAGGTTGTCAAACCAACCTGATCCAAGTCATATTATACATTTGGAATAATGTACACATGATCACAGGTTCATATAGAACTGAAATCATAACAGGGTACATTATAAAAATTGAAATCCAAGTCAAGCATAGCTTTTTAGTGCATGGATCATCATTTAAAAGCACGAACATGAGCTAGCAAGCTTATGGTAAGCAATAAATGTGGAGCAAGTTATAAAACTTGCCTCTAATTAGAAGATAAACTCCCAAACAGAAGACAACACGAGAAGGTAGGGTAGAAAATCCAAGCATAAGCTGTGAACTCGTCCATCTAGCACCTTTCTTCATCAAATGAGCAAACCCTAAGCATAAGGAGCAAGAAAGGTAGGGTTTTAGAGCTTTAGAGCAATTTCTACCATGGAATAGCAAGGTTCTGACCTGGAGAAAGGTAGGAGGAAGGATAAAAAAGAAATAAATGGAAGAAAGAAGGGGATTCTTACTCTTTCATGTCAATATCATTAGAAGGAAGCTTTCTAAACCCTAAAAGGAAGTCAATTGCAACCCTAGATTCTTTTTCCAAGAAGATCCCCTCTTTCTTCTTCCTTGGATAGGAAATTCACAGAAGCACAGAGAGAGAATGAGGTTTGTAGAAGGAGGGAAGTGGTGGAGATCAAATGGCTCATTTGGGTGCTTATGGATATGTATATGAAACTTTAAGATAAAGAAAAAGAAAAAGTTGAAGTTTTAGTATCTTTCCAAGTGTCCATGGACTTAAACTATAAGAATATGCAAGAACACACACAATAAGCTCCCCCAACATCCATAGAGACATTCTTATCCCTCGTTTCTTGAATTTCCAAACAAAACAAATAATTCATTAGTTGATAGCTACTAAAGGTAGCTCATCCATGAAGGGGTAAACCCTAAAATACCCTTGAGGAAAATACCATCAAACCAAGGTTTAAATAGGTGCCCCCATGGCTCAAAAAGATCAATAATGATGATAGAATTTCCAAGGAACATAATGAAAGTGATAAATTGCAAAGAAAACATCTCAATTGGGTAAATTGTAGAAAAGTCCAAAATGTGCATAAAATTGCATAACTTGCTCAAACAGTGTCCAAATTGGACCAAATTTGAAACTTAAGCTTGTCTTATGATTTAACAGCATATCACAAGGTTATATTAGCATTATAAGAATTTAATTATGATTATAAAGCTTATTCAACTCATTAAGCAAGTTTAGGGGCCTTACAACTACAAACCCCTAATAGGGATTTCGCCCCCAAAATCCAAGGTAAACAAAGATGGGTACTTCCTTTGCACCTCATAATATTACCTTCACATGGTTACTTTCATATTATGGTAATGTCATGTCACTCTTATATAGGTCATGTTCTTCTCTTTAAATTCATACATATCTTATCTTGGGTCAGCACACAAACCCCCACATAAGAATACATTTGCAAATATGGAACATAGAAACTTCTTGTGTCACCTGTACAAATCTAATAGTAACTTTCAACTTTAAATTCTAGATATCATCCTAAAATTATATCTATTGTATCAACAAACCATATATCCTTGATAGTGGTCTTGCCCAGCTATCACTAGACTAGACACAACATTATAGAGTCACTTTTGTTTTTCCTTCCCAACAACATTTATAGGATCATCATCAACTCTCTATCTCTCTCTGTCTCTCTCTACGAGAGAGGAATACATGGAATGTTCATTTAATAAACATCTCCAACCTTCACATATTTCTCATACTATTGATACATCTTAGATACTAGGATTCATTACCTTGGTATCCACCTCATGTGTTATAAGGAACTCACATCAATATCTCATCCACTTTTACCAACATAACAAATATCAAGACATATAAGAGGAGTCTTCCTAATTATTGGAAGGATCAAAAGAAAAATCATCACAGACTTTATGATCTTAGAACCATAGTCCAAACAACCTTATGCTATAATAAGCTATCCACCCTCATGTTTGCAGCAAATCCACACGTACCAAGTGGCAATGATCCACTTGAAAGTTGTGCCATAGAAATGAAAGATACAAAGGGAAACACACTTCCCACATCATAGCATCATTGTTCAAGGGTCACTAGCAAAAAGGTAACCAATTCTATTTTCATTATGCAGGTTACAGCTTCTTATGTATCATTTTACCTTTTTCATTTCGGGTTCCTTGCCATTCGAATAGGAATCATCATGATTAAAATTTCTCATTACTCCTTCCTTGATGACTATTTATCCCACTAGGGTATTTTCTCTTATTTTATTATGTTTTTTCAGCCACTTATCAACAGGTAAATCATCATATTCCACATTTTCTTCATTAAATATGGATCATCTGCCTTAATTTCTTTCAAACGCCATGCTTATTTTACATTAACACTTTCTTGCACATATGTTGGTCTGAGATTAACTCAGGTTCCACCTTATTCCTTTGTCATTGTTCTCATTTATCTTCTCATTTTATACTTATCGTTGGAGTTATCTCCATCTTATGTGGATTTCATACCTTGAATCACTTTATAAGCATAGACTTATCTGTCTTTTACTTTATTATCTTCTTGAATCACATCTTGAAGAACTCCTCTTTTTCTAATTTGTATTTAGATTTAGATTTCATGGTGTTGTATCTTTCTCTTATAGTTACAAAACATTCAAGTTTTGATATATTATGATGCAATTCTCATCTTGTTTAAGGTAGGATTGAGATATTCATACCATGATTTCTTATTCATTATTCTCCTTAGATTTTCTCAAAATGACTACCTGATCAGAGTAATAAAAAAGATAACAATCTAAGAGTTCCATACTCACCTTTCTTCAATAATTGAATACTTGGACAGGGCATCCAAGTACTGAGATTAGGCATTATGCACCATGTTTTTGTGTCATGTTCCTAACTTAGACATCATCCTAGTCTTAAGTCCTAGTATCCCTGTAGACTCAATGAACCTAAAGCACTGATACCAACTTGTGAGAAACCATTACACTAAATGAGATTACTCAAAACATACAACACAATCAATCACCAATTAACAACATACCCAAAAATATGGGTAAATTAAAACTGATTTCAACATCAACACCCGCTCAGAAACATTTGCATAAGAGCTCAATATCTTTCTTGTATCCATACTATGACAAGAATTTGATACAAATTGTTCTATAATCTTAGCCACAACTTATATACACAGGATAACAATATTTGTATATGCCACACAACAAATATTATCATGTTAACAAAATTCTGATTTGTTTGTAAAACCATATACAAACTTTTTCAGCCCGAACCTGAGAGTGCATGGATTACTCTAGGACACACTAGACATCTAATCAACTTTATCAAAGATTCATTACTATAGCTCCTCTTTGCTGCCACAGGTTTGTTTTCGTCACTTTTGATTACCTAAAAAAATGTGGCAAACCACAAGGGTGAGACCCATGTCCCAGCAAGAGATATAACCTCCAACAATGCTTATTGATTATAACATTTTAAATAGTAGATAACTAAGCATTTGGAGTATTTAATAATCATTTGAATAGATTGAACAGTTCAAGTATGCTAAACAGATTAAGCAATTAATCTTAGCAACAAGTATGATCATCAATGCATATATAGATAACAAATAAATCCATTCCTTTGGATAGATATCTACTCAAATATCATCAAATTGCATCTAATAAAAATCATTATCATTAATATGACAATCATCATATTCTTTGCTAACATCACAAGCAATCTAGTAGCATAAGCATCCCTGACATCATGAATATGTCTAGTAACATAACATGGCTATCAATATTGGCATCTCAAATAAAGGGAATAGATATATATCATACATAGAACTAACATCATAACACAATGAACTGCAGAGGCATGATTAGTAGTTTAAGCATTTCTAATTACATATGCATGTCTAGCAATATCAAACATAATGAGCAACAGCATCTTAACCATCAGTGTTAGTATATTTGACAACATAAGCATGTTTACAACATGAGCATAACTACAGCATAAGTATATCTATTATCTCTTATTGTACTATACATGATCTTAGTGAAAAGAAACCAAACAAAGGTTATCATCCAATATGAAGCATTGTGTATAACCCTAAACAGATATGCTACATGGTTGTCTTACATCTATTATTATGCCTTGGGGAATTTGAATCATACCATCCAAAGTCCAACCAACCCCTGCGAAGGGCTATTCAATTCCATACAAGATCTAGGAGTGTTGGTATCCTAAGATCTCTTCCCCTCGATCAGTATGAGTAAAAAGGTAGTGACATATCAGTCAAAGTTGCCACCACAACGACATATAGTCAAGCTACTAACCACTGGTCCACCCTTGGTATAGGTCATGGCACTAGAAACTAGGGTATAAAAAACCCTCTAATCCAAGGTACAACCGCAATTGTCCTCAATCACATCAGATGTATGAGGCATGACCATAGCCATCCTCCACAAGCTGCATTGCAGATGACAAGGATATATCCTCAACTTGCCACCCCCACATATTCAACAGTATGTGCTCTGAGTTTCCCTTAGGAATACTCGTTTCACCATCCAGCAAGTTCTGACACTGAAGATGGCTCTACAGCACAGGGAACTACATGATTAGGGTTGCACTTGATTAGTTATGTCAATGGGGTGAATTAAGGTTGCATCAAACAAGTGGACATACAAACCCTAATTCACTTCTAGAAAGCATATAAATATCACAACTTTTAAAAGATATAAAATGTGTGGAACATAATTTCTCTTCTCATCATCACATGGTACTATCCACTTGACATTCATGAGACCAAACTAGTCATCATACTATCACAAGATATAAATCCTTTTCACAATATCACAGGGTATCAATCCTTATCAACATAAGAGGATTACACCTCATTCAGGGCACAACCATGCCCAAAGGTCATTAAGACCATCATATTATCACAGGATATAAATCCTTTTCACAATATCACAGGGTATCAACCCTTATTAATACAAGAGTATTACACCTCATTCAGGGCTCAACCATGGCCAAAGGTCATTAATACCATCATACTATTCCTTACAAGATCATCATTATCTTTGCATGCCTTATAACAAGGCTCAACAACATTACTTACATACAATACACCATATCAACACAATATTGCATTAATGAGCTAGGAGATATTCATAAAAAATCATAGAAGGGTTATATTAACATTAAGAATATTCATTTATTACATCAACATGCAATGAATCGAGATATGATTAACCCTCATCATATTCATAATGCACATGTTTAACATAAGAAAGTATCAACCATGTAGCTATGATAACCACCGATTAACACATTAAGATTATGATCATATTAAGGAGGTTACTTCACCATCATGCCATCATATAAGAAGGTTAAACATGAATACTCATCTTTATATATTTGCATTATAGTTAGGTTCACAAGATAAATTATATTAATGTTACTAATCAGCACTCATATCCAAACCCTAACAGCGCCCCCATTGGATCATGGATGCATAAGGTGAAGCATCACCATCACATTCCATACTATTCTCCAATATGAACCCACACATAAATAAAGGTGTAACCATTGGTTTATAGCATACTAGGGTTTCAACAATAGTAATAGACTACTCCATGATTTTATTAGTCATTCAAGGACTATTCATACCCAATTACCATCATTTTGTTATATTAAAGCTAGGTATAACAACCTATACCTCATTAGGGTTACCCATTAATTCATTATGGTGATTATAAATCATAATCATACGAGGGAAAGGGTAAGAATACAAGTTTAAGGCATTGAACCATCAAATTATCATCATTTGAATCATAACATTACACTACACACTTCACCCAAAATAATGGGAATATTGAGGCATCAACTTCTAACCATGAAATGTAGAAAAGGTAAAACCATTGGTCGTTTACATAAGTAAACACCTTGAATGAATCATCTATGATGTTATTGAGTTGTGATCTATAAAAGTCACCATTTAACCCTAGACATCCTTTGATTAACAACAATAAGGGTTCTGTTGAGAGTAGGGTAAAACCCACAATCGACTGTTCATTTTAAACAAGCCATCCATTGTCAACAAGTAAGCTCCTTAAGTTGATCGTATAAAGGAAACCATATAAATCACATTATTAGGACCAACATATTACATTATCCATCATTCCACTTTATTGGAGGAATAAACATTATATCTTGACCATCAGGTCAAGTTCATATGTTAAAACCATCAATTACAGTATAGGTTTGACCATTGCATCAAGTGACCCAAGAAACCATTGGTCTAAGGCTTAATTGATGCTACAACTATATTATTAACTCACCATAGGTTGTGGAGACATGATCCACCATTATTAGTGACCATTAAGTCACCATATGTTGTTAGATCAACACTATATTCATTAATCAACATCAAATATTAAGCTAATGTCGTCATTGATTGATAACATTAGTAGGGTACTTAATGGTTGATCGTTAAACTTCTAATTGATACAAAACCTGACCTAAGGGGGGGACCAATGGTTGTCACCTACATCTGAAACCTTTGATCATGACCATCAGTTGTCATGAAGACAACATCATTGGGTTGTTGCAATGGTACCAACATCGGGTCATGGGTTTATAGAAGAAATAAGATTAAAACCCTAAAATTGACCATTAGTTGATAGGTGCTTAGCACCATAGGTTGTCAAATCAACCTGATCCAAGTCATATTATACCTTAGGTAATGTACACATGATCATAGGTTCATATAGAACTGAAATCAGAATAGGGAACATTATAAAATTGAAATCAAAGTCAAGCATAGCTTTTTAGTGCATGGATCATCATTTAAAAGCAAGAGCATGAGCTAGCAAGCTTATGGTAAGTAATAAACGTGGATCAAGTTATAAAACTTGCCTCTAATTAGAAGATAAACTCCCAAATAGAAGAAAACACGAGCAGGTAGGGTAGAAAATCCAAGCATAAGTTGTGAACTCGTCCATCTAGCACCTTTCTTCATCAAATGAGCAAACCCTAAGCATAAGGAGCAAGAAAGGTAGGGTTTTAGAGCTTTAGAGCAATTTATACCATGGAACAGCAAGGTTCCGACCTGGAAAAAGGTAGGAAGAAGGATAAAAAAGAAATAAATGGAGTAAATAAGGGGATTCTTACCCTTTTAGGTCAAGATCACTATAAGGAAGCTTTTTAAACCCTAAAAGGAAGTCAATTGCAACCCTAGATTCTATTTCCAAGAAGATCCCCTCTTTCTTCTTCCTTGGATAGGAAATTCGCAGAAGCACATAGGGAGAAAGAGGTTTGTAGAAGGAGGGAAGTGTTGGAGAGTAAATGGCTCGTTTGGGTGCTTAGGGATAAGTATATGAAACTTTAAGATAAAGAAAAAGAAAAGGTTGAAGTTCTAGTATCTTTCCAAGTGTATGGCCTTAAAATATTAATAATATACAAGCACACACACAAGAAGCTCCTCCACCATCCATAGATACATGTTTATCCCTCGTTTCTTGAATTTCCAAGCAAAACAAATAATTCATTAGTTGATAGCTACTAAAGGTAGCTCATCCATGAAGGGGTAAACCCTAAAATACCCTTGAAGAAAACACCTTCAAACCAAGGTTTAAATAGGTTCCCCATCACTCAACAAGATCAATAATGATGATAGAATATCCAAGGAACATAATTAAAGTGATAAATTGCAAAGAAAACCTCTCAATTGGGTAAATTGTAGAAAAGTTCAAAATGTGCATAAAATTGCATAACTTGCTCAAACAATGTCCAAATTGGACCAAATTGGAAACTTAAGCTTGTATTATGATTTCAAAGCATGTCATAAGGTAGATTAGGGTTATAAGAATTAAATTATGATAATTAATCTTATTCCACACATTAAGCAAGTTTAGGGGCCTTACAGGTACCATCAACATGATGTCAATGGCATCAAGTTGTTGACTGACCTGTAACCCTCAAATTGTGTCAGTATTATTGCTATGTATGTTGATGGCACCGAATTTCGATCTTTGAGTTCTATTTTAACTTGAATGTTGAAGTTGGTACTACCAACAAGCGAGTCAACGTCACCGAGACAATTATCTCAACTTCTAATGTTCCCTGGATGGTGAGCCAGTAAGACCAACTAGTAGCTTCAGTTGCATTGAATCCTTACTTGTTAGAACCAAGAGTGATCTCGGTAGCACTGAGATTTATTAATTTCCCTTTTAGAACCTCGTTTCATGCATGTACTACAGACAGATAGGTCGGTAGTACCGAGCTGTCATATAGTGCTCAATTTACCTAAGTCAAGGAGAAAATAACATAAGTCTAAAGAATGATTCATAAAAATGCTTAAGAATTGATGCAATAATGATCCACATGCTAATAATGAGAAACAATGCATAAAATATCTCAAAATGAACAAATATGCAATAAATGCATAGAAAATATCTTGTGAAAAGTGACTGAAAATCAATGCATCAATCAGCATGGGTATGTATGGGCCAAGGTAGTGAAAAGTCTAACACAACCCTTGATAAGTCAACCAGTCAAACCCCAAGCTAAATAGGAACATCAAGGCTCTTCACTTTCCAGTTCATCAAGTGTCAGACATCGAGGGTTCTCTCGTCAAGACCCACTCAGATGCTCCACATGTGACTTATAGAGTCCCAACCATATTTCACCCATTGAGGTACTCCCAACTTCATCCATCGAGGTTCAATTGACCAAGCCATCAGATCTCACATATCATTCACCCACACAGGCTCCACCTAAACCAAGCCATTGAAGATATGACCCATCATGTTTAGGACCATCAAGGATGGTCCAAAGAAGGTTATTGAGGCTTCTCAATCTTAGACCTATCGAGGTTTAGGGTTAGCCATCGAGTCTCACCATACTCAACCACCATACTTAGGCTAGGGTTAGGGTTATAAATCAAAGATGAAACATGATAAAACCAAGATTCTAAGGCATCAAAACCACATAAAAAGGTGAATACATGGAGTAAAACATGAACTTCGTTCAGTTATTACAAACTTTTAAGTCCTCATACTTCCAATAAATCATGAAATTAGGACAAACAAGGTGAAATTAGATCCAAATTAAGGGTTTCTCTTAATCAAATGATTCAGTATATTAATCAAACATTCAATTGTGATGAAAAAGGAAATTTTAGGTTAATCCAGGTTTAGGGCCTTACAAAATTGTTACAAATATCAAGCAATTAGTTGACCCATCAAGATGATTAACTAAAGTATCAAGTAGTTGAATAATATGATTTATACACACATTAGGGAAGTCTATATAGAATGATTGTCCACTCGATCAATTGGAATTATGTACAAGATAGCTAAGAACTGTGATTCAAGTTAGGAAAAAGCACTTATGTTGTGGAAACCCTGACATATGCCTCCCTATGTAAAGGGGGTGACGTCCAGGGGACAAAACAAATGAATATCTCATTTTGAGAGGATATCCATAACATCTACACCTATCAACAAGGAGAGGATACAAAGACTCTATCACATCAACTGTCTGGACCTGCTCCTCCTTGAAGGCCCTAGTGGGGCTCTGAAGATTATGTGCATTTGTATGGTTGACATAGAAGCCTTTGTGCATACGATTGATAATAATCTTTAATGAGGAGAAGACAAATCTATCATGACATTACTTTTGCAAAATCAATAAAGATATCTCCAAACCTATACTTCAAATTTGAATCTAGTAGACCAATAAACAACGTCAAAAAAGAAAAAACATGTCATGTTGTGTGACAACAAGAGCACACTATGGTATATCAAATATCTATGTTTTGTCATAATGTTTATGGTGACATTTTATGGCTATGGCAAAACCATGTCATGGGTCTATAAATTAAAAGTTTTGTAGTTCTGTTGCACAACCACATATTGTGGTGTATGATAGATCCATACTATGGGTTTATGTTTGTGTCTTTCTCAAACAACGTGGCTAGTCTTAGTGTATGACCCTCTTTCTATATGGATGAGTTTACTATAATTTCTATAATGATGGTATATGATTGTCATAACTATTTGAGTGTGCTTATCACATGTTTCCTTTCTACACACATGTAAGATCAATGGGTCTTTGTTTGATTATATATATATTTTAATTTTCTTTGGTCAAGTTTCCTATTACACATACCCTATTGATATATATATTATGTATCTCTAAAAATATATTTATTCCTTATGTTATTATGATCGATATTAGTTATTCGTGAAATAATTCATGTGCTCCTACCTCAATTACATGTATTAGGGGACGATGATAGCCATCACTGAAAGGCATATGCACATTGAAAGATCAATATTGAGAAATTAAATAGCAAAAGTGAGTTTCTCTTTAATGAACCAACTTTTATCTCATTACACTAATATATAATCATCTTCCTATATGCTCAATCACTTCTTCAATACTAGATGATGAAGATGATCCACTAATAGAAACAAAGAATCAACCTTTTGTGTATCAACAAGATGCTACTATGTTACTTGCAAGATCTTCAACCAGTAATGAAGAAAAACTTCTCCATCTTTGTTCCTTATTTAAGCAAGATTAATTGTAAATAATATATGTAGAAGTCCACACCTTAGTTGTTTAAGGTGTTCACAATTGTGATATTCATGGAAGTGTTATGATCCAAGGCATAGGATGCTTGTTGGAAGTGTTTGTGTATGTTATAGGGTAGAAATATACTCATTGGAATGTTATAATCAAGGTTGAGGTACAACTAGTTGGTTGCAGAGAGATCATCTTCTTCTTATAATCCTCAATCCCAACCATGCATGTTGGGTTTGGAAGCATGGATCCTTCTTTTCCAATCAACTATGTTATGTTCATATTTTGATCAACATGTAAAAATTCAAAATCTCTCTTTATAAGTTCTTCCCAAGTTAGTTTAGGCTTGAATATTCTTCCTTTAATTTTGATTAACTCAATAACACTTTTATGAATAAACATGTTAGTCAGTCTTTGTTGCACATTTTCATACCATCTCAGGTAGTCGTCATACAACTTTCCCTCGGTGCTCATAACCTCCACTCAAATATTTTTGATATAGACATTTCTCAAATGATATTTCCTTGTCTTCCCACACATCCATGTTGGCATACACATTTCAGCCACATGTATTTTGTTGAGGCCACATGTATTTTGTTGAGGCCCTATTTCTTTACTTTTCCAACATTCACTCCTATACAACATGGTTGGCAATATGACTATTCTATAATACTTACTTTTTAATCTGAGAGGAATCTTACGATATCATCAAACAATAAAAATAATTAGATATAGAGATGCCACTAGATTACCATAGTGGTTGAAACCACTATACGATCTATTTTGGTTATTACAATATCTCTTGCTAACACATAATATGGAGTTTATAGACTCAAGTTGAAAATCTATCTTTTCCTCGTCTAGGTTACTTACAAGGAACATAGAAACCATAAAACATGCATATGTTGTAGTTGTACATAATACAATAGGAAGGAGTTTGAATTAGGTACAAAAAGTGGATTTTGTTTAAACATAAAGGAACATTTCTCAATCAAATAACTACAAATCAAATGACTTAATAGGATATGGCTATTTGATTTTTAGAGCTTTTAGCACATATTACTATCAATAATGATATAAGGCATGCAATTTGTATGAACCAATGACTGTGAGTGAAGCTTTTAGGAGTTCACATGAACCTTGGTCTCATCGCCATTCTTATTGATCTTGGTCTAAGGTATCCCCCTCTTTTTGGATGATTATATAGGTAATAAGTTAGAAAAAAAGCTTATTTGTGTTGTAAAATAAACTCTTGTAATGCAAGTCCAAACTCCTTAAAAGTTTTGTTGCTTGATGTAATAAAATTTATTAGTTTATTGTTGGAGTATATGGATCATAAATTATCAATTAAAAATCAGATTTGATTTCTAAGTCGATAGAACTTTCAATCAAAACTTCATCCAACCTCTTGGTCAATCAACTAAAACAAGCTTATTACAAATATCAATATGATTGAGAAATTGTTCAATCAAGGCTTCCAAGACATCATACAACTCATGTCTAGTTGAAAACATGCACATAATACCCATTGGAACCAACCAAGTATTGGGTGTTGAGACACTACTACATTACTATTGTGGTTTAAATCACTACAAATCCATGTAGGGTTTTGTGATAAGTTGCACAACAAAACTACAAATATTATCAGCCGAGAAATCCATGTTGCAGAGCAGTCATAGTCATAAAATGTCCAAGGGAAACATAATGATAATATAGGTACATTGAATATAACTTTGCATTATCTTGTTTTCACATAACATGACACATTTTTTGTTGATGTCATTTATTGCTCTTTTAAATTTAAATTTTAAGTATAAGCTTGGGAAGAACTTTGTTAGTTTTACAACAACAATAGGAATGATTCATGCTCTCATCATTGAAAATCATCCTCCAACCTCTACACACATACAAATGTCTCGACATCGTCGACAAACATGTCAAGAACCTTCTAGGCCTGTAGGGCCTCTAAGGAGAAGTAGGTTTAGAGTGTTGACATGCTAGCATCTTCCGATCCTCTATTTGTTGAGAGGCATCTCCATCAAGAACATGTCTCTTTCTCTTAATGGAGCTATTCATGTGTTTTGCTCATGGATGATGCCCCTTTATATAGGGAGTCATAGCCCATGGTTTCCACAAAACCTAACTCATTTTTGTAATCTAAATCACAATTATCTCCTAACTCACAAAATATTCTAAGCAATCAAGTAGATAGTTAGTTAGTTGATTAAGCTGGCTTGATGTGTGAACAAAATCATTTTAGTCAATTGAATAACACCTCGGTCAATTATCTTGTTAGGCCAACCAATCGTTTGGCATATAACCATCAATTAAGACATGCAAATTTCATGTATAGTGATTATCTAGTCTATTGACAACCAATCAATCTATTGAATCATCCCCAGATTGATAATCGATTGATTGATTTAATCTCAATTGATTGGTTGATTTCTTTATCTTAGTCAGTCGAGTGTTTGTTTAATTGATTGGATGGGTTAGAATTCAAACTGTATTAATTCAAAACCATTCAAATTATGATTGTAGTGTTGATTTTCTTTTCTCTATGCATCCTATGTGTGTGACCCTATAGGTTACATTACCTTGGCAATGATGTCAATGACTCCACCTGAGTAATTTGGACAATTTGATGAAAAACTTCAACTCTAGTGTGACAAATGTCACCATGACTATGTAAACCCTTTGTCACAAATATCCAAGCAGCATGGAAACACCATCCTCTTGATGTTCAGTCTATGTTTCTTCATGTAGTACTATTGAGATACACATGAGCCCAATATCCAACATAAACTCACATGAACATGTTCATGTATTTCATAGGCATGCTTATCAATTGGCTATAATATTGCTCCAATAAGAGGGACAAATTTCATCTACATCACTCATAATAACCCCCATGTGTTACAATACACCCAACCACTACATGTATAGTAACACTTGTTCAAGGTCACATTGAATAGCGTTAAAAGTACACTGAAAAACATGTGATCACTGTAGTGACTTTGGGTCTGAGGATCACAGACACTACTCTTGCATTAATATGATCATTTATGATATTTATGTCTTCCATGCATCATTCTCAAAGTGTCTCTTTCAATACACTTGTTATCTAACAGGTACATATGTTTCTGAATTGATATTCAATATCATGAGTAATGATATGTAGTCAACAATCAAGACACACACACACTAGTCTTCATGTATTATTACTTCCCTTATTTCCAAAATAATATACGACTAGGGACTAAACAAGAATGAGGTGAAGCACATGAAGATTTCTTTAGTGATGAGGCTAATGAGGGGATGTTTGAAGAAGTTGTTTGCTTAATTTCATTATCTAGTCAATCAAGTAGATAGTTAGTTAATTGATTAGATTGGCTTGATGTGTGAACAAAATCATCTCAATTAATTGAATGACACCTCAGTAAATTGTCTTGTTAGGTGAACCAATTGTTTGGCATATAACCATCCATTAAGACATGCAATCTTTTATGTATAGTGATTACCTATTCTGTTGACAACCAATCAATCTATTGAATCATCCCTAGATTGATAATCAATTGATTGATTTAATCTCAAAATTTCTCAATCTTAGTCGACCGAGTGTCTGTTTAGTTGATTGGTTGGGTTAGAATTAAACATGTATTAATTCAAAACCATTCAAATTATGATTCTAGTGTTAATTTTCTTTTATCTATGCATCCTATGTGTGTGACCCTATAGGTTATATTACCTTGGCAACGATGTCAATGACTTCACCAAAGTAATTTGGACAAGCTAATGAACAACTTCAACTCTAGTGTGACAAATGTTACCATGACTATATAAACCCTTTTTCACATATATCCAAACAACATGAAATACCATCTTGTTAATATATGATCTATGTTTCTTTGTGTAGAGTAGACTATTGAGATACACATGAACCCAATATCCAATATAAACTCACATGAACATGTTCATGTATTTCATAGTCACACTTATCAATTGGCCAGAATATTGCTCCGATAGGAGGGACAAATTCCATCTACCTCACTCATCATAACCCCCATGTATTACTATACACCCAACCACTACATGTATAGTAACCCTTATTCAAGGTTACATTGAATAGCACTAAAAGTACATTGAAAAACATATGATCAGTGTAGTGACTTTGGGTCTAAGGATCCCAGACACTACTCTCACATTGATATATGATCATTTATGCTATTTATGTCTTCCATGCATCATTCTCAAAGTGGCTCTTTCAATACACTTGTTATATAACAAGTGCATATGTGTCTGAATTGATATCCAATATCACGAGTAATGATATGTAGTCAACAATCAACACACATGTACTAATCTTCATGTATTATTATTACCCTTATTTCCAAAATAATATACAACTAGGGAATAAACAAGAATGAGGTGAAGCATATGAAGATTTCTTTAGTGATGAGGCTAATGAGGGGATGTTTGAAGAAGTTGTTTGCTTAGTTGCATTGTCTATTCAATCAAGTAGATAGTTAGTTAATTGTCAGTCAATTGAATGACACTTGAGTCAATTGTCTTGTCAGGCCAACCAATCATTTGGCATATAACCATCAATTAAGACATGCAAACTTTCATGTATAGCAATTATCTAGTCTATTGATAACAAATCAATTTATTGAATCATCCCCAGATTGATAATCGATTGATTGATTTAATCTCAATCAATTGGTTGATTTCCCAATCTTAGTTGATCAAATGTCAGTTTATTCGATTGGTTGGGTTAGAATTCAACATGTATCAATTCAAAACCATTTAAATTATGAATATAGTGTTAATTTTCTTTTCTCTATGCATCCTATGTGTGTGACCCTATAGGTTACATTACCTTGGCAACGATGTCAATGACTTCACCTAAGCTATTTTGACAAGTTGATGAACAACTTCAACTCTAGTGTGATAAATGTTAACATGACTATATAAACCCTTTGTCACAAATATCCAAACAACATGAAAACACCATCATGTTAATATTCAAACAATGTTTCTTCATGTAGAGTAGACTATTGAGATACACATGAGCCCAATATCCAACATAAAATCACATGAACATGTTCATGTATTTCATAGTTACACTTATCAATTGGCCAGAATATGGCTCCAATAGGAGGGACAAATTCCATCTACATCACTCATAATAACCCCCATCTATTACAATACACCCAACCAATACATGTATAGTATTCCTTATTCAAGGTCACATTGAATAGCGTTAAAAGTACACTAAAAACATGTGATCATTATAGTGACTTTGGGTCTATGGATCCCAGACACTACTCTCACATTGATATATGATCATTTATGCTATTTATGTCTTCCATGCATCATTCTCAAAGTGGATCTTTCAATATACTTGTTATATAACAAGTACATATGTGTCTGAATTGATATCCAATATCATGAGTAATGATATGTAGTCAACAATCAACACACACACACTAGTCTTCATGTATTATTACTACCCTTATTTCCAAAATAATATACGACTAGGGAATAAACAAGAATGAGGTGAAGCATATGAAGATTTCTTTAGTGATGGGGCTAATGAGGGGATGTTTGAAGAAGTTGTTTACTTAGTTGCATTATCTAGTTAATCAAGTCGATAGTTAGTTAATTGATTAGGATGGCTTGATGTGTGAACAAAATCATATCAGTCAATTGAATGACACTTCAGTCAATTGTCTTGTTAGGCCAACCAATCATTTGGCATATAACCATCAATTAAGACATGCAAACTTTCATATATAGTTATTATCTAGTATATTGATAACCGATCAAATTATTGAATCATCCCCAGATTGATAATTTATTGATTGATTTAATCTCAATTAATTGGTTGATTTCCAAATCTTAGTCGATCAAATGTTGGTTTAGTCAATTGGTTGGGTTAGAATTCAACCTGTATCAATTCAAAACCATTCAAATTATGATTGTAGTGTTAATTTTCTTTTCTCTATGCATCCTATGTGTGTGACCCTATAGCTTACATTACCTTGGCAACGATTTCAATGACTTCACCTAAGCTTTTTTGATAAGTTGATGAACAACTTCAACTCTAGTGTGATAAATGTTACCATGACTATATAAACCCTTTGTCACAAATATCCAAACAACATGAAAACACCATCATGTTAATATTCAAACTGTGTTTCTTCATGTAGAGTAGACTATTGAGATACACATGAGCCCAATATCCAACATAAACTCACATGAACATATTCATGTATTTCATAGTTACACTTATCAATTGGCCAAAATATGGCTCCAATAGGAGGGACAAATTCCATCTGTATCACTCATAATAACCCCCATGTGTTACAATACACCCAACCAATACATGTATAGTATCCCTTATTCAAGGTCACATTGAATAATATTAAAAGTACACTAAAAACATGTGATCATTGTAGTGGCTTTGGGTCTATGGATCCCAAACACTACTCTCACATTGATATATGATCATTTATGCTATTTATGTCTTCCATGCATCATTCTGAAAGTGGCTCTTTCAATACACTTTTTATATAACAAGTTCATATTTTAATTGATATCCAATATCATGAGTAATGATATGTATTCAACAATCAACACACACACTAGTATTCATGTATTATTACTGCCTTTTTTCCAAAATAATATATGAATAAGGACTAAACAAGATTGAGGTGAAGCATACGAAGATTTCTTTAGTGATGAGGCTAATGAGGAAATGTTTGAAGAAGTTGTTTGCTTAATTACACACATGTATGTAGAAGAACAGGTAGACTCCATACCTTTATATATATATATATATATATATATATATATATATATATATATATATATCATACATATACATTTCTTTGATGTTCATAACATATGAAGTCAATTATTGTCTTGGTACATACAACACATACCTTCTTCATGCGGTGGATGAAACACATGTCCTTCATGCATTATGTCCTTTGTCTCCATCTCAAGGTGCAACACTCGGTCAAAAAGATGTACAAGTGAGAGAGAAAAGATGGATGTTATAGCTTCTAGAGCTCTCCTTCCTTTGACACAATGAACCCTAATGATAGCATGAAGGATGCGTGGATCGGGTATTGAGAACTAGAGCACGATGTGGGGTGAAACTTTGAGAGTGATGTAAACTTATATTCTCATGGGTCCATTGTATGCATGTATCTTTTTACATTAATATTGTAAAATAAGGGCAAGGTTAATGTCCCCCATGTGTACTCATTATTTCAACATAAATAAAAGTAGTATTATTAATATTATAAGCACAAGTTGATCTAGATTAATATATTTTTTGCTTTTTTTGAAAAATATTTTTGTGCTGGAAAATTACCGATTGGATGCATAACCGGACTACATATGTATGTGCAACACATGATGACTCATTACACATTAACTACATTTACAATTGTAGCTAGTGCCATTTTTTTCTACACATGAACTACATATACAATTGTAGTAAAATTCATTTCCCTCTACGTGTCATAGCTACATATACAATTGTAGTCATATATTTTAGATACAATCGTAACTACATTTGTATTTGTACAAATAATTTTAAGCTACAATTAGGGTTACATATTATTTTACAACTAGATGATTGTTTTACTATATATTTGAAAATGTAGCAAAATCAATTAGATACACGGGTACTATAGATTCATATTTATATGTAAGGATAAATGTAGCAAAATATTTTAGCCACAAATTTTAGGGTGTTTGCTACAAAAAAAATTAGTTAAAGACCGTTTTTATGTAGTGTAAATTAGGATATTAAATCATAAAATCGGGTTCTTCATTAAAATCCTTTCCAAAATATGTTTACACTAATTCTTGTTATAAGCATATAATTAGTTATGGATTTTAGAATGTCAATCCATCAGAATTTGAGAAATTGATTAATAAACTCAAAAGAAAATCTCAATAAGGGGACCCATGCCCATCAGGCCTAACAAAGATTGCCTCTTGATCACCCTTATCAAACTATATTTGTGTTTGACCAGGGAGGCCAAATCACATTTACCAAACTGCCCCTCATACGTGTTTCAGAAACTAAAACAAATAGGGGGTTAAACTTGACATACACACATCCTTCTCTGATCATCTTCTTCGCAAAAAATTGAAATGAAGTGAACAATGAACTAGACCTTTAAGAAAACCAGGTAAGGGAAAACTCACTACTGGCGATCGACATAGGTTGGAGATAGTTCCAACTATCTTGACATCATCTTTTTCGAGTTCTTACAATCACTCAGACTGCTATCTTTTGAGCTCCAAAAGTTGGATACTACATACTTGTAGAGGACTTCTACGCCATGAGATAAGGAGAGAGAAGAGTTGCATTTCTTGAAGATAACTAATATATTGTGAGGAGGATATCAAAAATTCAAAATCTTAAGGGCAGCACACAGGAAAAACATAATGAAATCATTTTCAAACTAGATATGGGCCCATAGTGGTGAACCTTATTATGGTGAAAACCAAGGGAGGAGTAAACATCGACAACCCACACACTGAAAACTAGCTTAAAGATACATGGGTGCTTTGAGATGAGGAAAAATTCAAACCCCCTATGAGAAATGACTCTCATGATGAGGAGCATAATTGGAATAGTCAGCTCAACATTGTGATTTTCTTTGGGATCAACATCGATACGAAAAGGGAAGGTAAGGGAATACATGCTTTGGAGTACAACAAGGGGTTGTGAAGGCTTCCAAGAAACTAGAAGAGTGATATCACTGGAAGGAGGAGAACACCCACATGGATTGTAGTGTCCAGGAAAGATACAGACTCCATGTTGAAGAAAATAGAAGAAGCGCTCATTTCCGATCAAGTGGCTCAGAAGGAACCCTCTCAAAGCTAAATCGTGTGACACGTGAACTATAAGAGAGGAAAATTGAAATATCTATATGACATTTCAAAGCCAAAACTTAGGTTTTTTCAATGTGTAATTTGGATATTCAATTAATTTTTTGATTTAAACTATTTGCAAACTTCCTTAATTGATTTAGAGGGTCAAATGAAGTACCAGTGACTTCAAATATGAACCATACATATATTAAGGGCTTTATAATCTTCCCATGTAACTAGATTTAAGTTTTCATAAGCTTCTATTCAGTAAATTTATATAGGTCATTATCTTAATGTAAATGTATTAAAGGTGAGATAAAGATGTAGAATTCTTTGTTAAATGAGCTACTTGAGTTATATTTTGTATTTGAGAGTGTCCACCTATTCAAAGACTTCCTATTATCTTAATATCTTTTAGTATAATTGAAGGGATCATATTAAGAGAGAGAGAAAGTAAAGAAGTTATATCTCATTCCGTTTCATATTAGTATATAGAGCTGAGTTACTTAATGCATCAAGGAACAAGATATATTATTTCCCAATATTTTATAAATTGTGGCTATTTCCATTTAGTCCATTGTTGTCTTTTATCATAAAACCCATTAAGAACTGTAAATTTTATGTGTGAAAATTCTAGGGTGTTACATGAATGTTGTGAGAGAAGTTCATAAGAAACCACAAATCATCTTTTCCTCACCAGGGATTCAGCGCATCATGTTGAGAAGAGAGTGGAAGATTGCCTTGACTCAACCTTTTTTGTTAAATCATATATCTATATGGGAAGCTCTAAGAAGAATATGGGTGGTATCTAGTAGTACCAAGTGGCTTGGGTTGGGACAAGGTTTGCTTCCCATAGTTGTGCTATGGGTCCTTTGGAGTGAGAGATGTGTGAGTAGATATGATGGGAAAAAATATGAACCAAAAAAGAATTTGGGATAAATATAGAAGAATATTCAGGACTATAGTGCAATCTATCTCCTTCACTAGATTTTCTCCTAGGAGGTACCAGCTAAATGGATAGTTTGTGGACTTTTATGGGATATGTGACTTGACATGTTTGCATGCAAAGAAATTAGGCATGAAAAAACAAGAATTGGTAATCTAAAACTCAACATAGGGGTGGTCGGTTGAAAGTATCACATACTAGGTCCTATGGGTAAGGAAATGGGAGGGATCCTGAGAAATCATGAGGGTTTTGGGGGTTTTGCAAGTTTGTGTATGTCCTGTGACAGTCTGGTATGCAACCTAAAATCCCTAAACTAGTTGGGATCTTGAGAGGCACCCTCTTCCTGGAGGCTTAAAGGTCACTAATACAAATCTAGCCTTTTTTGCATAGTAGAAATAGCATTTACAAGTTAGTGTACAGAGAAGCAAATAGAATGGCATGCAGACTGGAAAAGTGTGATACCCGTCTTGCTGAGAGATATAATTTCTCCCATTTGGCAGTGATGTCACCCCCAAATAGAGGGACATACAGGTTGGAGAGTTTGGAGGTTACTTACATCAGTAAATTTAAAGTGCCATCTGACTTATCTATATAGATACATGATATAGAGATACTAGTGATTTGCATAGACATGGCTAGCTGGGCTGTCTTCGTATTCCTTTTTTGAAGAGCTCAAGTACCACAATATTTAGAAGGGTTTATTTTGGGGTTCCCATTTTGTAGAGTATGGAGCCCATATTCTTTTATGCTTTTTGTTGCCCACTAGGGAACGTGGTGAATTGAATTCCCTCACATTTCTTAACAAAATCTAGCAACAACAATTATGGATGCACCACTTGAGCTAGACAAGAATTTGAAGCCTCCTCATGACTAGGAAAGGACACACGTCATGACCATCCACACCTACATCCTTCGGGTAAGGACTACATGACATTCATGTGACCTACCTTGCTTCCATCTTCATGATGGACCATCTTCCATCACTATCACTGCATGTTATTTCCCCTTCAAGCCCAATGTAAGGATTGGGATCCCAAAGGGGATCCACTCCCTACTAAAATAAAAAAAGGGAACATCCCAAACTAAACACCAACATAATTGTTTTCTCAAAAGGGATGATAACCAATTTATTCAACATGTATTTATCATAACACCAAAAGTACCAGTGGAATTAAAGATGTATCTAACCATTACAAAATTGTTATCATCACTATCCTTCACCACACAGGGTGAGATAAAAGGAATAAACATAGGACTAGCTAAGGATCACCTAACAACTTCAAGATCCCACAAGGTTTCAACTACACTTGTCGTGGTCCAGGTCCACCTTGATGGTCCTCTCCTTGTCCAACACCTGGGGTTGGAAGTGTACCCCACAAAAGGAAAAGAGAAGACGACATCAGCAAAAAGTTGGTATGTGCATACTGAAATAAAGTTGAGCAATTTATGGAATAAAAGGTAATCAAGTAAAGAATGCACGATTCCCATAGAAAAGGTAAGGATTACCCAAAGTAGGCATAAAAGAAATTGATTTGCAAGCAAGAGATAAAAAAAGGAATTACTTGCCATAAATAAACAATAAAGTTGTGCCACACAAGAACATGTCAAGAATTAGGGCACACAACCCTTCAAAAATAATAACAACTTGCATGCATGTGAGATAAATATAACACTAGAACAATATAAAGACAATGATGGCCAAGCCTCACAAACTTGAAACATGGGTATGGGGCACCACCACCTCCATATCAATAATAACATGGGCATACTACCCAAAAACCAATGCAATTACACTACTCTAGTGCTACTGAATCACATAGCATGTTTAATGTAGAGGCAAGTAGAAAGTATAGTCAGATTATACAAAGTAGTCACCACAAAAATTGACCATAATGAACATCCACCTCAAAGTGGGCACATATCAACAAATTGAGTTCCATCATGTACAAATCATAAGAAAGAGACCAAGAGAGTGTCCAAATATGATCACAAGATCAATACCAAATAAAGTATTTCACATGAACCATAATTAAAAGAAAGAATATTGTGTAGCCTATTATCCATAGGACCAAGAGAAAGATGAAAATAGGTGAATGGATCAAAAGGAATAATAGGGGATGCAAACATATCTTACTAAAGAATCTAAATAGTCCAAAATCAGTCCTAGATCCAAGTCTAGGCCTCTGAAGCACCTATGATGCATATATATGTAGAATTAGGTTAGATTTACATTAATTATTTAAAACCCTAAAAATCACCTTTTTACTTATATGTGATTTAGGTTATCAAAACTACACCATGTTTTAGATTATCTTTTTTTGAGTTCAAAACATATTTTATTATATTTTTCTGACTTATAGATTATTAATTATGAATTTTTCATCTTATTACTTATTTTAGAAAATCCATTAAAATCACATATTTACAACATTAGATTTTGCCAAAACAAGTACCATTAGAAAGCTCATATTTTTTTAATTTTGGAATGTATTTTATTTTATTTTTCTGAGATATAATAATTAGATATGACTTTTTGAAAATAGACCAATCAGAAAAATCCACGTCAACAATTCGTCTGCGAGAAAGAAAGAGAGAGAGAGGGAGAGGCTGCTCACATTGAGTTGGCCCAATCATGGGAAAACAACTCAGACAGCTCCACAGACAAGCTAGCAAGTCATTCAGAGTGAAAACAAAGTTAATTGAGCGTGAAATGTCAAAAATGCCCCTGTAGTGAAAATCAGAATATAAGAAATAGGAGGGCATTCATGGGAAACAACATTGGGGATTCTTCCCCTGAATCTTCTCTGGCACCATGGATGTTGAGTAGCATCAGGTGAAGAATTAGTGAGAGAACGGGGCTGTAAAACAACTAAAAAACCACCCCCATCATCTTCATTAAGTCATCATCTTCGTTAAGTCACCACGAAGTCAGGGAAGCATTTCATGAAATAAAAAGGCCCAAAAAAACCAACCCTGGTAATTGCCATGTCGAGAAACATAGCACCAGTGACAGACTGGAAATCAATGAAACAACCAAGTAATGAGAAAAACAAGATCGCCAAAAGCTTTGAGAAGTAAAAACAAAGGCAAAGAACGTCTCAGTGGGGTCCAAGCTTGCTCAGACACCACGATCGATAAGCCTAAAGGTCGGCTTGATAAGTCGATATTAGAAACTGCAATATAGAGAATTGGACGGAGGTTTAAATGTAGGGAAAAAAAAGTAGGAGTTGAGTGGGTGCTTACCATAGTGCCAATTGCACAAGAGGTGATGGAGGAGGCTGGGACGGAGTCGGGGTCTCTAGAGAAGAAAGGTGAGCATTCCCAGGGGCTCAGAGGCAACAACAACCCAATTGAGGGCAGAGGAGAAATGCAAAGAGGTTGGGGAAGGTTTCTGGGCACTCTCGTGAATATGGTGTGCAGTGGATGCTCGTCTATGAAAAATGGTGAAGAGGGTTGAATTGGGTGTTTCCTATATATAGGGTGTTAGGGATCGTGCAAGGGATCAACCGATGTGGAATCTAAAAAGGAATACATAGGAGCAAAAATCTTGAGAAAAGGTTGTAAGTAGGTTGAGAAATCGCAATTGGAACACTATGTGTGTACTGGTCTTATTTCCTAATTTAGCGAGAGATAGAGTGTGAGAACCCGTTACACTAAACAAGATTACTCAAAACATAAAGCACAGTCAATCACTAATTAATCACATACCCAAAAATATGGATAAAATAAAACTGATTTCAACATCAGCACCCACTCAGAAACATTTGCATAAAATCCCAACATCTTTCTTATATTCATACTATGCCAAGAATTTGATACAAATTGTTCTATCGTCTTAGCAAGCACATATATACAAATGAGAACAATATTCATACATGCCATACAAACAAGCATTAATATGCTAATAAAAGTCTGATTCGTTTGAAACACCATATACAAACTTTTTCTCACCCAGACCTAAGAGTACAGGGACGACTCTAGGACACACTAGACATCTAATCAACTTTCTCAAAGATTCATTACTATAGCTCTTTTTTGCTGCCAAATGTTTGTTTTCGTCACTTCTGATTACCTAAAAAATGTGGCAAACCACAAGGGTGAGACCCATGTCCCAACAAGAGATCTAACCTCCAACAATGTTTATTGATTACAACATTTTTAAGTAATCAAATAGTTAAGAAATTTAATCAGATATAACAAATAAGCTCAACAGTATTGATGATTAACAAAATACATAAAGGTGCAGATAATAACTATCATCATTAGCCAGAATGTCATCCTTTATCTTATTGACAATATAAGCAATTCAGTAGCATATGCATATCTAGCATCATGAGCAAGTCTAGTAACATAGCATAGCTAACAACATGAGCATGTCTAATTGGTTGAACATATCAACATCATAAGAAGAGCTAAAAACATAAGCACAACTATCTGGATAAGCATGATTAACAGTATATGCATCTCTAGTTACAAAGGCATGGCTAGCATGCTAAACATAACTAACAACATGAGATAGCTAGCATCATGATTATAATCAACAATAGCAGTATAGTTATCAACACAAGCATAGCTAGTGTATGTACACATCTACAATCTTAAGAATATCCACAACCTAAGTGTATCTACTATCTCTTAATTGCACTAAGCATCATCTTTATGTAAATATAACAAACAAGGGTTATCATCCAATGTGAAATGTTCTGTATGACCCTAAACAAATATGCTACACAGCTATCGTACATATTTTATTATGCCCTGAGGAAATTGAGGATACCACTCAAAATCTAACTGACCACTGCTACGTCGAAATCAGTGCCATACAAGATCTAGGAAGAGTCAGACTCCTAAGATCTTCTCCGCCTCCGATCAATACGGGTCCGCCACAGCGACACATAAGGTCAAGTTGCTAACAGCCTAATCCATCCTTGGTATAGGTCACGGCACTAGTGAAAGGAGGCGGGTATGCATACCCTACCATCTGAGGTACAACTGCAGTTGTCCTCCAATCTTGTCACATATATAATCACCAAGACACGACCGCAGCCGTTCTCAATCACATCAGATGTATGAGGCATGACCATAGCCAACCTCCACAATCTGCATTGTGGATGACAAGGATATATCCTCAACTTGTCACCCCCACATACTCAACAGTATGTGCTCTGAGTTTCCCTTAGGAATACTCGTTTCACCATCTGGCAAATTCTGACACTCAGATGGATCTATGGCACAGGGCACTACATGATTAGAGTTTCACTTGATTAGTTATGCCAATTGGGTGAATTAATGCTGCATCAAACAAGTAGACATACAAACCCTAATTCACTTCTAATCAGCACATAAATATCACAACTTCAAAAGATATAAAATGTGTGAAACATAATTTCTCATCTCATCATCACATGGTACTATTCACTTTCCATTCATGAGACCACACTAGTCATCAGACTATCACAAGATATAAATCCTATTCACAATATCATAGGGTATCAACCCCTATCAACACAAGAGGATTACACCTCATTCAGGGCACAACCATGCCCAAAGGTCATTAAGACCATCATACTATCAAAGGATATAAAATCCTTTACACAATATCACAGGGTATTAACCCTTATCAACACAAGAGGATTACACCTCATTTAGGGCTCAACCATGCCCAAAGGTCATTAAGACCATCATACTATTCACTGTAAGATCATCATTATCTTTTCATGCCTTATAACAAGGCTCAACAACATCACTTACATATAATACACCAGATCAACACAATATTGCATTAATGAGCTAGGAGATATTCATAAACAATCATAGCAGGGTTATATTAACATTAAGAACATTCCTTTATTACATCAACATGCAAGGAATCTAGATATGATTAACCCTCATCATATTCATAATGCTCATGTTTGGCATTAGAAAGTATCAACCATGTGGCTATGATAACCACCAATTAACACATTAGGGTTATGATCATATTAAGGAGGTTATTTCACCATCATGACATCATATAAGAATGTTAAACATGAATACTCATCTTTATCTATTTGCATTAGAGTTAGGTTCAATAAGATAAATTATATTAATGTTACTAATCAGCACTTATACCCAAACCCTAACTCACGGCATCCCCATTGGATCATAGATGCATAAGGTGAAGCATCACCATCACATTCTATACTATTCTCAAGTATGAACCCACACATAAATCAAGGTGTAACCATCGGGTTATAGCATACTAGGGTTTCAACAATAATAAGAGAGTACCCCATGATTGAATTAGTCATTCAAGGACTATTCATACCCAATTACCATCATTTAGTTATATTAAAGCTAGGTATAACAAGTTATACCTCATTTGGGTTACATATCAACACAATATGGTTATCATCCCTTCTATTCATATGAGTGAATAGATAATACTACCTAATTAAGGGTAACCCTCCCTTTGTTCCATCATCATTCAACCCATATCACCATACCACAATGTCACCCAGAACAATTGGATGTTTAAAAGGTAAGACCATTGGTTGTTTACATAAGTAAAAACCTTGTATAAACCACCTATGAAGTCCTTGATTTGTGCTCTATAAAGATTCACCATCTAACCCTAGACATCCCTTTATTAACAACACAAAAAGTTCCACTGTGAGTAGGGTAAAACCCACAATCGACTGTTCATTTAAAACAAGCCATCCATTATCAACAAGTAAGCTCCTTAAGTTGATCATATAATGGAAACCATCTAAATCACATTATTAGGACCAACATATTACATTAGCCATCATTCCACTTTATTGGAGAAATAAACATCATATCTTGACCATTGGGTCAAGTTCATTTACTAAAACCATCAATTACAATATAGGTCCGACCATTGCATCAAGTTACCCAAGAAACCATTGGTCTAAGGCTTAATTGATGATACAACTATATAATTAACTCACCATAGGTTTTGGAGACCTGACCCACCATAATTAGTGACCATTAAGTCACCATAGGTTGTTAGATTAGCACTATATTCATTAATCAGCATCAAATGTCAAACTAATATCACCATTGATTGATAGCATCATTAGGGTACTTAGTTGGTAATCACTAGGCTTCTAATTAGTCCAAAACATGACCTAAGGGGGCGAACGTAAGTTGACACCCTTGGTTACCACCACCCATTTCATGAAGACAACGCCATAGGGTTGTTGCAATGGTACCATCATCAGGTCATGGGTTTATAGAAGAAATCAACTTAAAACCCTAAAATTGACCATTGGTTGATAGGTGCTTAAAACGATAGGTTGTCAAACCAACCTGATCCAAGTCATATTATACCTTAGGAATAGCGTACACATGATCACATATTCATCTATAACTAAAATCAGAACAGGGAACATTATAAAAATCGAAATCCAAGTCAAGCATAGCCTTTTAGTGTATGGATCATCATTTTCAAGCAAGAACATGATCTAGAAAGCTTATGGTAAGCAATAAACGTGGAGCAAGTTATAAAACTTGCCTCTAATGAGAAGACGAAACCCCACGCAGAAGAAATACCGAGAAGGTAGGGTAGAAAATCCAAGCATAAGCTATGAACTCGTCCATCTAGCACCTTTCTTCATCAAATGAGCAAACCCTAAGCATAAGGAGCAAGAAAGGTAGGGTTTTAGAGCTTTAGAGCAATTTCTACCATGGAAAAGAAAGGTTCAGACCTGGAGGAAGGTCTAAGGAAGTAGAAGAGCAAGAGAAATAGAGAAGGAAGGAAGAAAATAACTTGCCTTGGTTGAAATCCCTAGAAGATGACCTTGGAAACCCTAGGTAGGGCTAAATGGAGTTTTAGGAGACCCTCTTCTCCAAAAAGAGGTTGTCTTCTACCTTAGAGCACTTGGTTCCATAGAAAAACAGAGTGGAGTCGTTGCTTCAGGTTAGAGGAAAGAGAATGCAAGCATAGATTCATACTTGGGCAAGGAAGAGGTAAATATAGCCCATGGATAAGGATGGAAGCAAGCATGAGGTGTAAAAGTAGCTTCCCCGTGTGTCTATGACCTTAAACTATTAAGAATATACAAGCACACACAAGCAGATCCCCCACCATCCTTATAGACCTGCTTAGCTTTCCTTTGTCGAATTTCCCAGCCAATCACATAATTCATTAGTTGATAGCTACTAAAGGTAGCTATCTGTGAAGGGGTAAACCCTAAAATACCCTTAGAGAAAACACCTTCAAACCAAGGTTTAAATAGGCACCCCATGGCTCAACAAGCTCAATAATGATTAGAGAATATCCAAAGAACATAATTCAAGTGATAAATTGCAAAGAAAACCTCTCAATTGGGTAAATTATAGAAAAGTCCAAAATGTGCATAAAATTGCATAACTTGCTCAAATAGTGTCCAAATTGGACCAAATTTGAAACTTAATCTTGTCTTATAATTTCAAAGCATATCACAATGTTATATTAGGGTTATAAGAATTTAATTATGATAATTAAGCTTATTCAACTCATTAAGAAAGTTTAGGGGCCTTACATAGAGGATGGACTCTAAACTGTCCGATCACAAAATCAACAGCTCAGATCTGCGGTATCAGCCAAAAAAAATACCCATGTGATAGATTAAATGTTTCCTAATTGAATTCAAATAAAGTGGGACATTACTAAATTCTCTTTTTCTTTCTCTGTATTTGAGGGTGCAAACAAAATTCAAATTAGATGAAATTTGGCACCGAGCCTAATATGAGTATGTAGAACCCAAATCTGCAATTAGATTTCCCTTTTAAAAACTTTTGATTCATTAAATTGGTAAATCTCATTTTCTCTTTCCTCATACATTAATGACATTAGGATTATCTAAATTTGGTGAAACTTCATCCACAAGTAATATCAAGTATGTTGGACACAAATTTGCCTTTAATTTCTCATGTTGAAGTTATTTCTACATTTATTTCATATTTTGAAGGTTCTACACACTTTCTCTCTCCTAACTTCACATTTTCATCAAATATTTTCCAAATTGGATGAAAATTCACCCAAAGGATGTTTTAAATGTATAGATTAGGAATCCAAGATTGTTTTCCACTTTTAGAGTCATTAAGTATTTTATTTCATATTTTGAAGGAAAATTGCCTTTTATTTTCTAAATAAAATAGGTGTGGTTATTATTATCCTAAATTTTATGAAACTTGACCTCCAACCCAAATCATATCCAAAGAAAATGAATCTGAAGTTGTCTTAACCAAATGGTTCTCCTTTTATTAATTTTAGCCCTTTAATCATTATTACCACTATTTCTCATATTCAATAATTCATTATCACATTATCTTGCTTAAAGAGTTATTATTTATCTTTTTATCTTTTCTTTGTTCTAAAGGGTTATAGAAAATTCTAGAACGAATTTATCTTATCATTATCTCATTAAGTTTTATTAATTCTATATTTATTTGGATAATGTAACATTTTCTCTCAATTATGAACACATAGTCTTCCTATGCATATTATATCACTTATCATCATTACCTCACGTGACGTATTCTATGTATCCTTTATTGGTCTAAAGATTTATTATGAAAGCATTAAACCTTATTTGTTTATATGTCCACATGTTAGGGTGATTTATTTATGCACTAACATGTTATGGTTTCAATTAGCTACTAATGTGTATATCTTTATCGTTGTTTGGCTAAGCCCAAAGACTAAGGTCTCTAACCTCTTAACCTTGGAATAGGCTTAGGTCCTAGATTTCGATATGTTGCACCCAATGTAGGTTAGTGGAACTATAGTTCCTTCAGTGCAAGGAGAAGATCAGGCCAGATGGGGGTTGAGGAGAAAGGAGACCTAATGGTGAGTGCATGGTGGAAATCTTCACTGAGCAAAGTTGTCTTACGACTTGTACAAGGCTCGACAAGACACTTCAATCAATGAGTAATTTTACCACACACACACATATATGTAATATATATGTGTGTGTGTATGTATATGTATAGATGTTCATTCATAGAATGTATGTGTAACTAAGGTTATTACCCAACAAAACATCTTACAATCCAAGCACTCTAATTACAATTTTTCACTCTTGATTACATTCAGTTGGCATTTTTTGTCATAAATATCATTTTTACAATTTTCTGTGGGAAAACAATTTCACATTATATTTACAAAATGAGTCTCTATATTGTAATTTTGGTCGTCTAATCACAGTTTGGTGCATTCCTATTACAAAACACCATCCAAGGGTCACAAAATCATATTACCCATGTGGACAAGAAATGTTAACCATATATATGTATATATACATATGGACACACACATATATATGTATATATGTATATATGTGTGTGTGTGTGCGTATATATATATATATATATATATATATATATATATATATATATATATATGTGTGTGTGTGTGTGTGTGTGTGTGTGTGAATGTATATGTATATATAATACAATTTGTATAAGAGAAATGAAATGAAGAAACCAAGGCCTAGTAAATTTTGTCATAAATGAAGATAGTAGTGTTGATAATGGATGATAATATTAAGAATCAATGGAAGGACTTTGTTAAAGATTTATAATAACATTACTTTCAATAATGTAAAAGACTCGCTTGACAATAATATAAGAGATATCACTTACATATGATGAGCTATACGATCAAAGGTCATTAATGCTTGAAAGATGAAAATTGGAAAGACATCATCTGATGTAAACAATATCCCTATTGATGTATGGAAGAATACATATGATGAACGAGTGTTTCATGACTTTCTTCAATAGGATCACAAAGATCAAGAAAAGAACATATAAGTAGAGAACCATAACTAAAATACTATCTAGAAAAAGTAAGGGATATGTTCAAAGCTGCACAAGTTACATAGGTATTGAGTTGATGATTCATACTATGAAACTTTGTGATATGATTAATGATCAAATGTTTAGACCTATTCCACAAGCATTGGACAAGTATTATGGTTTCAACATGGTATTTTTCTGATAATGAAGCTTGTGAAGAGATACAAAGAAAACAAAACACATATTCTTATGGTTTTATTGATTTGGAAAAGGCTTGTGATGAAATACCAATGGAAGTGTTGTGATGCTTTATGATGAAAAAAAGGTGCTCAAATCAAATGTATTGAATTAATAAAATTTGTGTATGATACCTTCATTGAAAGTGTTAGGACTTATTGGGGAGAAACAAGGATCAACAATGAGCCCACTATTATTATTTTTTATTATGAATGGGTTGAAAAAACATTTTCATGATAATACCCTTGGTGTTATGATGATTCATTGGTGAAAGCAAAGAAAGATTGAATGATAAAGTTGAAATTTGGTGAAATGCATCAGAATCTAACAACTTTAAATGAGTATATACAAAATAGACTATATGTTTTACAGTCCAAACCAATCTAATGTTGGGAACGAGAGTGCCAAGTTGGATGGAATAGATATGCCAATATGTGATCAATTTTGTTATTGGATTATATTATTCAAATGGACATCGTTGTTCACAATTATGTTTTTATAGTGTCAAAACATGATGACTGAAATGGAGGAATGCAACCAGAGTAACACACAACCAGAAAATCTTACTCATATAAAAAAGTAAGTGAATACAGGATAGTGAAGACATAAGGCGTCAACAATATGAATTTGACCAAAATACATATAATTGTTGGATGTGTGGGAATACAATAAAATATCATTTGAGAAATGGTTATACCAGGAGCAAAGTAGGGGGTGGTCGGGTATCGAGGACAAATTATATAAAGGTCAAATGAGATGATGTGGACATATTCAACATAGACATACAAGTGCACCAGTCTAAAAAGAACAAATAAATTAAGTAGAAAAAAGAAGAAGATGTCTCAAGTAACTTAGATCTCAACATGAGTATGACCATATCTGAATGAGAAAGAAGGATCCATGCAGCTAATCCTAACATATGTTTAATTTGCAAAGATAATAATGTTAAACATGAAAAAAATTAAAAAGTGTAGATCTATATAAATATAGTTTGAAAATATACTTTTTTTAAAGTTTGAAAATGTACATTTTATCCAACCCTAGTTTAATAAACTAGTCCTTAATAGAGGACTCCAATTCTTATTAGAGGAGATTATCTGATTGGGACGTGATTAGGATTTAGTTTGGACTAGAAATTATATGGAATTAAAAAGACTAGAACCGGATAACGGGATTAGTGTAGGTTGGTTACAATCTCCTTATGTTTGATAACGTAATTGACAACCCACACTAAACTAATCTCGGTGTTGGATATAAAACAAAATAACATACATGTCTTGATTCCAAATAAGATTTATAATCCGGTTCGAGATACGATTCAATTTTTCCAAGTTAGGGATTACGTATTTTCAAACAGACCTCATTAGTATCAGTTCTACCAAACAACACAAAATTAAATTCTGACTGAGTTTATCCGTATTATATAACATGACTTATGTTACCCAAAAAGACTAAGAGGACGTTTGGATTGCAGAATCTAGTACGATTCCATTCAATCCTGTATTCACGTAGTGCATATTTAGGAAAGTGCGAGGTCTTTGAAAGTTCTGCAGAATTTTAAAATAAGTTTGGTTGTGTTGGGTCGGACCAGAAGAATTGATATTCTCTGACACACAAGAACGGACACGAGAAGCAAATGATTTAAAGTGCATGATTTTGTCACTTTCACGACTCCTGCTAACTAGACCTAGATTTTTTTACCGTGGGATCGATAAATGTAGTCCGATACACTCATTTCTACTATGGACACGTTTGATTTGTGGGATTGAACTGGATTACTAAGATTAATGAGTTTTGTTTATCATGCATCATTAATTGTTGTATTTGAGAAATAGAGCAATCTGAAACTTTATGTTTGGTCACATGGATGGCATTTTCTCTTTCCTCCCGGGTCGGAACACAACGAAGCATGCAATAATAAGTAGAAATCATACAAAGACATGTCTGGTTGCTTATTCATCCACGAATCACTACACGTGACTTATTTCAAATCTATTCTATATAAGAAAGTTCGTGGAGGGGGTTAGTTACAATTTTTCTCTATTTTTTTTAGATTACAGAAGGGTCCTTCTGTGTACACCACCACACTTTTGTCTTTACTTTTTTTAAGTTATATATTATATTAGGAGACTCATCTATACTATATAAGAAACTCCGCGGAAGGAGTTGGATGCAATTTTCTCTATTATTTTTTAAAATTACATATTGGTCTCTATGTATACATCACACTTTTTTTGTTAACTTTTTAATTATATATTATATTAGGACTCATCTTTACTATACAAAAAAGTTTGTAGAGGGGTTTAGATGAAATTTTTCCCATTATTTTTTAAAATTACATATTGGTCCATGTGTGTACATCAAACTTTTGTCTTTAATTTTTTAAATTATATATTGTAGTAAGCGGCTCATCTATACTGCATAAGAAAGCCCACAGTGGAGGTTGGATGCAATTTTCTCCATTGTTTTTTGAAATTACATACTAGTCCATGTGTGCTACATCACACTTTTGTCTTTAATTTTTTAAATTATATATTATAATAGGAGGTTCATCTATACTATATAAGAAAGCCCGGAGGAGGTAGGATTCGTTTTTCTCCATTATTTTTTGAAATTACATACTGGTCCTTGCGTGTGTACACCACACTTTTGTCTTTAATTTTTTAATTATATATTATATTAGGAGACTCATCTATACTATATAAGAAAATCTACAAAGGGAGTTGGATGCCATTTTTTCTAAATGATATACTGGTCCTTGTGTGTGCATGCCACACCTTTGTCTTTAATTTTTCTAAATTATATATTATATTAGAAGACTCATCTATATAATATAAGAAAGCATGCATGCTGTTTTGGATTAGTCATGCAATTTTTTCCAACCTTTTTATAAATCACAAACGCATCCTTTGTATCTAAGAAAGCCCCACAGAGGGGGTTGGATGCAATTTTCTCTATTGTTTTTTGAAATTACATATTGGTCCATTTGTATTTACACCACACTTTTGTCTTTAATTTTTTAAATTATATATTATATTAGGAGACTCATATATACTAATATGTGGATGCACTTTCCTCCATTTTTTTTAATTACATACCGGTCCCTATGTGTGTACACCACACTTTTGTCTTTAATTTTGCTATTTTGGATTAGTCATGCAATTTTTTCCAACATTTTTATAAATTACAAAAACATCCTTTGTATCTAAGAAAGCCCCATAGAGGGAGTTGGATGCAATTTTCTCCATTATTTTTTGAAATTGCATATTGGTCCCTTTATGTT